>JAXDDW010000021.1:4462500-4467500 GCA_034670385.1 Hoplostethus mediterraneus | reverse complement strand
CACACACACACACACACACACACACACACACACACACACACACGCATACACGAACCACTTTCATCACGTTTCATGCTTTCCTGAAATTTTACAAGGCTGTCAGTCACGACATCAACAGCATGGCCGTGAGAAACTGCAATCCACATGTAACACACACACACGCGCGGCACTCCGTACACACACGCCCGCATACACACACACACGCGCGCACACACACACAAGCACGCGAACATACATATGGCACTCCAGACACACACAGGCATATGCACCACCCTGGCCAATTCTGCCTCAACATGATCTGTGAAGCACACGCAGGCTTTGATCCTGAGAAGCTTCTATCAGTCTCCACTTTTTATCATTCTCCACTATCCTTACACACTCTCACCCTCCATCTCACCCTCCATCTCTCCCTACGTCTCCCACCTCTCTCTCTGCAGCTCAGTCCTTCTGTCTTTGTCGATCAGAGACACTCTTTCCTCTGCCCAGCTCTCCAGCAAATCGGGCATCGTAAACACTTTAGCCAGGAAACTCTTTTGAAGCGAGTCGTCTTTTGAAATTGTTTTTGTTTGACATATAGAAATGACCGGAAACAACGTGCTCAAATCATCACAGATTTTATTTCATGATTATTAACATAATTACAGCAGATTGTACTATTTCCAATAATTAGGAGAGAAATTCTAAACAATATTGTTCATGTGAACAACTCAAATTGCCAAAGAAATTGATTCAATGTCACAGCTGGCCACATCCTATTTCAGGCTGCTGTACAGAGATCCTATAATGACTACGTGGAGCAGCATGCTGATGTACATCTCAAAGGGATGTACCAGTGAGAGTACACCACGACGTTAAAGAAAACCTATCATACTGTCACAAAACTGAGACGAAAAATCAATGGAACCGACCACACAGAAAGGGAGTCCTGCATTCAGACACTCAGCTTCGGTCTTGCTCTTTTCTTTGGCCCCCTGTAAAACACACTCCATTTCAACTACAATAACACAGCGATGGACCTCAAAGCACACTCTTAGGTGGCCACGATGCCTGAAGGACCCATTTGTGTCATCCGAGCCACTTAACTGGTGACCTTTAACCCGGTTGGCCGGGTGACCGCTCCAGAACACAACCTGGCTGGCCTGGGGTGTCCCTCAGGGATAAATACAGGTGCCCCAGTAAATTAGCACTAATAATGATTTATTTAAGGGAATTACATATCAGGACGTTAGCGCTGTTTTTAATCCTCTTTATCAGTTGTACTTAAGATAATGTAAAGTTCGGCCCCATTTGAATGTGATTGTTGATTGGAGTAGCAGTAGTTGTGGGTAAGTTGAAAATAATGACAGAGCACTTTTTGCCCGACTTGTGTTTTCTCGTTTTTCTCCGTTTTCTCATTTTTCGCCTTCATCCGGTCTACTCAAGAATGTTAAAACTGTCTTTAGAGGTGCACCAACGGAGCTTGGCGTTATTGTTTTTGGCAAACTGTGAAAACCCTGAACAGGAAGAGAAAAGAGAGAAATAGATATATAGATAGAGAGAGAGAGAGAGAGAGAGAGAGAGAGAAAGAAGGAAAAGAAGAATAGCGCTATGTGTTTCTGGTAATAACCCAACCCATCTGCAACGGGACATCTGATACCACGCACAAAGTCACACACACAGTCACACACACACACGCACACGCACAAACACACGCATATGCACGCGCGCACACACACGCACGCACACACACACACACACACACACACACACACACAGTCTATGTGTCTATGGCTTAAAAAAAAACGGTCATCGTATTTAACCATGTTACATAAAATGTTCTAATTCAAATATATTTTTTTTCTTTTCAAATATACTATCTAAACAATGCAAAAATACTAAATCCATTGTAAATCTTTCAAATCCATCTGTATAAATTGTGAACATATTTTCTTCTCTGTTAGATATATTACATATTACAACTGCAGTCCTGAAGCAGTGAAACTAACCAGAATGCTACTTTAAAGAATATGGAGCTTTAATATCTAAAAATGATATTCTTAAATACTATCAATGACATATGACCTCTTAATATATAATCAAAATACAATAAACTTTTATTGGAGATAAAACCATTTTGAAATTCAATTACGGCGTGTACTCACTCACTCAAATAACCATTATTGACGCTAAAGAATTTGAACACATACATGATAACCTACTGACCCGGTTTTAGTCTGTTCTGGATATTACACTGTTACACCAACATATTAAATATGAAATATCAATTGCCATCTTTCTCTAACTTTACCTATATTAAGGTCGAATGTGTGAATAACTGACAAAGAGGATATTATACGAGCACCAGTTATACAGAGTTAATTGATACACACATGCACGTAATGCGCGCACACACACGCACGCACACACACACACACACACACACACACACACACACACACACACACACACACACACACACAGTTAAAAGAGAGAGATCCATTCTTACCTCAGGGTGTAACCAGGTCAGAAAGCAGTCCTATATTTCCACACAGCATTACAGAGCTCTACGATCCACCAGCTTCCCTTCAGAAAGCAGAGGCAGCACACACTGGCTTGCTGGTCACACACACACACACACACACGCACACACACACACACACTCCTCCAACATACACACAATTCAACTTCTCTCCGTCTAACTGCCTCTTACTTTAAAGACTTTATGACTTTTTTTTTGTTTTTGCTCTAAGGGAGAATAGGTGTTATGCTCTCTCTCTCTCGCTCTCTCTCTCTCTCTCTCTCTCTCTCTCTCTCTCTCCCTCACTCCTTTATGCACAGGCAAGTAGTGGCTGGAAAAACTTCCCCCTCTACTGCGAGGAGACTCGAAGATACTGAGCGTATAAACTACAATTTTCTCTCTCTCTCTCTGTCTGTCTCTGTCTCTCGCTCACGTCAATCCATGAACAGCTCCTGTCTTCCTCTACTCCGGTAATGGGGAACATTTCTCTCCTCCCGTTTCCCTCCTCCTCTGCCTCCTCCCCCTCTCTCTCTCTCTCTCTCTCTCTCTCCCTTTTCCTCCTCCTCCTCTTTCTCTCAGCTGTCACTCACAAAAGACTTTTTTTTACATTTACAGCCAGGATTCGGTTAAAGGTAACAGACGTGTATTCCTACTTCAGACGACAGACGAAAATGAACTCCACACCACAACTAGCCTGCGTATCAAGAACTTCATCTGTAAAGCAGAAGAAGAAGAACTCAAACAACTCGGGGTGAGATTAAATCGAAGACGTTCGCGTCTACGAATTCACGTTTTTCGCAGAGTGTTAAAAAAAAGTAAACGGATTAGAGGACGGAAGGACCCGCACGACGAACAACATGGTGTCGATGTAATGTCAACGTCTCGCTGTGCAGTAGAAAGTACAGGCCAGACCATAAACTTCACACCGTGCAGTTGACCCCCCCCCCCCCCCGAACACGCCAGCACACGCAGACAATCTGTGTTAATTGGAACCACACGGGCTACACGTGTGCGTCAGATGTGGCGTGAAGGAGGTGCTGGAGGTGTGTGTGTGTGTGCGTGTGTGTGTGTGTGTGTGTGTGTGTGTGTGAGTCCACCTAGGTGATGCTATACAGTTACCATCACACACACACTTGTCCCCCCCCCCAGCTGACTTGGTCTGAAGATGGCACTCTTTCACTATGGGAGAAGTTGTCAAGGTGTTATCAGGATAGGCACACACACACACAAACACACGCACGTACACACACACACACACACACACACGCTAGATTCATACCCCGGATTGATGAAACCTGAAGGGCCTCGAGATGAGTCAGAATGAGAGACGAAGGAGACGAGGAGACAAGGAGACGAAGGCCGATGAGACTTAGGACGCAGGGTGGCTAACGTAGAGGCCTAAGGGACCAATTTGGAACGGGGCCACTGTGTCCAACCGCGAGCCAGCCACCTTTAGCTCAGTTACCATGGTGACAGCACGCGCGCCTGTCCTACAGCATTCATCCCGCCCCCCCCCCCCCAATAAAGACCCTGATTGATAGACTGTCTGTGTGCCCATACGTTTTGTGTGCGTGCAACAGTGTGTGTCAAAGCGGACAGTGCGTGTGTGCGCTCATGCAGTGTGTGTGTGTGTGTTTGTGTGCACACGCGTGGATATGCATTTTTGTGTGTGTGTGTGTGCGTGTGCATGTGCGTGTGCGTGAGCGTATGCAGAGGACTAGCTGTCAGAACAGATTAGGGTGTTGCCGAAAAGCGCTTGACAACTCAAGCACTTTATTATTAGCCGGGCAGGACCCCGTCGGGGGAAGGGGTTGTCCGTAAACATTCCCCCCCGTGAAATATTTTCACAGCGAGCGGGAGAGAGAAGGACCGAGGAGGGGAGGCGGCCCAAAAACACGCCTGATGAAATTGTAAAAAAATAAATTAAAAAAAAGACAGAAAGAAAACAACGGTAGCGTCGGTGCATCGGAGCGGTAAATTGAGCGAAGGAAGCAGGCAGTATATCAGACGGCTCGGCTCGGTGACGTGACTCGGGTCTGTGTTGACATTAGGAGTGTTTTAAGAGCGTCTGACAGCGGTGCCCCTCTCTCTTCAAACAGACACTTCAGAACAACTTTGTTCTCCGAGCGGAACAACAACAGTCTGTCCATCTCGTCCTCAGGAGAGAGACAGACCTGTTCCCTCTTGATCTCCCTTTTTTTTTTCTTTTGTTGCCGTTTGGTTTATTTCTTTATTTTGAGGTGAATTTCTTTTGTAAGCACTTTGGATTTGCTTTTTTATTTTACCTGCACAAATTAGTATCTCTTCTTTCGGTGTTTTGTTGTGTTGTTGTTGTCAATTAATGTCTGTGTTTTATAACTGAGCAAGTAAAATAAAGTAAAGAAAAAGTAAAGTAAAGTAAAGAAAAAGTAAAGTAAAGTAAAGAAAAAGTAAAGTAAAGTAAAGTAAAGTAAACAGACAGAGTGATAGTCAGATACAGAGAGCTGCATCATCTATTTCCTCA
>JAXDDW010000021.1:4417500-4457500 GCA_034670385.1 Hoplostethus mediterraneus | reverse complement strand
CATCTGGCTCGCCGACCCCTCCGCTACCTCTCCGAATCTACGATGCGGTGAGAAACCCAATCCCCCGACAGAGCTGCAGAGGAAGTTCTCGCGGCAGGGCAGGGGCAGGCAGGTTCCTCACACACAAACCAAAGCAGAACTGTTGCGATTTCATTTCCTTCCCAGCAAAATGAGGAAACACGCTCCTCTTTTTCTAAACCAATGGCAGATGAGCGTTTGGCCAGACGGCAGAAAGGTGGGCTCGCGCTATCGGGGGGGGGGGGGGGGGGGGGGGCTTTTATCCCGAGACGTTTGCTGGGCGAACGAAAGCGTTGCGACGTCTTTGTCTCGGAGAGTTTTCGGGGGGGGGGGTGGGGTGTTTTTGGACGGAGTTCAATTCGATGGGAATGTGAACGTCTAAGCGCTGAAAACTCAAAGTACAGCCTCAAAGTGACGAAGACAGTCGGGGCGTCTAGACGTGAAGAGCGTCTACCGAGACCGACTGGAAACACCGCGAGAGACGAAAAGCGTTGTGTGTGTCTTGTTTGACTTCCAACGAAACCGGCATAGTCACAATATGAGACAATCTCTCCACTCAGATGACCTCAGCCATCCCACGCCACAGAAAGTATAGAGCGTATGTCTATAACAGAGAAACACCTCCACACACACACACACACTAGATTGTGTGGTTTCCTGTCTGGTGTGTTCTTCTAGCAAGCCCACGCTGGTTGCTCAGGGTTCCTAGATGGATTCTCCAGTCTGTTTTGGGGGTTGGGGGGGGGGGTTGGACTCAGACTGGGACTAGCTTAGAGGCTTGTCTGTGACCTGCTGACCCCACACCTAGCCTAGCTTCCCTTGGACCAGGCACTCACACACTCCACTATCTTATGAGTTATGAATTGGCTGAAGCCGAGGCGAGAACTGAGCGGCTTTTGGTGAAAGGCGTCTTTTTTGCAAAGCGTCATAAATGACACCTTTTTTTTTTTTTTTTTCACGCGACGTCAAAAACAGCACAAGTTCTTACATTTTTTTCACATGAAGAGAGGATCTTTTACCTTCTCAGTGCGGCTGAATTCACCCAAGTTTCCCCAACGGCCCCCAGCGTCACTTTTCCTGCAGAAATGATCTTATTCACCTTTGTTGTAGAAAAAAAAAATCCCAATACACCGCAAACATCTAGGTCAATAAATCTACACCGGCGAGCAATATCGGTGACTAGACCCGAGCGTGAGAGGCAGCCTCTCTCGGAAACACTCATGCTGTCAACCAGAACATAAATCTTAGAAGAAATCACTGTACACTCGGCTGAAATTGAAGTGCCCCCCTCGGTGCCACAACCCCGGGATGCTAACCTATTAGAGGGATGCCAGGAGGGTAGCTGTTACACTCTACGCTCCTGTGATCTGCCCACATGCCTTGTCGCCGGGCAGATTTTTTCGAAACGACTGTCTATGACGCCAACGCGATCTTGGCAATTAGGGTTGGGCCCCCCGCTCGCATTTAGCTACCGCTGCTGTGTGTAAGTTTGTGTGAGTGCGTCTGTATGGGGATGTAGGGGTGAAAGAGGGGTGCAACCTGACCCCCTTCCTCCTCTAACTTGGGTCTATGGTCTCTCACTCTCTCTCTCTATTTCTAACACACACACACACACACACACACACACACACACACACACACACTGGGACAGTTGCCATACTCAGGCCCTCTCCCAGCGCACCAGAGGAAAAGGCTGAGGCTAAAAGAACCTTTTTTCCCCTCTTTTTTCATCCTTTTTTTTTCTCCTCCTCCTCCATCTTTCTCCCTTTTTTCTTCTGGTGGCCATACATTAAAATCCAGCAAGGCTCCCTGGGGTCGCCAAAACACCACCTCACCTCCCCCTCTCCCTCTCTCTCCCCCTCTCCCTCTCCCTCTCTCTCCCTGCTTCCTCCCTCCTTCCCTGGACTAGCCGACAGACTGGAGACTTCAATCAGGGCTCTGTCGGACCAAGAGGCATGGAGGGACGGTGTGTGTGTGTGTGTGTGTGTGTGTGTGTGTGTGTGTGTGTGTGTGTGTGTATACCCAAGGACTCATGCTGGTGTACCTACGAAAATATCTGCTTCACGATTACACAGATTCATCAAAAAAGTTTGATAAACACTTTGTTGAAAATATGAAGGACATTACTGGATAGCTCAGTACTCGTCACCATTATCTCAGCAAGCATCACACCTTGTCTCCACAGCCATGCAAGCACATAACAACAGATGGAGTTGGACTAAAACAAGCTAAAAGCAGCATTATGCGCTAACCGCTTCTGGCCCTGCCTCGGGCTCCTTCCACCGCTCCCCGAGGACCCCAGACGGCAGGCTGGCCCTCGGCAGGCAGGCGGCCAGAGAGGACGCCTGACCATAACCCAGATGACGGGGGGGGGGGGGGGGGGGGGGGGGGGTGGATGTGGTGGGAAAGGGTGGGATGGAGGTAGTAGGGGATGAGGGTTTAGAGGGTAGGGGGTAGGGGGTGTCAGGTATCAGCAGACAACTCCCCGAAACCTCGTGCAAGAGGTCTGCAGAGCTAGCTCGGTAAAGGGAGATACACCTATTACAACGAAGCAATGTGGAGGAAGGATCACTTGCAGGTTGAGTGTTGTAGTACAAAACGGAAATTTACAAATGTTTTGTTTGAGAAATTACAAATAAAAAATTGCAAATTGAATTTGCAAAAACTGTAATTTGCACATTGCATTTCTAATTCACTCGTAACCACATCCTGAGCATGAACGGGCCAAAACCATTTTAATTTCTATGTTGGATTAAGAACGTTACAGCGATCCGTAATACGATATAAACAATACAAAAACAACAACAACAAAACAAGATGAATCCGCCGGTCACCTGCTTGAGACAGTAAACCTGGACTGTATCTGGCTGATGAAGGTACGGACCTCAACGTAGCGCTGTGCGGTATGATTAAAATCTCTGTCCTTGCTCAGCTCTCATTTCCAACCTGAACAATTAATCAATGTCTTTGGGCCACAGCTCAGATTCACGTTATAAATGATATCACCGCCCTATTTAAAGCAGGTGAAGTAATTGTGGAATATGCACATCAATATTTGATATTTGGATGGCAGTAGGACAAGATGGATACCTCTCTCCCCCTCTCTCTCTCGTGCTCTCTCTCCCGCTCTTTCTTCCTATCTTTCTTTACTTATTTTTCTTTCTTGCTTTCTTTCTTTCTTTCTTTCTTGCTTCCTTTCCTTACTCATGTTTGCCTGCATGTGTATGTATGTGTGAGTGACAGTTCAGCGGGTAATCTAAACCAGGGCGAGTCTGACAGAGCAACACAAAAAGTGGGGAAAAAACAACATATTTAATGTGCTCTGTCCCACTTCACGCTATTGTTACTATCGAGGCTGGCAGGTCAGAGGGAGAGAGACAGAGCGAGAGAGAGAGAGAGAGAGAGAGAGAGAGAGAGAGAGAGCGAACCAAGCTTGATGGAGGAGGAGGAGGAGATGAAATTACACCTGTTCTGGTGGCTGACTAACGACTTTGAAATGCGAGTGGGCCTCGCTCGCCGCCAAAATCATTTTCCCAACAATACGGCCTGATCTTTAAACAAGCAGAACTGGGACGCTGCGCTGACGTGACGCGGAGATGGCCTGCCGTCCTGGGACACCGGCAAACCTTCAGGCTATGTGTGTGTGTGTGTGTGTGTGTGTGTGTGTGCTCTTCTGTATGGATGTCTGTCAAAGTGTGGGAGAGTTAGAGGAGACCTAGTTTAAATATAGTCAGTCAGTCAGTGAGATGACTAGTTTACTGTATTTGCACCCAAAGGTTTGAAAACAAAAAAAGGCCTCACTTCAATACTAAAGATGCACATGCATGCCTACACTCTCACACACACACACACACACACACACACACACACACACACACACTTAAACACACATAGTTCCTATATTGATGTCTGTGTCCAGCGTTGTTTCTAATGAAGTCTCATTCACTCTGACTGTTGCCATATGGTTACTGTAGACTCTCTCTCTGAACCACATCTGTTGTGTGTTATAAGACACACACACACACACACACACACACACACACAGACACACACACGTACATACATCTATCCAATGTGCCCTTTACCCGAAACCTGTGTGGCCAATACAGTGTAGCCCATGCATGCTCACCCACACACACACACACACACACACACACACACACACACACATACAGTAGCGCTCAGCTCACCATCTGTTCGCTGAGGTCCTGTGAGGCCTCCATGGCTTCTTTACTTGTGATCCACTAGACACCTGAGGGACAAAAAAAAAAAAAAAATGTGTGTCAATGGAGATGCAAGAAACAAGAAAATTCACTTTCCCTATTCATCTGTGACCCGCACAGCGAATCCCTTCCATGAGATTGTTATGTGCTTCCAACTTTTATTTTCGTGGCTGGATGAATCCCCGCAACCCCCAACGTCACACGTCGATTTCGATCCCAGGCGAGTGACCCGTCTGCGCGGGTCAGCCCACGTTAGCCCGCCCGCCGGTGTGTTTACGTGTGAGCAACAGGAGACCGAACGAGGGAAGCGGCAGCGTTAACTTCGGCATATCATCTTCAGCCCAGGGTGAAGTGGAGAGATAATTGCAGAAGTAAATATCAACAATGAAAAGAGGAGAAGTGTAAATAATACGGGCTGTTTGGCTGGCTGGAGACACAGACTGCGTGACCCTATTAATACTAGACAGGAGACAGGTTGGGCAGAGGTTTGGGGCGATGTCGAGATAGAGCTATGATAGGATAAAACTTCAGTATTATGTTAAGGATTCCTCGTAATAATGAGAAAACACTTTATTTTCTCTTTTTCGCCACTCTCACTGGGGTGGGAGGTGTGTGCAAGTGTGTGTGTGTGTGTGTGTGTGTGTGTGTGTGTGTGTGTCTGTGTGTGTGTGTGAGGGGAGCGTCACTGTAACAAAAGGCCAGCTAAAAGAATGGAAGGCAGGGCCAGAAAGCAATGCAATCATCCCAACAGGATGGTATGAAATGACTCCTCTCTCCCGTATTGTGCAAAGGCCTTCAGAAAAATTTGACAGTTGAACAAAAGGCTGGCAGACACACATACATATGGGTACAAACACACACACACACACACACACACACACACACACACACACAAACTGGTCCATCCTAGTCAGTAGATCTGCGGTTCCCACCCACCACTGAATCATGTCATGAGCTTGTCCTCGTTTTATGAGAAAATCTATATTTAATGCAGTTATCACGACGGCTTTATTAAACTTCTATTGAATTTCTCATTGATTTGAACCGATCAAATGTTTGCCGGGTCCAGGAGTGAGGTGCATACGCTGCCCCACTGTGTTACATTTTCAGACAACTGATCATTTGGTCTGCCTTGGAATTTTTGTTGTTTCTCAAAGTCTGCGTCAGCACCAAAAAGCACCACAATATTAGAAGGTGTGTGTGTGTGTGTGTGTGTGTGTGTGTGTGTGTGTGTGTGTGTGTGTGTGTGTGCGTGCGTGGTGTGTGTCCGTGTGAGTGTGTGAATGCATGCACGTGGCTCTGCAACAGAAGACAGGGCTGGGGAACTTTCCATAAGCTCCAATCTACTACAAGTCCAACCAACGGGCTTCTAAATGCCAAAATGCCAAAGTACTGTCGTCTCTGCGACAGAACTTCCATAATAAAAGAAGTTAAAAGAGCCGGGACACCTTCAGTCTGTCCCATTTAAGGACGCCATTTTTCCAGTTGTGTGCGTGCGTGTGTGTTGTGGGGTTTTCTGGCTCGCTCTTTTAAACTAACTGGCATCCTTTTAATTTTTCATAGCGTTCAGCTCCTCCTCGCCTGAAACCGAAGACAATAATGCGTCTCTCAGGCGAATTGATTTGTGCCCAAGCCTCACTCCCTCTCCCTCTCTCCCTCCCTCCCTCCCTCCCTCTCACCTCTATGGAGGACAGAATCAGCTTCACCAGGACGTCCCATTCTTTCTGATTGTGGTTCAGTTCCCGATTTGTGCTTATTCTCTCTAGCAGGGATGTAGAAACACAGCTAAACCCAAATTTACCCCCTTTTTATTTGTGGAATTGAGTTTATGCACTTTTTTAGGCTAAGAATAAGATTTATATCAGTAATTTGATACAACTTATATGATATGAGTTATTTGAAGGGGGGGAAATTATGCTTTTCTGGAAATGTAAACCATTTTTGTTGATATTGCTGGTTGTTTGTCTTGATAATGATCACCCACTAGTTTACCCACCTTTGTATTTACCACTACAGCACTGCTCTCTAGCCATGGCCCTCAAACCCTCGAGTTTAGTTACCTGACACTGCAGAGAATCAATACTGCCTGCCATTTCCTTCACAATCCCAGAAGAGAGAATTATATTTCTCACTCTGCCTATTGACAGCGACATAGAGGAAACACATATGGGACAGAGGAGGCTTTAGAAAGTGGACTACACGTCTACATTGTGGTAATTTCACGCCATGAAAGCCGAAGAGAGGAGAATGTTGAACAAACCGCATGCTGCCAATCAGCACCCAGACTGCTGGCTGGAGAGGTTTTAGTATGAAAAAAAAAGTCACACGTTAAATTCTTGTCACCCCTTATTGGCATAGCAATCGCTCACGGGCAGAATATCGATTTTAAAAACGCCACTTTTTTTTTTAATAACGCGCTTAAATACCGTCCAGCAGCGCCAGTGTCAGCGGCCTTGCAGCTTTTGTCAAGACGTTACAGGCGTTTAATTGTGCCGCACTTACTAGTCTCAGCAGCCGTACTGAGGCCAGACGACTTTCATCGGGGGAACTGTAAATGCCGCGCGTAAAATGCTCTGCGTAATTACCGATAAGGAAAAATGTCTCATGTGAACCGAATAGTATTTTACCAGGAATGTGTTTGCGAGTAAAATTAATGCGAATTAAATGTATGTGAGGATGTGTTTTTTTTTTTATTATTTAATATACTGAAGGTTTATTATCATTAAAATAGCGATAACAATTGCATTATCAATAAACAATAAGATCTAAACAGACAAAAAGTAATACAATTACCAAATGTATGTTAATCCGTTTAAATGGGACTTCAGAATTAGATTAGTAAAAGTAATTAAGTGTGCCTCTCATAAAATGAAATTAGGATGAGATGAATATATACTAATATATATCAATATAATATTTAAGACTAGTTTAGGATAATAAAAGCAATTTGCGCTTTCCAGGAAAATCAATTTAGGATTAAACAGTTTGTGAATGTCAAGCCCCACAACTCGGCATCATATTTTCCGCAGCTTTCATAATGCAAATGTTTTGACTATTTCGACTCACGAGGCCACACGGGCTTTATTCTACATGGCCGGCTCGAATTGTTGATTCAAATAAAAGGCCAGTTGCAAAGCCCAGAACAATAATTCATTTCCAGCATCTGGACATGTGGGACTTGTCATTTTCCTAAATCTCAACAAATCAAAACTTCATCTCTTGGGCATTAATTCGTGTTGGTTAAGTATGAGTGCTTAATGTGAAATCTAATCTGTATGGATTACGGTGCAGTAGGCCTATCAGATTTTGAGCCGGTGCGTAACTTGTCATGTTGTTAGGGGCAGGCCAATAGCCAAGGGCCATTCAAGCCCTTAGAGCCCAGCCGCGGTATAAGATTCCCCTTTCCTACATATCAAATATAAACACAAACTCCACGTGGGATGAGGAGAGAGATGGAGAGAAACCATGGCCACATTGACGGATGCAGGGAGTGCACTTTGGGGGCACTGAGGGGACTCAATTCCCGTGTCCAATGAGGTAGTGGTAAATAAAAAGGTGTGTAAACTATGGCCTCCAGTCAATGATCATCATAATGCAAACAACCACCATCATATACAAAAGCCACCAAATGCCACTTACATTTTCAGAAAGCATTAATTGAATATTTTCCTGAAAAGATCCCATCTTCATATAACTTCAAGCCTGCGTGCTATGACGTATGCTATTAATTTACCCCCTAAAGATTTGTGTCAGTCTGAAAGGTGGATAGGCCTGATATTTTTTCCCCACAAATAAAAAGGTGGGTTAACTGAGTTTAGGTGGGTTTACACTCCACCACATCCCTGCCTAGATCCCGGTTCTGGATGCGCTCCAGCAGACCACAGGCGTGAAAAACGGACACAGACTTCAACTTCGAATGTCAGGGTTGTCCCGCATATGAGACTTAGTGACGGAAAGGTATTTACGGCTAACAACATTTAACACAAATACATCCATTCCTATCGATATTGTCAGTGTGATTTGTGAAAATTAAATTGTTTATAATTTGATGACGTATAGGTTTTATGTAGGCAAAGAAAATGTTTGAAATTTTAAAGTCAAGCAACGTTTTAAATTAGGACATGCTGCTTCTGTCCACAATTCAAAGAAACCATTCACGTTAAATGACATAGGCCATATGGGTTCAAAGTCAAAAACAATTACAATGATGCAATTGTAATGATTCTCAAACTTAACTCTAGTGTGCCTACACTGTCACACGGAGAATCAGCACCCCTCCCCCCCCCCCCCGAAATACATCATTTCAGAATAAAACGGTGCATTCTAGGTGACTGAAAATGGAAAGTAAACATACCCAGGTAAAAATAATTTTCGCACTTCCAAAAACAGTCTTCCAGATTTCCTTTTCAGTCCTTGGAAATGTTCATAATAAAATGCAGTGAGGTCGCTGCACAGCTCTCTCTGCTGTTTGCAGGCTGTCACTGACTGGGACAAAACACTTCAACCACTGGCCATTACCAGCAAGTGTCCAAAACAAGCTCGGAGAGTTATTTAAACTCGAGTAAATACAACTACAAACTCGACCGCAAGCCCCGTGAGCAGCTTCGGTGACCCGACCGTTCACTCTTGGGGAAAATAACCATTATTTTCAGTCTGCGTCCAAGTTAGAGCACCAGGCTGTATAGTAGCATTAGACGCAACTATATTATTGAAGACCGTCTCAACGCGCATGCGTCCAGCTGCCATGCGGACACTATTGGGCAAGTGTCCAAAGGAGTAATGGGGTACAGAGGGCAGGGGAGGGGAGGGGGCAGGAGATACCAAAATGACATTCTTATTAATAGTTTGGCCCAAATGACGTGCACACAGTTTTATTTATCACACCACAGCAAGGAACAACATGCACTCCCTGACCAGCCTACATTTCCTGGCATTTTATTTTTACATACATGACATGTATGTGTTTTATGTATTTATTTATGTATACATTTATTTATTCATTTGATCTTTATTACACAGGTAGTCCCATTGAAATGAAAAAAATAGAATAAAATAATAAAAATAAATTGAATAAAAATAAAAATAATTTTTCAAAAGAGACCAAGAAAACAGCATCATAACAAACGTAAAAATAAAAAAAATTGCATGACAAAAAATCCATCAAAATCACATGAATGATACATTTTCAGAGGTTTGTAGAACTCAGCCATTTGATTAAAAAAAAATGCATAACCACAATTTGCCTACGCTGTACCCAATACAGAAAAGAACAACTTTTTTTTATGTAGAACTGTTCCACTTAGTCTGCCAATTTCCCCATTTTCCATCAAGAAAGAAAATAATAAGAATGATTGGACAGGTTTTGATTCAGAGCAGAGTGTTGTTTTTATGCCACTCTGGTCTCATCAGCCCCTAGCCCATTCACATATACTGTACATTTTGAACATTTACATAGTATCACATCTATGCACTACTTTCCAAACCAATTTTTATCCACACATTTTACAGATATACTTATTTAAGGATACTGAAAACAGCCATTTCTGAGGTCAAAGTGAGGATATCCCTCTTAAACGCATGTCTATCGTGGGGAGTTTATAAATAGTGACCATAATAAAAAACACATACAGGGACACCCATACAGACGCATAAAACAGCAGACACAAAGCAAAAATACAAGATTACAAAGAGAGAGAAAGAGAGGGAGCGAGAGGGAGAGAGAGAGAGAGAGCGAGAGATGCCTGATGGTCTTAGTTAAACTGTATAAAGTTATGGACAGAGAAAATGGCAACAATTACACCACTAAAAGCAACATGTTGGAGATTAAAAAAAAAAGACACACTCTGCCAGAATAAGAAAATCCCCCAAAAATAAATCAGAATTGCTCAAATAAATCACATAAAATATAATGTCAGATGTTGCCGTTCCACATTGGCCTGAAAAAGATGACAGATGTGGCCGTGCAGCTCAGTCTCTTTGACAATTTGAATGTTTGTTATGGCTTATGGATTCAGTAACTGTTGGATCCCACTGGCCTTGGATCAGCGCTCTTTTACCATGCTGTCATTTATTTGGGATGATGATGTCATCAACCTCTATGAGTGATCCCTGATTGTTGGTTTAGAGAACACAGCATTACTGACTTTTATGCACACACACACACACACACACACACACACAAATAAAAGCACACACACATACATTATTTGTTTATATGATTCGAAAGGCTCCTTAGTAACATTATGTAGAATGAAAAAAAGCCAAAATTCCCCGACATCTTACATACACACACACACACAGACATGCACCCACAAAAACACACACACACACACACACACACACACACACACACACACACAGTTATTTTTTGTGGGATGGACCACTGCCTGGCAAATCAGCTGGCAGTGCCCAAAGAGAAAGAAAAAGCAACAGAAATACTCACACTGACATAGAAAAGGAGAGCGGGTACTGCAGTGAGAGAGTCATATTCAAACATCATCCCTTCATCCCTTCATTTTCTCATTTTCTTCAACCACTCATCAGTGCAGCGGGGTGCTGGAGTACATCCCCATACATGTACATACATTGGGTAGAAGGCAACGAGACACCCTGGAGAGCTAACCCACATAGACAAACAACCACATTCACGCCTTTGGGGAATTTAGAGTCTCCGATCCACCTGACTTGCATGTCTTTGGAGTGTGGGAGGAAACCGGAGCACCCGCTGGAAAACCCACACAACACGGTTAGAACACGCAACCTCCACACACACACGGAAAGGGCCGGGGGGTCGAGCCCGGGTCCGTCTCGCTGTGAGGTGACAGTACCAACCCCTCCATCCATCCATCCCTCCATCCATCCCTCCATTCATTATATTGGATAGCGAGTCCCTACAGTTACATTAGCGCCTTCATGTGATGCCATGCCTAGTATATTAGGCGTGACCTCACATGATGACTGATGCGTGTGTGTGTTGATGTGTGTGTGTGTGTGTGTGTGTGTGTGTGTTTTGGCAATATGTTGGGAGGGTCAAATTCAAACTCTTGGCATAGCCGGAGGACAGGCACTGGCATGGGAAACAGTAGCCCAACCCTGAGAGAGAGAGAGAGAGAGAGAGAGAGAGAGAGAAAGAGAGAGAGAGAGAGACTGGTCATTATCTATCAGTTTCCCACATTGATTGGAACATATACACTACCCAGTCATACAGGTATGCCACACTGATACACAATATTGAACTCTTGGTGTTGAATGAAGATAACATCCTTGAGAGAGAGAGAGAGAGAGAGAGAGAGAGAGAGAGAGAGAGAGAGAGAGAGAGAGAGAGAGAGAGAGAGAGAGAGAGAGAAAGAGAGAGAGAGAGAGAGAGAGAGAGAGAGAAAGAGAGAGAGAGAGATCTATCACTCTGATCAAATCAAGTTTAATTGTATAACCACAGTGACAGTCTCACAGGGCTTCACAACAGCCAAATTGTGAAAACAGGCTGTTTTATTTATTTTACTTTACTTTGCACTTTATTTGCATTATTTCTCTCCTTTTATTTGATTAGCCTGAGAAATATGCAGTTTTGGCTGCTGTGGGTGTGCCTGTGTAATTCTGTAGGCTTCATTCCAGGCAAACCGGAAAACTTCAGACTTGTCGATCACCACTTACGCTCTAGTTTCCTACAGTAAACTGTGGTGCTGATTTCTTAAAACTGTGTTTTCCTGTGACTATACTGGAGCGATCGAATCAAGTGTGTTAAATTGGGTGGAATTTAGCCTTCGTCCACACTAAGCCGTTTAAATTTGAAAACCTCTTCAGTGGTATTATCAATGGTGCCAATATGATCGGAGAGTGGGGCCAGAATATTGGGCAGTTGTTCAGCGAGGGTCGCGATAGTGGAAGCCTTCTGTTCAATGTCCAGCGCTTTGAGAGTGTTTCTGCAGCATTAGCAGATTAGATTAGACCACCACCTGCCAATATTCAGACTCCCTGTTTATCTAACCAGTAGGGGGAAATGCCCCGACATGCTGATCTGTGATGAGTTTTCTAATTTCGCCACTAATGTTTAAAGTTAACGTGGAAGGAGAAGCTAAAGAGAAACTTCAACTGAGAAGGGAAGGCAGAGTCCACTTCCAGTGTTCTATCAAATTGTCTTTCCCCGTCTTTGACTCCTTCAATACAAATGAGGCCTAACCCACTGAGCCTTCTTCCCTCTCCCTCCCCTGAGCCAAATAGGCTCTGGCTTGAACTCTCAGGCCCTGTTGCTCAGTGACTGACACATTCTGCCAGAATAAATTAAAACCTCAAGCTGTGACAGAGCCCAAAATAGCAGGAAGCTGTCGCTGACCTGCAGTCTCTAGTGCCGCATGTCAGCAAGCTTAAAAGACTTGGCAGAACATTCTGCACAAAGGAAGTGTGTACAGGTGTGTGTGTGTGTGTGTGTGTGTGTATGCATGTGCATGTGCATGAGTCAGTGTTTGTTTATGAGTGCGATGCTTTAAACTCACCAACTAACAAAGAGCGCCACCGTGCAGGTGGGCTCAAGCTAGACCCATGCATCAACCTTTGTTCCCTTTTGCTAAACAGCTACAGAACGTGTGGGAAACAATTGTTTAAGTTGTTTAATCAAATTGAAACAACTTTGGAAGTTGAAGGCAGCGGCAGGTGGATCTATTTTTTTAGCCAGCTGTTCTTCGTGCGGGTGGCGTTGGGGTGGGGGCTAAGCCTAAAGATGTTTAGTGGTGTAGGATTGTGGGTCCCTTTGCCAAGTCACAGAGCTCCTGGTTCTTGCCAGGGCTGGGGGGGGGGGGGGCGGGTGAGAGAAAATGCCATTTAGCTGGGAGGTATTTATAGATATGTGAGGAACTTGTGCTCAGGCCGGGCCGAGGTGCTGACGACGTAAAACGAGAGGATACTTCCAGAAGTCGAGTGTCAGGGCACACAGATAAAAATACCCAGTGAAAGATGGGCCTGGTCATTAGTGGCGCAGTCTGGCATGTGACATGGCAGCATTTCAGAGGTGATTTATGGTTATTACTACAGCTAACCCACACCCTTTTTCTCCCCTCTTCCTCCCCCTTTCTTGCCCCCACCCTCCATCCCAAATTGGTTTCCCAAATGGAATGGCGCATGGGGTTTATTTCGGGGCCCGGGTGCACAGAAAAAAATGTCCACTGGCATTTTAAACTTTGGCAAAGTGCCACAGTTGGGTTTCAGATTTAACCGTGAAGGAAATTAATGGAAAAAAAAGCGATATTAAATTCTCTTCTGGTAATTAAGACGGCAGTGCACGGGGCAACTAGATGCTAACTACTTTCAAAAAGCTGGAAAAATACACTGTGTGTGACTGCAAGTGCAAGGTTAACAGCTTTTGTCAAGTTCAGCACTTCATTTGTCTTGTCTTCAGTGGAGAACCACAAGCCGAACGTCATGTTAAATAGGTATTGAATGACAAGGCATGTGAAATGACTGACTGCTGGAAGGAAGGAAGGAAGGAAGCAAGGAAGGAAGCAAGGAAGGAAGCAATCAAACAATTCATCAATCAATCATACTTTACAGTATGCCCTGCACATGGAGTTTTGTCCTCAGAAATATCAAATTGATAGCCTAATAAGCTGCCCTGAGAGAAAAAAGGAATGATAAGAGAAAGACAGAGAGAGAGAGAGAGAGAGAGAGAGAGAGAGAGAGAGTATGATTATGAACTCATTGCTAGCTGCTCCCTAATTGCCGGAGCAAGCTGCCACGGGGAGGAACAAAGGAAACATTTAACACATCGTAAATTCCTCTAATGTCCTGCCGAGTGGCTGCCGCTCCAGTTACACTTCCAACTGGTACTTTTCTCACTGACTATTAGTGTCCGGCGACAAAAACAGAGCGGCTACGCTGAGACACATAATACACTAAAAGACAATTAAACTTAAGACCTGAAATGGGAGTGTGTGTGGCCTCAATATCAGGGTACATTTCCTCCAGTCATCACCGAGTCAGTCCCAGTAACCGCTGATCCCTGTATCCTTCAGAGAGACCATGTCTTATCAAACGGCTCTCAGTGGACAGCGGTTCCATTTCTCAACTGACTGTTACCTTCACCTGACTGTAAAGCTGCACTTCAGGTGCTCATGTCATGAAAAGTTTCTTTCCTCTATGAAAAACATTCATTCATTTAAAAAACTTGACACACACTCTTACAAAATGATTGCTGTTATGGAAGTACAACTCATTTTGGATATATATTGAAGTTATTTGCCATGCTAATGACTTTGCTAATAAAAAAGTATCTTTTTCAAATATGTTATTTTCTGTTAATTTGAATGAAAATCAAGAAAGCAAATCGGGTCCAATTTTTACACACAGAGATGCACTTTAGATACATTGGCAAAGTTGTTTTAACTCCATGGGTATAATCTTTCTACAAGCTAAAATATGAAATAGAAAGAATGAAGGAACTATGAACAACTGATTGAATTTCTCTGTTCACATATCTTAATAATAAGATGACTAATAAGATGATGATGGTCTCAACGTACATCAT
Organism: Hoplostethus mediterraneus; assembly: GCA_034670385.1. Taxonomy (NCBI): domain Eukaryota; kingdom Metazoa; phylum Chordata; class Actinopteri; order Trachichthyiformes; family Trachichthyidae; genus Hoplostethus; species Hoplostethus mediterraneus. The sequence continues at coordinate 4,442,746 of JAXDDW010000021.1, read as the reverse complement.
GGCTCTGCCTAAAACATCCACAAAAGCAGTTTGTGCAATTTATTGAATACTGGTCTTAGTGTGTCTGTATATTTTACAGTGTGTGTGTGTGTGTGTGTGTGTGTGTGTGTGTGTGTGTGTGTGTGTGTGTGTGTGTTTATGATGTGGAGGGAGTGTGGGATGTTTATGAATATAGCAGACTCTTGGAGAGAAGTGCTACAAGGTCAAGCTGAATTCATTCCCAGTCTTTCGTCCCTTAAGGCAAATGATAGAGCATATGCCTTACTTGGTGAGATGGTGATCAAGTGTGTGTGAGAGCAGTTGAGGGAAGAGATGGAAAGAGAGAGAGAGAGAGAGAGAGAGAGAGAGAAAGAAAGAGAAAGAGAGAGAGCAATTGAGACTGTGATTTTGTCCTGCTTTGAGAGTCTCAAGAGACTCTTCACTTGTGTGTAAGCAAGATACAGTATGTGTGTTCCACGTATACGTATAATGTCTGTGTGTGTGTGTGTGTGTGTGTGTGTGTGTGTGTGAGTTAGAGTGAGAACAAAACACGTGTGAGTGTGACACTCCGTGTGTGTGTGTGTGTTGGGGGAGTTTCTGGAACTCCGGGCCAACAAAATTAGTTTACCATCAGCTGTGCTCCCCCTCTCCCCCTCATTCTGTCCCAGCCTCTGTCCAGTATTTCTTCCGTCTCCCTCCACCTCACAGCGACGCAGGGCGGTTTTACTGCGCCACCCTGGGGAGGCTACTGTGGCCAGATCCAAAACACTTGGCTTTATGTAGATTGAATGTTTTATGGTTATGGACATAATAGTTAAGTACGGGAACAGTTTCAACAGAGTCCAGCCCTGCACTGCTATCCCCAGCCCCGATACTCACACAAGTCTGGGAATGGTGAGCAGTATCTGCCAATATATTAACATTATGTATGTGACAGTTACGTACCCTAGCTTGTACTGTACTATATATCCTCTGTGGGGGAACATATGGATAGGGTGTAGATTTGATACCTGATCCCAAACTGGCACCAGAGGCTTTTGCACACTGACAACCCAATTCAACCTAAACCAAATCTAAGTTAATCCCCGTCTGGTTACATTTTCAAAACAGCAGTTGGAAATGGACTGCTAATGTTCTGTTCTGTTCTCTTCTCTTATCTCCATGAATTTAGAAGATGGAAAAGTTCTATTTACAATCTCGCTCCATTATGACAGATTAGACAAACCATTGTTCTCCATTGTTCTCTTTGACGAGGCCTTTATGATGTCATGATGTCCTGTTCTATAATGGAATGATGTAGAGGGGACGACGAAGACACAGTTATAGAGTTTCTACAGTTGAGCTTTCACTTTCATCACTGATATGGCACTGTGTTATTGCAGTTATTCCACACGTGATTTTTAAATTGCTGTGTTGTTGTTCTCACTTTGCACGTAACGTATGTCTTTGAGACATCACGTGTCTAAAAACGAAGGGGGACCGAGCTTGTTCAGTTGTAGCTCCCACTCTCTGGAACCGGCTTCCCTTGGTTATTAAAAATGCAGAGTCAGTGGATAGTTTTAAGAAGCTTTTTAAAAAATGTTTCGTAAGCACTTTGTTTTATAATGTGGGTTTGCCTTCTGTCCTTATATTATTTTCTGTTTTTCTGTTTCTAACCTTCTATTTTATTCCCATTTTCTTTAATGTTTTCATTGTACAGCACCTTGTAACTCTTGTTTCAAAAGGCGCTTTATAAATAAAGTTTACTTACTTACTTACTCTTTAGTGTATAAGAGCCTGAGAGGGAAACAGTTTAATAGAAATTCATGCAGAAAATCTTTCCTTGGAACGCTGTGCGCATGTCTGTGTGTATGAGAGAGAGAGAGCGAGAGAGAGAGAGAGAGAGAGAGAAAAGGTAAAGAGTAGAAGTAGACATCAGCTGGCCACATGGTGGTGTATGCTGTCATGTTAAAACGTTTAAGCCTTTGATAATGCTGCTGCAGTGGTCAGAGGGCAAATCACTTGTGATTTTCACTGCTGTGAATCTGTTCGGCCTATGGCGTCCTGTGTATAAATGCATGAACGTTATGTCAAGTGTAGCACATATGCTGCAGGTAGGCATTGCATGTACTGGTTCTCTAGGATAATGGCGGAGAATTCATATTGCTGCAAGCCATTGTCTTTAGCCTCAAACAACCTCTTGTGCATGTGTTCACACACTTGTTGTCACCAACACACATGTGTATGACGTACTTCAGGGTGACACTCACGCAAGCAAGGACTTTAGCTTCCCCTCTGATTGACTCTATACCCAGACTCAAACCTTGAGATGGTATGACATGATAGATGTAATACAAGCACTAACTCTGAGTTAGCTGAAAAAGAGTATTTATATCACATGGGTGAGTTTGACAAACTTCTATTGTTCCAGAGGCCTTGTGATGCAGGCCCACTAAAGTAATCTGTTGGTTGTTCTTTTTTTTATTATCTTTGAATAGTCTCACCAGCCTAACTAAGCCCTCAGCGTAGCATTAGCAGAGTCTCATGAAAAGGCCTGCTTATGTGTGCTGATAAACGTCTTCCTTATCTGTACGACAGCTACATGACCAAATATCCTTATTTGTGCACACAGCCTGGACTTTATAGCGTCACAAGCAGGACCTTCCTTACTGTGAGGTCTACAAAGAAGGAACTTGATCTAGGCTTATCATTTTGCCTAAAAATATTCTGCTCAAAGCTTATGTAACTGATGTTGCTCTGATTCTAAAGGCCCAGTCTGTTTTACTCACCATGCATTTAGTTCAGGGACAACTGAGTAAAATCATATATAAAGACACAAAGTTGAGGTGATAATTACGGAAGCCGAGAACGGCCATGCTTGCAATTTTTTTTTAATGCCGTTATCTCGAGAAAACAAAAGGTCGGACTCGTTTCCTCTGATTACTTATATTGTTTATCAGAGATCAGGAGTGTCATGCCAGCATGCATAGATGGCGTCTTGTCAAATGCAGCAACTGATTTAAGCTGAAAAGGTCAGATCAAGGAGTACCCGTTATCGCATCCCTCCCATTGATCAACTCCCAAACCCACCCCACAGAGCAGTGTGTACGTCATGGTCCACTCTCGTGAATTGAAACAGAATGGTGGCGTCCAAACTTATACTCAAATGTAAGAATGACACTGTGTGGAAAATACGTTAGCAAACTAATGTTAGTTGCTGTCAGTCAGTCAATTCGACTCATTTTTGCCTGGCTGCATAGGGACGCGGGGCAGCGCCCCACTTGATTGGATGGAGTATATAAAAAAAAGTATATATTTTCTTTTATCTGAACACATTTCATAGATTGTATTTATAATTCATATAAATGTGTTCTATACGTGTATGTTGAATAATTGGCTTTGGTTGGTTTGCGGACTTCATTACCGTCTCTGTTGCTCTGGGGCGCCGAGTCGTACGTCCCTCACACACTACATTGACATGCATTGTCACCTAGCGGTTGTTGGAAGGACTGCACTTTAGCTCGAGGTCTATGACAGCATTTGGGGCACTGAGCAGAACGCCCTGGCCATTCTCATTTAACCCCATTTAACCCCAACACTAGAATTCACTGCACACTATCAGATCACTGCAGTCTGGGGATCCACTACACACTATATCCACTGCAAAACTCTCTTTATGCCCCGCGCACACACACAGCAAAACCATAGGTCTTCAATCCCACAGCCCCCTCTGCGCAACTTGACTGCCCTCTGTCTCCCGCCCGTATTCTAAAATTCCTATAAATAAATACACATAACAAGACACCCACAATAACTAGACATGGACCACCTACATTACATAAACATGAAGTCTTTAAAATTGGCTGGGAGCGGCTTTAGGCACTCCTAGACCCGTCCCTCACGCTGACTAACCCCCCCAACTCTAGCTCGCTGTCTTCCCCGCCGGTGGCCCTAACCAGCCACGCAGGCTTTGAGAACACCTCCCCGGCTGTGGAGGTCCCAAAGGCCCAGGACCCCTGCCCGCTAACAATATCTAGAGCAGATGTGTGCAGAGCCTTCAAAATGACAAATCCACACAGGGCACCTGGCCCTGATGGCATTCCAGGCCGGGTCCTCAAGGCGTGTGCGGTTCAACTGGCGGATGTTTTTACAGACATTTTCAACCTGTCGCTGCTCCAGTCCGTGGTCCCCCTGTGCTTTAAGAAGTCCACAATTGTTCCTGTTCCTCTGCCTCAACGACTACCGCCCGGTGGCACTCACCTCCACCAGTGCTTTGAGCAGTTAGTCAAAACCTTTATCACCTCCACCCTCCCTGAATCACTGGACCCCCTACAATTTGCATACAGTCCAAACAGGTCTACAGACGACGCCATCTCCCTAGCCCTCCACACTGCCCTTTCACACCTGGACCAGAGGAGCACCTATGTGAGGATGCTGTTCATAGATTACAGCTCGGCATTCAACACCATTGTGCCCTCCAAGCCCGCCATCAAGCTCAGGGACCTGGGCCTCAACACCGCCCTGTGCGACTGGATCCTGAGCTTCCTGTCGGGCAGGCCCCAGGCAGTGCGGGTCGGTACCACCACATCCTCCACCCTGACCCTGAACACCGGCGCCCCGCAGGGCTGCGTGCTCAGCCCTCTCCTGTACTCCCTGTTCACGCACGATTGCATGGCAAAACACAGCTCCAACACCATCATCAAGTTTGCCGACGACACGACCGTCATCGGCCTGATCACCGAGGGCGACGAGACGGCCTACAGAGAGGAGGTCAGAGCCCTGTCATCCCGGTGCCAGGACAACAACCTCCATCTCAACGTTGGCAAAACTAAGGTGCTGATCGTGGACTACAGAAGAGGCCAGAGCACGGGACACGCCCCCATCGACATCAACGGGGCGGCGGTGGAGAGAGTCAGCAGCTTCAGGTTCCTCGGTGTCCACATCAGCGAGGACCTCACCTGGGATCACCACGCCGACATCATCATCAAGACAGCGAGACAGCGACTCTTCTTCCTACGCAGGCTGAGGAAGATCAACATGGACCCCGGGATACTCTGCAACTTCTACGGGTGCACCATCGAGAGTATCCTGACTGGCTGCATCACGACCTGGTATGGCAGCTGCAGCGCCCTCAAACGGAAGGCGCTACAGAGGGTGGTGAACGCTGCGCGACGCATCACCAGGTCGGAGCTGCCCTCCATGGAGGTCCTCTACCAGCAGCGTAGCAGGAAGAAGGCCAGCAAGATCCTTAAGGATCCTTTCCACCCCAGCCACAAGCTGTTCTGCCTGCTGCCCTCAGGCAGACGGCTCCGTAGCATCCGGACTCACACCACCAGATTTAAAGACAGTTTCTTCCCACAAGCCATCAGGCTCTTGAACAAACACACCTGAGCCCCCACTCCCCCCCTAACCCACCCTGAGCCCCCCCACGCACAACAGGCCACTTTACTTCTAGGTCACCTTACACTTTATAATTTATAACTTTTGTACTTTTATAACTTTTGTACTTTTTCTATTATATTTCTTGTTTTTTTGAAATTATGTCTGTTTAATATTTGTTCTTAGCATTAGCGTACGGAGTCTGAGAGGCATAAGAATTTCTTTGCCAACTTTTACTTTTTTGTGAATGTTTGTGCATATGATAATAAAGACCTTGTATCTTGTATCCTTGTATCTTGGATACCACCCCGCAAGAGTGCAGTAGGCTACAGTCTCAGCAACTAGGACTAGCAAATGTCCACAAGCAGTTCTGACCTGCTCCCAGCGCCTCGCTCACACTCCCGGCTCTGTCTATTATAAAGTCCCCAACAGAGGGTGAGTCGCAGGTGATTCGCATCCACTCAATTAGTGCAGGTGAACAGCAACAAGTCACTCAGTCCGCCTCAGGTGGGCGTAGCTCCACCACAGTGCCTTCAAAAGAAGAAATCTAAGGAAATCCACTCAACAGGGTGTTCATTTGTACTACTGGCAACAAGAGTGCGTGTTTGAAAGTAAAGTAAGTTGGTCCTCCGAGAGTTCAAACAGGAAAAAGAACCAGGAACAAACAGCCACAGAGGAAAGCAACAAAATGGCTACGAGAGCGTCTGAGGTGGATTGCACCTGCACAGTGTGCTGTGACATTTTTAAGGATCCAGCTGTCTTGCTGTGTGGTCACAGCTTCTGTAAAGACTGTCTCAAGGAATGGTGGAGACAGAGTGGGCTCCGGACATGTCCACTCTGTAAGAAAATGTTTTTAATGCGTGAACCTCCCCGCAATCTGGCACTGAAAAGCCTGTCTGACACCTTGAGACAAGAGAGGCGTCATAGAGCTTCAGAGGGGGATAAGGAACTCTGTAGGCTGCACAGTGAGAAGCTCAAGCTCTACTGTGTGGACGATCAGCAGCCCATCTGTGTGGTTTGTAGGGATGCAAAAAAACATAAGCAACATAATTGCATTCCCATTAATGAAGCTGCAGAGGACAATCAGGTGAGGAACATACAGTTGAAAATCAGTCCTTCTTGTTTGCCCAATTTTACAATTTCATAAATGATTCTTCATATTGCACATAGCAGACGAATGTCTACTTAAATGAGTAATCCATCAACTTGAACTGTCATTTGCAGACCAAACTTAAGATTGCACTGATGCACTTAAAAAGCAAAATGGAGGCATTTAAATTTCAAAAAGACACCTTTGATAAAATGGCCGTCCACATCAAGGTAAGTCAGTCACAATAGTTATGGATACAGCCAGCCACATTTTGTGTTGTTCCAAATCTGTTGTTGTCGAGGAATGTTTTTTCCACCATCAAAGATGGATGAGCTAGATTCACGTCTACACATCTGACAACATACCAACAAATGTGTATTTTGAATGTTAAAGTTACAATAGCTAATACTGGATTACTGTAGCATTACTGAATCATACTATTGAAGCTATAGAAGTGTTGAGCGGTGAGTTGCAGGTGACCCTCCTCCTCTTGGTCTTCTCAGCTCCAGGCCCAGCAGACAGAGAAGAGCATGAAAGAGGAGTTTCAGAGGCTTTACCAGTTCCTGCGAGCAGAGGAGGCCGCTAGGATTGACGCTTTGAGGAAAGAGGCGATGGTCAAGAGTCAGGCAATGCAGATCAGGATTACAAATTTGTCCACACAGATCTCCTCGCTCACAGACGCCATCAAAGTCGGAGAGGAGAAGATTAAAGCCAGCGACATCTCATTCATGCTCGTAATCATTTCAATATTAAGCTACGATCAGAATAATAATCGAACCAAACGAGAAGCATTGATTTGTAACCCTGTGTTCTCTGTGCTTCACAGAATGTCAAGTCTACTATGGAGAGGTAAGTTTGCGCCCTGTCTGTCTCATCCACTCTCAACCAGTCCAGAGCTGTGCTGACTACTTCATATTCCTCTAGAACCCAGTGCACACTGGTAGAACCAGAGACTCCATCAGGGGCCCTGATCAATGAGGCCAAACACCTTGGGAACCTGCTGTTCACAGGTCTGGGAGAAGATGAAGGGGCATAATCCAATACAGTAAGCAGTGACAGGTTTACAGACAGAACATTTAATGGTGACTACAGTCAGTCCTGTTTAAGGTAGATGGACATGTGTTTCTGTGTTATTCTTTTTCACTGTCTGTCATTCAAACCAAATGATGAGGCTGTTTTACACTGTGACGTCTTTAATTAGTCAGAACCCTGACAACGACTGAACAGCTCAATTTAACTTTCCCCATTGTAACTCAATTTTTCCCCTCCAGCTCCTGTCATTCTGGACCCTAATACTGGGTCATCACATGTGACTACCTCAGAGCACTTGACTTGTGTGATACAATGTAAGACCGCTCAGCATCTTCCTGCAAACCCAGAGAGAGAGGGCAGCTTGGTTCATACTGTCCTTGGTTCTGAAGGCTTTAGCTCTGGGAGACACATCTGGGAGGTAGAGGTGGACAGTGACTGGGCCGTTGGTGTGACTGCTAAAAGTAAGTTTAGTACTCCCGAAAAGAACTGGGGCATCTACATGTGTCCTCGCACTGGATACCTTAGTGAACTTACTCCAGAGCATGATAAAAAACTCGTATGTAAGGATTCTTTCCCCAAAAAGATCCAAGTGCAGCTTGATTATGACCAAGGAAAGCTGTCATTTTTTGATCTTGATAGGAAAACACTGGTACGCACCATCACACACACCTTCACTGAGCCAGTGTTTCCATATTTCTGTGAAAATGCAAAAATCTTCCCAGTTGAATTGTCAGTGATTACAAGACGACCCACTGAAGATTTTACATCTCCTCAGTAACACAAACTACAGTATTGTTGTGGTCAGCAAGATGTGACGCGACCTTGTGTGACTTTTAGTCGCCCATGTTATGTGAAGCCAGGGGTATGTGCTGTCCATCAGCATCCTGGCTTGTCTATAATCTATCTATAATCTTTATTGATTGTAAATGATAAGCAAATTCATGAAACAGTGATCCCGTAGTAAGTAAGACTTAGTTTGCCCTAGAAGTTGTGAGTGAAAATGACTGAATGTCGGTGGTTGACTGCTATTAGAATACAAGAACACGAGTGAAATTCTGTCTTATTTTGTTTTTGGTTTTTTTGTGTCTGGTTTCAATGTACTTCGTGATTTGATTTTGAAAAATACTGTTATGAAGACATTTTGATACATTGCATAGCTCCATTTACTTTTAGCATCAAAGGATCACTTTGTCTTAACCGCTTTGATGGTAGCTCTATGTACTTTTACATGTCTGAGAAACGTATTTCCTGTGTCATATCGGAGTTCGATGGAATGATTTTAGTCTTTAAATAAATAAAATGAGTAAAGTAACTATCAAAGCCTCTCTTCTCTGTAGTATTTAGTATCTGCTACAATGCATATACAGATGCATATATGTGGGGGTTTGAGATTAAGGGGGGAAAAAGCGTATTTTTCCCGGTCATGAATTCGGGTAGCTGCAGTAACATAGCTCTGCTGATGTGGTTTGCTGACTGTGGTTAATAAGAAATTGTAAGCAAGCTTTTCAAAATGCAACTCTCATCCCTGTCCAGTGCAGGAAATGTCTTCATGAAGAATCTCCAGTATTCCCACAATGCCCTGGTGTGATCTAGGCTTATCATTTTGCCTAAAAATATTCTGCTCAAAGTTTATGTATCTGATGTAACTTAAGTCGGTGCTGTGATTGTAAAGGCCCAGTCTGTTTTACTCACCATGCATTTAGTTCAGGGACAACTGAGTAAAATCATATATAAAGACACAAACTTGAGGTGATAATCAGATAAAGCAAGGTTTATTTCCTTCTTCCTCCACCAGAGGAGTCTACATTTTTTTCTTCTCTCAATGCACTAAAAAAATGTAGAGCTCCACCCCTTTTTACACAGGAAAAATGGAATGCAGGAAGAAGTAGAGAACTAGAACTAGACTTCAACGTTTAAAACTGCTTGTGTTAATGTACCTTCAAAAGAAAAAACCAAAGGAAATCCACTCAACAGGGTGTTTATTTGTACTACTGGCAACAAGAGTGCGTGTTTGAAAGTGAAAGTAAGTTGGTCTTCTGAGAGTTCAAACAGGAAAAAGAACCAGGAACAGACAGCCACAGAGGAAAGCAACAAAATGGCTACGAGTGCGTCTGAGTTGGATTGCACCTGCCCAGTGTGCTGTGACATTTTTAAGGATCCAGCTGTCTTGCTGTGTGGTCACAGCTTCTGTAAATACTGTCTCAAGGAATGGTGGAGACAGAGTGGGTTCCAGACATGTCCAGTCTGTAAGGAAATGTTTCCAATGCGTGAACCTCCCCGCAATCTGGCTCTGAAAAACCTGTCTGACACCTTGAGACAAGAGAGGAGTCAGACAGCTTCAGAAGGGGATAAGGAACTCTGTAGGCTGCACAGTGAGAAGCTCAAGCTCTTCTGTGTGGACGATCAGCAGCCCATCTGTGTGGTTTGTAGGGATGCAAAAAAACATAAGAAACATAACTGCATTCCCATTAATGAAGCTGCAGAGGACAATCAGGTGAGGAACATACAGTTGAAAATGAAAACTCAAAGAGCTGCATGTGTCAATGCCAATTTTACAATTTCATAAATGATTCTTCATATTGCACATAGCAGATGAATGTCTACTTAAATGATTAATCGATCAACTTGACCTGTCATTTGCAGACCAAACTTGAAATTGCACTGATGCACTTAATAAGCAAACTGGAGGCATTTAAATTGGAAAAAGACACCTGTGATAAAATGGCCGTCCACATCAAGGTAAGTCACAGTCACAATAGTTATGGATACAGCCAGCCACATTTTGTGTTTTTGTCAGAAGTCGGTGTCAAATTTGTTGTCGAGGAATGTAACTTTTCATCAAAGCTGGATTAGCTACATTCACGTCTACATATCTGACAACATACCAACAAATGTGTATTTTGGATGTTAAAGTTACAATAGCTAATATTAGATTACTGTAGAATTACTGAATCATACTATTGAAGCTATAGAAGTGTTGAGCGGTGAGTTGCAGGTGACCCTCCTCCTCTTGGTCTTCTCAGCTCCAGGCCCAGCAGACAGAGAAGAGCATGAAAGAGGAGTTTCAGAGGCTTTACCAGTTCCTGCGAGCAGAGGAGGCCGCTAGGATTGACGCTTTGAGGAAAGAGGCGATGGTCAAGAGTCAGGCAATGCAGATCAGGATTACAAATTTGTCCACACAGATCTCCTCACTCACAGATGCCATCAAAGTCGGAGAGGAGAAGATGAAAGCCAGCGACATCTCATTCATGCTTGTAAGCACTTCTATGATATTTGATGTTTTAAATGTTCTATATTAAGTGATCAGAATAATAATCGAACCAAACGAGATTTGTAACCCGTGTGTTCTCTGTGCTTCACAGAAAGTCAAATCCACTATGAAGAGGTAAGTTTGCCCCCTGTCTGTCTCATCCACTCTCAACCAGTCCAGAGCTGTGCTGACTACTTCATATTCCTCTAGAACCCAGTGCACACTGGTAGAACCAGAGACTCCATCAGGGGCCCTGATCAATGAGGCCAAACACCTTGGGAACCTGCTGTTCACTGTCTGGGAGAAGATGAAGGGGATAATCCAATACAGTAAGCAGTGACAGGTTTACAGACAGAACATTTAATGGTGACTACAGTCAGTCTCGTTTAAGGTAGATGGACATGTGTTTCTGTGTTATTCTTTTTCACTGTCATTCAAACCAAATGATGAGGCTGTTTTACACTGTGACGTCTTTAATTAGTCAGAACCCTGACAACGACTGAACAGCTCAACTAACTTTCCCCATTGTAACTCCATTTTTCCCCTCCAGCTCCTGTCATTCTGGACCCCAATACTGTGTTATCACATGTGACTACCTCAGAGCACTTGACTCGTGTGACAAAATGTGAGCCCATTCAGCATCTACCTGCAAACCCAGAGAGACATTGCGAAAGCTATATTCATACTGTCCTTGGTTCTGAATGCTTTAGCTCTGGGAGACACAGCTGGCAGGTAGAGGTGGACGGTTACTGGGCCGTTGGTGTGACTGCTAAAAATAAGTTTAGTACTCCCGAAAAGAACTGGGGCATCTACATGTATCATTGCACTGGATACCTCCATGAACTTACTCCAGAGCGTGATACAAGACTCGTATGTAAGGATTCTTTCCCCAAAAAGATCCAAGTGCAGCTTGATTATGACCGAGGAAAGCTGTCATTTTTTGATCTTGATAGGAAAACACATGTACGCACCATCACACACACCTTCACTGAGCCAGTGTTTCCGTTTTTTCATGAAAATGCAAAAATCCTCCCAGTTGAATTGTCAGTGATTGCAAGACGACCCACTGATAAAGCTTTTACATCTCCTCAGTAACACAAACTACAGTATTGTTGTGGTCAGCAAGATGTGACGCGCCCTTGTGTGACTTTTAGTCGCCCATGTTATGTGAAGCCAGGGGTATGTGCTGTCCATCAGCATCCTGGCTTGTCTATAATCTATCTATAATCTTTATTGATGATTGTAAATGATAAGCAAATTCATGAAACAGTGATCCCGTAGTAAGTAAGACTTAGTTTGCCCTAGAAGTTGTGAGTGAAAATGACTGAATGTCGGTGGTTGACTGCTATTAGAATACAAGAACACGAGTGAAATTCTGTCTTATTTTGTTTTTGGTTTTTTTGTGTCTGGTTTCAATGTACTTCGTGATTTGATTTTGAAAAATACTGTTATGAAGACATTTTGATACATTGCATAGCTCCATTTACTTTTAGCATCAAAGGATCACTTTGTCTTAACCGCTTTGATGGTAGCTCTATGTACTTTTACATGTCTGAGAAACGTATTTCCTGTGTCATATCGGAGTTCGATGGAATGATTTTAGTCTTTAAATAAATAAAATGAGTAAAGTAACTATCAAAGCCTCTCTTCTCTGTAGTATTTAGTATCTGCTACAATGCATATACAGATGCATATATGTGGGGGTTTGAGATTAAGGGGGGAAAAAAGTGTATTTTTCCCGGTCATGAATTCAGGTAGCTGCAGTAACATAGCTCTGCTGATGTGGTTTGCTGACTGTGGTTAATAATAAATTGTAAGCAAGCTTTTCAAAATGCAACTCTCATCCCTGTCCAGTGCAGGAAATGTCTTCATGAAGAATCTCCAGTATTCCCACAATGCCCTGGTGTGATCTAGGCTTATCATTTTGCCTAAAAATATTCTGCTCAAAGTTTATGTAACTGATGTAACTTAAGTCGGTGCTGTGATTGTAAAGGCCCAGTCTGTTTTACTCACCATGCATTTAGTTCAGGGACAACTGAGTAAAATCATATATAAAGACACAAACTTGAGGTGATAATCAGATAAAGCAAGGTTTATTTCCTTCTTCCTCCACCAGAGGAGTCTACATTTTTTCTTCTCTCAATGCACTAAAAAAATGTAGAGCTCCACCCCTTTTTACACAGGAAAACTGGAATGCAGGAAGAAGTAGAGAACTAGAACTAGACTTCAACGTTTAAAACTGCTTGTGTTAATGTACCTTCAAAAGAAAAAACCAAAGGAAATCCACTCAACAGGGTGTTTATTTGTACTGCTGGCAACAAGAGTGCGTGTTTGAAAGTGAAAGTAAGTTGGTCCTCCGAGAGTTCAAACAGGAAAAAGACAACCAGGAACAAACAGCCACAGAGGAAAGCAACAAAATGGCTACGAGTGCGTCTGAGTTGGATTGCACTTGCCCAGTGTGCTGTGACATTTTTAAGGATCCAGCTGTCTTGCTGTGTGGTCACAGCTTCTGTAAATACTGTCTCAAGGAATGGTGGAGACAGAGTGGGTTCCAGACATGTCCAGTCTGTAAGGAAATGTTTCCAATGCGTGAACCTCCCCGCAATCTGGCACTGAAAAACCTGTCTGACACCTTGAGACAAGAGAGGAGTCAGACAGCTTCAGAAGGGGATAAGGAACTCTGTAGCCTGCACAGTGAGAAGCTCAAGCTCTTCTGTGTGGACGATCAGCAGCCCATCTGTGTGGTTTGTCGGGACGCAAAAAAACATAAGAAACATAACTGCATTCCCATTAATGAAGCTGCAGAGGACAATCAGGTGAGGAACATACAGTTGAAAATCAGTCCTTCTTGTTTGCCCAATTTTGCAATTTCATAAATGATTCTTCATATTGCACATAGCAGACGAATGTCTACTTAAATGATTCAACTTGACCTGTCATTTGCAGACCAAGCTTAAGATTGCACTGATGTACTTAAAAAGCAAAATGGAGGCATTTAAACTACAAAAAGACACCTGTGATAAAATGGCCATCCACATCAAGGTAAGTCACAGTCACAATAGTTATGATGTTATATTTTGGATGTTAAAGTTACAATAGCTAATATTGGGTTACTGTAGAATAACTGAATCATACTATTGAAGCTATAGAAGTGTTGAGCGGTGAGTTGCAGGTGACCCTCCTCCTCTTGGTCTTCTCAGCTCCAGGCCCAGCAGACAGAGAAGAGCATGAAAGAGGAGTTTCAGAGGCTTTACCAGTTCCTGCGAGCAGAGGAGGCCGCTAGGATTGACGCTTTGAGGAAAGAGGCGATGGTCAAGAGTCAGGCAATGCAGATCAGGATTACAAATTTGTCCACACAGATCTCCTCGCTCACAGACACCATCAAAGTTGGAGAGGAGAAGATGGAAGCCAGCGACATCTCATTCATCCTTGTAATCACTTCAATATTAAGCTACGATCAGAATAATAATCGAACCAAACGAGAAGCATTGATTTGTAACCCTGTTTTCTCTGTGCTTCACAGAATGTCAAGTCTACTATGAAGAGGTAAGTTTGCACCCTGTCTGTCTCATCCACTCTCAACCAGTCCAGAGCTGTGCTGACTACTTCATATTCCTCTAGAACCCAGTGCACACTGGTAGAACCAGAGACTCCATCAGGGGCCCTGATCAATGAGGCCAAACACCTAGGGAACCTGCTGTTCACAGTCTGGGAGAAGATGAAGGGGATAATCCAATACAGTAAGCAGTGACAGGTTTACAGACAGAACATTTAATGGTGACTACAGTCAGTCCTGTTTAAGGTAGATGGAAATTTGTTTTTGTGTTCTTTTTGACTGTCATTCAAACCAAATGATGAGGCTGTTTTACACTGTGACGTCTTTAATTAGTCAGAACCCTGACAACGACTGAACAGCTCAACTAACTTTCCCCATTGTAACTCCATTTTCCCCTCCAGCTCCTGTCATTCTGGACCCCAATACTGGGTCATCACATGCGACTACCTCAGAGCACTTGACTCGTGTGACAAAATGTGAGACAGCTCAGCATCTTCCTACAAACCCAGAGAGAGTGAACAGCTGGGTTCAAACTGTCCTTGGTTCTAAAGGCTTTAGCTCTGGGAGACACAGCTGGGAGGTAGAGGTGGACGCTTACTGGGCCGTTGGTGTGGCTGCTAAAACTGAATGTAGTGCTCCTGAAAAGAACTGGGGCATCTACATGTGTCCTTGCACTGGATACCTCCGTGAACTTACTCCAGAGGCTTATTCAAAACTCATATATGAGGATTCTTTCCCCAAAAAGATCCAAGTGCAGCTTGATTATGACCGAGGAAAGCTGTCATTTTTTGATCTTGATAGGAAAACACATGTACACACCATCACACACACCTTCACAGAGCCAGTGTTTCCGTTTTTTCATGAAAATGCAAAAATCCTCCCAGTTGAATTGTCAGTGATTACAAGACGACCGACTCATAAAGCTTTTACATCTCCTCAGTAACACAAACTACAGTATTGTTGTGGTCAGCAAGATGTGACGCGACCTTGTGTGACTTTTAGTCGCCCATGTTATGTGAAGCCAGGGGTATGTGCTGTCCATCAGCATCCTGGCTTGTCTATAATCTATCTATAATCTTTATTGATGATTGTAAATAATAAGCAAATTCATGAAACACTGATTGCATCATACGTAAGGATTAGTTTGGCTTAGAAGTTGTGAGTGAAAATGACTGAATGTCGGTGGTTGACTGCTTGAGCACTCCTATTAGAATACAAGAACAGAAAACTATGAATGTTTTGTACGAGTGAAATTCTGCTTTAATTAGATTTTTTTTATTGTTTCTGGTTTCGTGTTGTAATCAAATGTACAGTGGTGGCCAAAATTGTTAGAACACCTGACAGATCTGAAAATATTGACCTTTTCTTGCCTCCAAAACATGATTTAATTTCATAATGTTCATGAAACATGCAGATGGTTGCTCTGAGCACAACAAATATCAGATGAAGTGAGTCCTACTGTTTTTATTCACTTTTAACTTTAATATTTGGTATGTCCACCTTTTGCAGCAATTCAAAAGAATCACACAGCTGTGTCCTAAGACTCTTGATCACCATCAATTTAACCACGATCACACCTGACAATGATTACACAAGTAATTTGGCTTCTTCTGTGAAGGAACATGATTGTGTGACATTGACAGTGAAATAGGCCTTGCTTGTTTTTTGTAAGGAAAATTAGGTAAATCTCCTTATGATGGCTCTATTCTATGGTTTATAGAGCATAATGATGACTTTGTATATATTTCATTAGTTTTATGGGTATTTTAATGGCCAATTGAACAAAAACAACTGAAACCTCTTAAATGTATGCCAAGTGTTCTAATAATTTTGGCCACCACTGTACTTCACTGTGATCTGATTTGAGACATATGTCAATTGAAAGAAAAAATAAAATAAAACTGACTTTCAGGGTTTCATCATGTATGTGTATGTGTGTATATATATATATATATATATCTCAGTATCAGTCAAAAGGGAAAAAAATGACAACACCACGCTGGAAAAAACTGTTCTAAAGAGGTATTAATACATTGCATAGCTCCAATTACTTCTAGCATCAAAGGACCACTTTGTCTTAACCGCTTGGATTTTGGATTTTTACATCTCTGAGAAATGTACGTCCTGTCAAACGTATTTCCTGTGTCATCTCAGAGAGTTCGATGGAATGATTTCAGTCTTTAAATAAATAAAATGAGTAATTTCTTGAAGTATTTAGTATATGCTACAATGCATATACAGATGAATATATGTGGGGGTTTGAGATTAAGGGACTTTAAGGGAAAAGAGCGTATTTTTCCCGGTCATGAATTCAGGGTAGCTGCAGTAACATAGCTCTGCTGATGTGGTTTGCTGACTGTGGTTAATAATAAATTGTAAGCAAGCTTTTCAAAAAGCAAAATGCAACTCTCATCCCTGTCCAGTGCAGGAAATGTCTTCATGAAGAATCTTCAGTATTCCCACAATGCCCTGGTGTGATCTAGGCTTATCATTTTGCCTAAAACTATTCTGCTCAAAGTTTATGTATCTGATGTAACTTAAGTTGGTGCTGTGATTGTAAAGGCCCAGTCTGTTTTACTCGCCATGCATATAGTTCAGGGACAACTGAGTAAAATCATATATAAAGACACAAACTTGAGGTGATGATCAGATAAAGCAAGGTTATATCCTTCTTCCTCCACCAGAGGAGAGTCTACTTTTTTTCTTCTCTCATACTCTAAAAAAACTTCAGAGCTCCACCCCTTTTACACAGGAAATATGGAATACAGGAAGTAGAACTAGAATTCAACGTTTAAAACTGCTTGTGTTAATGTACCTTCAAAAGAAAACATCAAAGCAAATCCACTCAACAGGGTGTTCATTTGTACTACTGGCAACAAGAGTGCGTGTTTGAAAGTGAAAGTAAGTTGGTCCTCCGAGAGTTCAAACAGGAAAAAGAACCAGGAACAAACAGCCACAGAGGAAAATAACAAAATGGCTACGAGAGCATCTGAGGTGGATTGCACCTGCCCAGTGTGCTGTGACATTTTTAAGGATCCAGCTGTCTTGCTGTGTGGTCACAGCTTCTGTAAAGACTGTCTCAAGGAATGGTGGAGACAGAGTGGGTTCCAGACATGTCCAGTCTGTAAGAAAATGTTTCCAATGCGTGAACCTCCCCGCAATCTGGCACTGAAAAACCTGTCTGACACCTTGAGACAAGAGAGGAGTCAGACAGCTTCAGAAGGGGATAAGGAACTCTGTAGCCTGCACAGTGAGAAGCTCAAGCTCTTCTGTGTGGACGATCAGCAGCCCATCTGTGGGGTTTGTAAGGACATGCATAAGAAACATAATTGCATTCCCATTAATGAAGCTGCAGAGGACAATCAGGTGAGCAACATAGAGTTGAAAATCAGTCCTCCTTGTTTGCCCAATTTTACAATTTCATAAATTATTCTTCATATTGCACATAGCAGACGAATGTCTACTTAAATGATTCATCAACTTGAACTGTCATTTGCAGACCAAACTTAAGATTGCACTGATGCACTTAAAAAGCAAACTGGAGGCATTTAAATTGCAAAAAGACACCTGTGATAAAATGGCCGTCCACATCAAGGTAAGTCACAGTCACAATAGTTATGGATACAGCCAGCCACATTTTGTGTTGTCCCAAATCTGTTGTTGTTGAGGAATGTAACATATCTTTTTTTTTTCCACCATCAAAGATGGATGAGCTAGATTCACGTCTACACATCTGACAACATACCAACAAATGTGTATTTTGAATGTTAAAGTTACAATAGCTAATACTGGATTACTGTAGCATTACTGAATCATACTATTGAAGCTATAGAAGTGTTGAGCGGTGAGTTGCAGGTGACCCTCCTCCTCTTGGTCTTCTCAGCTCCAGGCCCAGCAGACAGAGAAGAGCATGAAAGAGGAGTTTCAGAGGCTTTACCAGTTCCTGCGAGCAGAGGAGGCCGCTAGGATTGACGCTTTGAGGAAAGAGGCGATGGTCAAGAGTCAGGCAATGCAGATCAGGATTACAAATTTGTCCACACAGATCTCCTCGCTCACAGACGCCATCAAAGTTGGAGAGGAGAAGATGGAAGCCAGCGACATCTCATTCATGCTCGTAATCACTTCAATATTAAGCTACGATCAGAATAATAATCGAACCAAACGACAAGCATTGATTTGTAACCCTGTGTTCTCTGTGCTCCACAGAATGTCAAGTCCACTATGAAGAGGTAAGTTTGCGCCCTGTCTGTCTCATCCACTCTCAACCAGTCCAGAGCTGTGCTGACTACTTCATATTCCTTTAGAACCGAGTGCACACTGGTAGAACCAGAGACTCCATCAGGGGCCCTGATCAATGAGGCCAAACACCTAGGGAACCTGCTGTTCACAGTCTGGGAGAAGATGAAGGGGATAATCCAATACAGTAAGCAGTGACAGGTTTACAGACAGAACATTTAATGGTGACTACAGTCAGTCCTGTTTAAGGTAGATGGAAATTTGTTTTTGTGTTCTTTTTGACTGTCATTCAAACCAAATGATGAGGCTGTTTTACACTGTGACGTCTTTAATTAGTCAGAACCCTGACAACGACTGAACAGCTCAACTAACTTTCCCCATTATAACTCCATTTTCCCCTCCAGCTCCTGTCATTCTGGACCCCAATACTGGGTCATCACATGTGACTACCTCAGAGCACTTGACTCGTGTGACAAAATGTGAGACAGCTCAGCATCTGCCTGCAAACTCAGAGAGAGTGGGCAGCTATAATACTGTCCTTGGTTCTAAAGGCTTTAGCTCTGGGAGACACAGCTGGGACGTAGAGGTGGACGGTTACTGGGCCGTTGGTGTGTCTGCTAAAACTGAATGTAGTACTCCCAAAAAGAACTGGGGCATCTACACGTGTCTTTGCACTTTATGGCTCCGTGAACTTACCCCAGAGGATGATGCAAAACTCGTATGTGAGGATTCTTTCCCCCAAAAGATCCAAGTGCAGCTTGATTATGACAGAGGAAAGCTGTCATTTTTTGATCTTGATAGGAAAACACATGTACACACCATCACACACACCTTCACGGAGCCAATGTTTCCATATTTTTGTGAAAATGCAAAAATCCTCCCAGTTGAATTGTCAGTGTTTGGAAGACAACCCACTTTTACATATCCTCAGTAACACAAACTACAGTATTGTAGTGGTCAGCAAGATGTCATGTGACCTCGTGTGACTTTTAGATGTCAGTCACCCATGTTATGTGAAGCCTGGGGTATGTGCTGTCCATCAGCATCCTGGCTTGTCTATAATCTATCCATTATCTTTATTGATGATTGTAAATAACAAGCAAATTCATGAAACACTGATTGTATCATACGTAAGGATTAGTTTGGCTTAGAAGTTGTGAGTGAAAATGACTGAATGTCGGTGGTTGACTGCTTGAGCACTCCTATTAGAATACAAGAACAGAAAACTATGAATTTTTTGTAATTTTTTGTAATTTTTTGTATTTTTTGAGTGAAATTCTGATTTTTTTTGTTGTTTCTGGTTTCATGTTATAATCAAATGTACTTCACTGTTTTGATCTGATTTGAGACATATGTCAATCGAAAGAAAAAAACAAAACTGACTTTCAGGGTTTCATCATGTGTATATATACATATAAATAAATATATATATATATCTCAGTATCAGTCAAAAGGAAAAAAATGACAACACCACGCTGGAAAAAAACTGTTCTAAAGAGGTTTTAATACATTGCATAGCTCCATTTACTTCTAGCATCAAAGGATCACTTTGTCTTAACCGCTTGGATTTGGGATTTTTACATCTCTGAGAAATGTATTTTCTGTGTCATCTCAGAGAGTTCGATGGAATGATTTCAGTCATTAAATAAATAAAATGAGTAATTTATTGAAGTATTTAGTATATGCTACAATGCATATACAGATGCATATATGTGGGGGTTTGAGATTAAGGGACTTTAAGGGAAAAGAGCGTATTTTTCCCGGTCATGAATTCGGGTAGCTGCAGTAACATAGCTCTGCTGATGTGGTTTGCTGACTGTGGTTAATAATAAATTGTAAGCAAGCTTTTCAAAAAGCAAAATGCAACTCTCATCCCTGTCCAGTGCAGGAAATGTCTTCATGAAGAATCTCCAGTATTCCCACAATGCCCTGGTGTGGCTAATGTGTGTGCCCATACATACACAAGCACACATAGCACACGGGTGAGTCATTATGAGGCAATGCTCCTGGTAAAGTCACTAGCATACTAACATCTCTCTTTCTCTCTTTCTCTCTCTCTCTCTCTCTCTCTCTCTCCCCCTCTCTCTCTCTCTCTAACACCCAGACACACTCACACAAGAGTCTGAATCCCCATACTGATACTGAATCTCAGTGGTATTACAGCTGGAATGCCTGCTATGTTTTTTCAACTAATGAAAGAATGAAGAAAAACAAACAGTGGGGCCAAATTAAAAGAGGAAAAAGAGCGAGAGAGGAAAACACTGAGGGAGAAAGGGAATTAGAGGGAGAGAGAGAGACATACAGGCATCTCTCATTTCTCATTCAATATGTATTCCTGTCCATGTTTTACACAGTGAGTGTTTCTGAATCCAGTTTTCCCAGGGCTGAAGAAAGTTGGAGATTAGAAAACTATCAAAGTCTGTCCTTAGTAAATATGGGAAAATCTAGAACAGATATAGCTTGACAGGGTTTACATCCATTGTGGAGGATTTTTCCTACCTGCAATTTATTTGTCAATATTTTTTTTTAAAAACGACGATTCTATTGTCAAACACAACATCACTATTTTGTCGGCAAACACCTTCATATGGTTGAGTTATATTGTTACATTACAGTCATTTAGCAGACCTTTTTATCCAAAGCGTCTTTGAATAAGTGCATTCAGCGTAGGTCGGCAAGAGAACTACTCCTCACCACAAATCGTGCATCTCTTGCAAAAGTGCATCTCGTCCTCAAACAAGCATCTAAGCATCTAACCTCTCAATGTGCTTTACTGTTACTGCCAGACATTATTTTGTATTTTTGTCAAAATTTTCAAATGGTGGATTTCTCATTGGGGCATAAAATCTGCATGTCTTCTATTTCTTTGCTGTTTTCTTTTTACTTCCCCAGCAACAAACATTCTTCTACAAACCACTGCTTTAGCTCAAAGGAATTACACCAAGCCAGCATATCCAACTTTTTATTTCAAAATCCCTTTTCAATGATCAATCATTCCCTGTTGACCAAAGTGCACCGAGCAGCCACTGAGTGGAGTACGTCAGATGTTATTTCACTGAAAGTCCCATTTTTCTACTGCTCAGATGAAATAAACACATTCATCTAAGGAATTTCAAAGCGCTGGGCATTGTTTTTGTAACTGCCTTAAAACTCTGTGGGAAATTAGTTTTGCCACAAAACATTACAAAGAGAATCAATCACATTTGGCATCACTGTTTTCACTTTAATGATAAAAAGAGAAATGTGTGTGTGTGTGTGTGTGTGTACGGGTGCATGTTAATTTGCGTGTTGAACATCTAGGTCATTTCAGTGAGTAAATGATGTGTCACACATAAGTCACAAGCCAGAGCAACGAGAAGAGAAAGGGACAGGGAAAACACAAAGAAGAAGAAAATGACTGAATGGAGACAGAGAGAGATCAAAAGAAGATGAACTCTTGCTGATCTGATGGACAACATGGATCTGAAATGGAGCCAAAACGGTAAGCAGAGACATCGAGTCTAAGACAGAGAGACAGGCGAACATAAAGGCTATAAGAGAGACAAAGACAGGGAGAGATGTGCCAATGGCCCCGAGGTTTGAGACAGAAGACATAAAGTAACTGTCTAGACTAGCACCTATATAGATTGGCTTGGATTGTGACAGAGAGAGAGAGAGAGAGAGACAGAGAGAGAGAGAGAGAGAGAGAGAGAGGGAGAGAAAGAGAGGGGGAGAGAAAGAGTTTTGCCAATGAAGATGGAAGAATTGATAGAGGTTGAGGCACTGTGATTGATGATAACTATACATTGGTAAAAAAGAGGGATGAAGAGTGAAGCAACCGCAGCATATAAGCACCACATAATTGGTTAAATCAGTAAAGTGTACATACAACATATAGATACACATACTGTACGCATGCATGGAAACACGCAGACACATGCACACTTTCATGTGGTTGTTTTCCCATCTGCTCCTTGTTTTCAGGTCCCTCTTGGTCACTCTGTGCTCATTTCATTGTGGTCTGGATATCTTCACGAAGCAGGACCCAAAGTATATGATTCTGTCATTTCTCTCTCTCTCTCTCTCTATGTGTCTGTCTCTTTGTCTCTCTCTATATATATGTCTCTCTCTCTCTCTCTCTTTCTCTCTCTCTCTCTCTCTATCTGTCTCCCTCTCGAAGGGTTTATTGTTGTGTTTGGCATTTATGTTGTGTTTGCCGGCAGGCAATCATTGAAGAATTTGGGCAGCACGTGTCCTTAGCAATCATAATCATGAAATCCCTACTGGTCTGACACACACACACACACACACACACACTCACACACGAATACATGCACGCACACGCGCACACACACACACACACACACACACACACACACACACACACACACACACACACACACACACACACACACACACAGAGAGGTCTGATTGCTACTCATTCTGGTCTGTGTAATGCTATAGATGAAGATTGGATGTGTCAGGACCTCACAGGAGGATATAGGGAGTGTGAAGGAAGGAAGGAAGGAAGGAAGGAAGGAAGGAAGGACAAATGGATGGGAGGATGGGAGGATAGACGAAGTGAGAAAGGAATAGTGAATGTGCTTTGCGACGATGAAAAGATAGTCCAGGGCTTAATATGAAATGTGAAAGAGAATTTTATTTTGAAGAGGTTTGACAGGTTGAACATGTTCTTGTATAAGAGCGAAGGAACAGGGAGGAGCAGTCAGATCTACATCTATGCAGGCCAAAGTGTTTTGTGTATGTTCCTTCTCCCTCCCTCCCTCCCTCCCTCCCTCCCTCCCTCTCCCACCCACCCTCTTTCCCACCACACCCACACACACACACACGCACACACACACACACCTGCACTGGTCAGCCTATGGTCAAGTGCTGTGATAAAGTGCTGTCTGGTGTTCTCTCACTCTCTAAGCCCCCTGAGAGAAGATCAATACTCACTCAGCATCAAGTTACGGCTAATGTCCTCACGTCTTTAACCAGGCAGTGTGTGTGTGTGTGTGTGTGTGTGTGTGTGTGTGTGTGTGTGTGTGTGTAAATCTGCCCCTGGTGTGACCCGAGTTATCATTATCATTAAATGTCAATGAAGGTAAGAGGAAGAGAGTAGCAGACTTCTGCGGGACTCTGCAGCAGCATCCCAAAGCCCTGACTCACAGCGCCTCCTAAGGGAGTGTATTGGAAACTGCAGCTAGAAACGACCACAAACCCCACTGAAGGATGCATTTGGCCATCAGAGAGATAGGGAAATTCAACTCAGATGAATTCAGTGTTGGAGCTTTTTATTGTAATCGCTATTTTTGTGAATGGTCATCTTTTCCTCTTGTCGTGTAACTTGTAGCACGTGTGTTTGATGACCATTACCATACCACCCATACCCTTCATCTCCCCTCCCTCCTCACTGGGCTTTCAGCAACTGCTTTGCATGAACAACTATGTTGCTGAGTCACTTCACACAGTGGAGTCAATACACTGCTGTTTCACACATCAATGATGCATGTTTATCTTCCTACAGCAGCAGGCATAACCTGGGTAGATAGATAGTGAGTCAGTGTGGTTACCAGTCCGTAAATGTCTACTGGATGACCACAATGAACAGCCAGCGACCAGGCAATCTGGTTAAAAGCTTGTGTGTGTGTGTGTGTGTGTGTGTGTGTGTGTGTGTGTGTGTGTGTGTGGGTGGGTGTTTGTGTGCCTATGTGTCACATTTGCGCCAGACCTGAGTTAAAAGTAAATTATTTAAACAAAAAGGTGAATAATGCAGAAAGAGAGAAACAGAGGCAGAGAAAGACATAGATAGATGGAACGAGTGAGAGAGTATATACGTATATAGAGTATATACATATATAGAGTATATAGAGTATATAGATTATATAGAGTATATAGTGTATATAGAGTATAGTATATATTTATAGATTATATAATAGAGTATATAGAGTATATTATAGAGTATATACATATATAGAGTATATAGAGTATATAGAGTATATAGATTATATAGAGTATATAGAGTATATAGATTATATAGAGTATAGTATATATATATAGATTATATAGTAGAGTATATAGAGTATATTATAGAGTATATACATATATAGAGTATATAGAGGATATAGAGTTTATAGAGTATATATATAGAGTATATAGAGTATATACGGATATAGATTATAGAGTATATGGAGTATAGAGTATATAGAGTATATACGTATATAGTGTATATAGAGTATATAGAGTTTATAGAGTATATATATAGAGTATATAGAGTATATACGTATATAGATTATAGAGTATATGGAGTATAGAGTATATAGAGTAAATACGTATATAGAGTATATAGAGTATATAGTATAGGTATATAGAGTATATATGTATATAGAGTATATAAGTACATACAATGCAGATTACAGTTGTAGTTCATTATAAGGAATTAAAAAAAGAGAATTTGTTTTATCCCGTTCCACCCCTCCTTCCTCTCACCTCCACCTCTTCCTCTCTCTATCCATTCCCTCATCTCTCCATCCCAATCAATCTCTCCCTCCCCCTCACTAATGCACTCTTTCATGTGCTCTCCTATTTCTCCCTCTCTCTCTGGCTCCCTCTCTCCCTCTCCCTGATGTCTCATGGCCCTTTTGTAAGCCCTCCACATTTTTGGGGGTAACGTGATCCCCCCCCATTTCTCCCTAGGGTGGTCCGCTCCTCTCATTCAAACAAGAAGTCTGGGTTGAATGGAGCTGGCTGGGAGAGGGGAGAG
>JAXDDW010000021.1:4400000-4415000 GCA_034670385.1 Hoplostethus mediterraneus | reverse complement strand
ATACAATATCTTCTATTAGAGTACTCAATAATACCTCTCCTCCCTCAATGAACCGATTACACCCTGCAGGCCAATATCTGCACTGGAGTGATTATAATGTAAAGGTGCCTCACACACACTGTCTCTCTCTCTCTCACACACACACACACACACACACACACACACACACACACACACACTGCATTCGCATGTCACAATGTGTAGGACGCACATAGTCTCCCGGTGTAAATTTTAATTCTGATTTGATTGGAATTAAAGTGGTTTTAAGCCAGAGTTAATGGGTTTAGACCGGCTCTAATCCTGGTTTAATGAAGGCCTTGGTGGGCTGCTTGCCTCTGTCATCATCCTGGGTTTCGGCCCATCATAATCCAAGTCGTGAATCAACCGTCCACTTTATGGTAAGTGTAGGCTGTGCATACGTGCATTGAGAATTGACGTGTGTGCGCGACTGTGTGTGCATGTGCGTGTTACGTAAGTGAAAAGTGCACGTGAAAATCAAATAAAGGGCCTAGTAAGATCGTCTGCACTTATAAATACGCAAATGTTGGACCGATCTTGCCTTCTATGGGTGTATGTAAGCACTTAAGTCTAACTGGGACTTCCTTGACTTTCTTTTTTCACTGTGTGTGTGTGTGTGTGTGTGTGTGTGTGTGTGAGAGCGGACGTGCGCTGTGTCGAGTGTGTGTGCGGCGTCGCGCGCATTCTTGACTTCGCTTGCTCCAGCGCTTGTCCGCTCGCTCCCCATCCCTATGTAACTCGAGTCAGCCCTCCCCTGTCAAAAATAAAAATCATTTGTCCGCTGCACGAGTGTGTCCATTAAAAATGCATGGTGGAGGGAGATGGGGGCCGCTGGGGAGGAAAGCTGATACCCAGCCCTCCGGAAGGGCATCAGAGTACCAAGGTGGACAAATGGCATCTAGAGAGAGAGAGAGAGAGAGAGAGAGAGAGAGAGAAGGATGGAGATGGAGAGAGAGAGAGAGAGAGAGAGAGAGAGAGAGAGGGTGAGGTGAATGGGTGGGTGGGTGTTGTTCCCACTCTAAACTTGCTGACGAAACGTTCGACTTTTGGGATGTTTTGAAGGGTCTGAATACTCCCCCCCCCTCACACTCTCTCTTTTTTTTGCTTTGTGTTGAAGTACAAATACACTGAATTACTCAACCTCACTCTGTCCTTCACACACACACACACACACACGAAACGCCAAAAAATATTTTGCGAACAAAGCTGATAATGCATAAGATCCATTACAGTTTGAATATAGGGTGTGGAGCCGGGGCGGAAGACTTACTTACATTTCTCTGTATGTTGTATCATCACTAGAGGGACCAGAAACCTGCATCCAGGGATCTCGCTCCAGCGGTTAACACATTCCAGCCCCGCGCGCTTGCACAACAAGATCATTTCAAGTCAGATCTGAGCACTGGGGCTTCAACAGAGGACTTCTCAACGTGTTCAGGTTCACGATGGCCTCTCATTTTCATCCCCTTGGCTCCTCCCGGGGTTTATCTTCCTCCCCCCGCTTTTGTGCATTTTATAGAGTAATGACTGCTGCAGCCAATATGGAGATGGCATTTGATCAAGTTTGTAAAGGATGTCATTCTTACAGGAGAGGGAAATGGACATGGTCGTGTTGTTGATGATTTTGTGTCCTGGGATGATGAATTCCTACATTGAGTTGAACATGTTTTGCAACACTGAGGGACACGGCAACAGATTTTAGGTTGCGACCCATTACAAAAGCTGCTGAGCAACGATGCATACCTGCAAACTGTTACTGATAGAGAGCTTTGAGACAAACGCAGAAGCGATCTGCACGACGGTACAGCAGTATTTGTTTTGAACCCTTTTAGCGCCTGTGGTAAAACCATGACCTTGTTTGAGCAGAGTTTTATTGAATCTGTTTTAACCTTTTGAACTCTAACCTGGTTTGGCATCTTAAGCTTAAGCAATAAAAACAGACCGGGAAGCTTAGTGAAAATAGCCAATCAGGGAGTCGGTGTGAGCCAGGCACAACTAACTGAAACCTTTGATTGGCAGGTGGGGAGGAAGGCCAAGGCCGTTCTGGACTGCCTGTTGAGAGGCGGTTTGAGTTGAGCTGTTAAGGGCCGAAGCTCAAGAGTGAAACAATGTGTAGCATCTCAGACTCGATTAAGAAGTTTTTATTTTGTACTGATGAGTGACATTCTATTGCACTCTATTAGCTATTGGATCCCTGTCATCAACTGATGTTTGTCTATATGGGTATACATGTATACATCAGTATACATGCAGCGAATAATGTTCTTTGTTGTGCTTTATGTTATATGTTATTTCTATGGTGTTTTTTTATTGTTTTTATGAAGAGTTCTCATTGTTTGTTTTTCCTGCAAACCATGTCTGCAAGATACATTTCCCTTATAGGAATTTAAATGAATTAATTTCTCTCTCTCTCTCTCTCTCTCTCTCTCTCTCTCTCTCTCTCTCTCTCTCTCTCTCTCTCTCTGTTTTTCCTCTCTCCATCACCCATATATTGTTATTTTCAAATTGAGACAAGAAAGGTGAGTAAGGATTTAATCTCCATCTCTTGTAGTGTTTCCATCTTCTTCCTTTTCACTAGAGGTACAGTAGTACCCCCCCCCCCCCCCCACACACACACACACACACACACACCACCCATCTACCCCATGCTCTCAGAGCTGTCAGTGCAGATGATGTGTTGTTGTAAGTTGCGTCCCTCCACTCACCAGATAAATCTGTCAAACACAGGTGTGTGCGTGTGTGATTGCGTGTGTGACTTTTTGTGTGTGTGTCTGTCTGATTGTGTGTATGCTGGTGTTTCTGCGTACATGTTTGTGTGTGTGTGTGTGTGTGTGTGTGTGTGTGTGTGTGTGTTCTGAGTCTACTCAGCTGTGTGTGTTTGCAGGCAAGCTGCGGTTTGAATTCAAGCTGCTGGACATAATGGATTTTCATGGTGTCAAACTTTTGGCTCTGTGTTTGTCTATAAACGCATTAAGAAACCGAACGATCAGACTGGCAATCCTGAACTTTGTATGTGAGATTCATGTAGTGTAAACAACTACGCATGAGGCACTTCTGTGGTTTTTTTGACTGCTTACTTGAAATTGTCTGTCTTGAAGTCGACACTGGAGCAACATTACAAAAACAAGGGAAAGCACACTGGGATTGATTCCATCACGAACGTCGGAACAGCCAACAAACCAAGAAAGGCCAAACCATCACTGTTTGTGGAAGACAGGAGATAATATACTTATTTTTCTCACAGATTGCAGCTGAGAGGAACTTAGCTATGTCTGCTTTAGCCAGTAGAACATGGAAGTACCTGATTGTTACTTGTTGTTTACACGTACTACACTGTAACTCCACTCCCACCTGCCTTCTGCTCCGTCAGGGTGATTTGAAAAGACTCTTTCGCAACGTTTTGTCTCTCTAAATCCTCCACATTTTCATTCTGCCTTTCTTTCTATCATGCTTTCTTTCTATATTTCACTAGGCCTTAAAAAAAACACACACTCTCTCTCTCTCTCTCTTTGTCTCTTATGGGAATCACTGTTTTCTTTCCTTGATCCTGTCCATCTGCTTCCTATAACGTTGGTGCAGAATGGTCTGGTTTGAAGAAAAAAACCCTGAAAAATCAGACATTTGTTCACGTACAACCAAAATAGTCCCTCTAGAAAAACTGTCCCGGTGCTTTTTGAATGGGGTGGTCGAATCTGGACCCAATTAAGAAGGGGACCCCCGAAATTTCCTTCACACCCAGCCTGAGGAAGACCCCCAGATTAGAGGAATATTTTCCTTATTGCCGACTTCACTTTTTCGGAATTCTGCGGGATAATAATTGAGCCCATGTGTGCTCGGTATTCCGAGGTGTTCC
Source organism: Hoplostethus mediterraneus (assembly GCA_034670385.1). Classification (NCBI taxonomy): domain Eukaryota; kingdom Metazoa; phylum Chordata; class Actinopteri; order Trachichthyiformes; family Trachichthyidae; genus Hoplostethus; species Hoplostethus mediterraneus. Next base: position 4,411,129 of record JAXDDW010000021.1, on the reverse strand, counting down.
CTTTTTGGTGGAGTGGTGGATAAAAACGACATGTTGTTAAAGCAGCCGGGGCGGGCGCAGTTTTGACAAATCTGTTGGGGTTTTTTTCTTCTTCGGGGGTTTTTTCACCGTGATCCTTGGAACGTTGTTTGGAATTAATAGAAGAAGGGGGATTTTTTTAATGTCTGGGTCAGGCTTCCATGTGGGAAGGGGCGGAGGCTTAATTGAGATCAAATAAACAAAGTCACCTGTGAGTGATTTCAGCCTGTGCAGTTTATAATGAGACACATGTTCGCTTGTTCAACGTGCGCTCATGCACATGCACATGCACGTACCGCCCCCCCCCCCCCCCCCCAAATTTGATAAGCACTAAAGCAGGTGTTAGTGTCACTCCCACACATAATGAAATCCTGCACACGGCATATGCCTCCCCACAAACACACACACACACACACACACACACACACACACGCAATCACTCCCAGCTACCTCCCTACCCCTTCTCCAAACACACACACACACACACACACACACACACACACACACACACACACACACACAGACACTCGCCAAGGATTAGCCATGGCTTCTCATAAACTCCGTGACTCAACAGAGAAAGCTTGTGTTCTGCTCCCCTATGCAGTGACCCATCATCGTCCCACTCCCTCTGGCTTTGTGAGTGCTCTGCTCTCAGCGGGGGGGGGGGGGGGGGGGGGGGAATGAATGAGCGCTTGTTGAGTAAAGCGAGGACACCTCTTCGGTATCCGAGGTGTCCGCGAGGTCTTATTCTGCGGCGTGGTAATAACCAGGAAAAAGCATAATGACACCGTAGCTTTCTCTACCTGTGGGTGGGTTATGGAGACCGGTGGGGGGGGTGGGTGGGGGGTGGGTGGGGGTGGAAGTCAGATTCTGATTCATGTCCTCCTAATCATGATAGACCTGAACAGTCCTAAAAACAACACGGGGGATAATTCACACAAGGACAAAAAAAGACACACACACACGCGCACGCACACACACACACACACACACCACACACAGATAATTGTGCCCACCTGGGAAAACATCATTTAGCGAGGCCCCCCCTTCCGTCGACTAACACTGCCCTTGGCGCATGGGCGTGTGTGTGTGTGTGTGTGTGTGTGTGTGTGTGCTCGCGTGTGTGTGTGTGACCCGTTATGCCCTTTTGCTTGCTCTTTGATCCCAAATTGCATTTGACTATGAACACTCCCTAAGCCCTAAACCGCCCCAATTACAATCCTGTACATACACTTAACAAGCTTCAAGTCCTGTCCCCCCCCACTGGTCTCACACGGGCAAATCACGGAGTAGTCCCCATTTACCCAGCAGCCCTTTGATAGGGGTGTCCCGTTGCATCAGCGGGCAAAGGCACGTTTCATGTACTTGCAGTGTAGTGTGTCTAAATCTTGCAAACAGTCTTTGTCTCATGTCATCTTCCTACCACTCGCCACGGCGTACTATCTAATAGTGCTACATTGAGATGGTCCGGGAGGATACTACGCTCAACCTTAGCAAAGAACTGTTGGTTGTTTCCTTTTCACGCTTCTCTGTTGTCATGCCTCCCACCGCGCGTAGTTGGTGTTCCACAGGATTTGAAGCGGAGAGTCCGAGTCGACGCGAGAGTGATTGTGATGATCGTGGTGGTAATAGTGTTGGCTAAAGTACGTTTAGGTCACATTCCTTTACAGTCTGCTGGATGCTGATTAGGCCACATAAATCTGTTTGTGTGTGTGTGTGTGTGTGTGTGTGTGTGTGTGGTGTGTGTGGTGTGTGTGTGCGTGCGTGCATCTGAGACACAGACACCTCTTTGAGATTATGTTTGGCTTTTGTGGTGAAATTTATTGTTCTTCATTTGTCTTCCTTGTAATGGCTCCGAGGAGGAGGATGGATGAAACCACCCAAGCAGAGCTGTTCATCGGTTCCACTTGTCAAATCAGCTGGTACATGTGTGTGTATGTGTGTGTGTGTGTGTGTGTGTGTGTGTGTGTGTGTGTGTGTGTGTGTGTGTGTGTGCGTGTGTGTGTGCATGCGTGCATACATGTGCACGAGAGAGGTCTTGTCTTTCCGGAGCTGTGACCTGACTGTGGCTGGTGACCGGCTGCAGGATCAATTTCACATGTAACACATCACACACTGACAGGCCAAACATGGTGCGCATATTCACACCCACCCACACACACGCACACACACACACACACACACACACACACACACACACATATACACACACAAACACACAAGGAGTAGAGTAGCAAAAGTTTATAAATTACATCTAGTTGAGTGGACATCTACGTGGTTATTCATGCCACTTCCTCTTCTTTCTACTCCTTCATCCTACTGCATCTCTGAGCTATAATTGGCCTTGTTTTCCCAGGCAGCCATAGTTTTCCAAAGAGTACAAGTCTGCTTCGGTGGTGTCGATGTCCTTTAATGGAGTAACAGTGTCACCTACTGCTCAGTTTGAACATGAAACCATTATCCTTTATTTCTACTCTTTGTTTTGCTGTTTGATGTGAATAATAAGCTATCAGACAGGACAACACCTGCCTTTTTTTTTTAGATGGATGGATGGGTAGACAGACAGACAGACAGACAGACAGACAGGTGAAATGTGGTAAGATAACTCTTTCTCTCCCACATAGTTGAGAGTTGACCCCATAGATGGTCTTGAGGTGAGAGCCAGGAGTCTCACGGCAGGTGGAAGACACTTGTGCTCCCTTAATACCCCCAAACCTATGATGCCAACCTGACTTGCCAACTGTGGACACACACACACACACACACACACACACACACACACACACACACACACACACACACACACACACACACATGGGTGTGACCATGCCAATAAACATGGGTGGGTGATCTGGGCAGGCCCCAGCTATCTTTGGCATCCCTGCTGCTCCAGTGGCTCTGCTGTGCCAGGCTGCCCAGAGAACGATGCCATCTGATACCGAGTGACACCGCTACCGGCTGTTCCCCGACCTCCCTCAGCGTTAGTGTACGTTATAACCCCGTAAACGCGTGATGGATATGCATCTTCACCAACCCGATCACTCTCGATACCCCTCACGAGAATAATATTATCAGGGCATGTCCGTAACTCCTGGCCCCACTCAAAAAAAATGTCCCTGCTCCTCCTTCTGTCTCCCTCATCTTCTCTCTGTCCCGTTCACTCAACGTTCAGGACTTTGCATCGTAGGAGGTCCTCTGGCGCCACCATCTGGTTGAAAGGAATATTAGCTCCTCAAGTGAGCAACTTCAAGCTTCAGTGCTCAGAGTGGATCATCCACTCGGGCTAGTACCTCCTTAACAATATTTAGGGATATTTTGACTCTCAAATGAAGTGTACAATGCTAACATGACCAGACACCTGTGCACAAAATACAGATAATACAGAATTAAAATCTATTTCTCGTTCAAATGTATGTAATCTGTAGCCGACACAACTATGAGTTCAACTTTTTTTATGGTTAAAGTGAGAGAACTTTGAAGAACTAGCAGTATAAGAGAGAGAGAGAGAGAGAGAGAGAGAGAGGGACAGAGAGAGAGAGAGAGAGAGAGAGAGAGAGAGCACCACCATGGAGGAGAGACTGAGCACCAGCGAGAGACAGGTGGAGGAACTGAGGAAAGAAAACCCAGAGCCGTGGACTGAACGGTCAGATGAGAACCAAGTGGAAGAGTTGCTTCCACCTCAGGAGGCGTCGGGCCTTCCAACACCCCAACAACCCTTAAGTTCAGCAAGGTTTTTTTACCCATGTTGGCCAGGCCTACAGTCCAACCACAGGATTCTCCACCGCACCAGTGAGAGGACTATTTTATTTACAGTGTGCGGCCATAATAAGCAAAAGATCGCCATGGGAATGGAACAGTTTAAGAATGCTGTTTTTCTAGAGCTGAATGACGGTGATGAGTTGCACATGAGCCTCCCACAGCACCATTAGTGGGCTCTTGCAGTTCAACAGCCTTTACACGGCTTTCTGCAAATTTGTGGTGCATATTCTTCCTAACAAAAAATAAGTCTATTCTAGTCTAGTCTATACATGGACATTTATGGGAACAATTATGTTGAGCCTTTGCTTAGGAACAAAACTGACTGAGTTCTTCCTGCATGTCCTTCCTGAGGATTTCTTCAGTAGAATTTTCACCACGTTTCCATCTCCAGTTGTCAACATGTGTCATTATGGTCGAAAATAAATAAATGGATTATCTGTTTATTACAATAAAGCTTTTTTTATTTTTAATGTATCCAAAAGATGGCAGTCTCTCCAGGTGAATGGAACTCAAGGTGTCATACTTTTGTAAAACTGTTATTTGACATGGAAAAGTGTGTATTTTGTCCAGTAGGTGGCAGTCTCAGAATGAACACTACTGATGCAGAGGCGGTGGGGTGGGTGGGGAATTTTTGAGAAGGATGAGCTGTAATGGCAGGGGCTTCATGATGTGACAAGAGAAAAGAGAGAGAGATGCTGGAATGTATAAACTGTTTTTTGATGGTTTTGAACGTTTACATTTTGTATACTGCCTTGGCCATATTGCTTCTGATAAACAATCGTGTTATATGCAATAACGTAATTGATTTGAAGAGAGACGAGGGGGGGGGGGGGTCGGGTGATGGGATCAGGTCGGGCAAAATGTGATTTCTTTCCTCCTCTCTTTCTCATTCTTGACTTTTTTTTCGCATCAGTTTGGGCAGCCGTCCAACAAAACAATTAGCAAGCATGGGAATCCCGGCCCTGTTCTCCCACAGACCCTCCCCCCGCCCTCTCTCTCTCTCTCTCCCCCCACCTCTCTCTCTCTCTCTCTCCCTCTCTGCAGCTGGCCCCCGGAGAGAGGCGGCCAAGTTTATTTTCTCCCCGGTGGTCCCTCTGGGGTGACGGCGAGGCCTCTGCCACACCGCCGCTGATGTATTGGGTGAGGGTCCTTTAGGAGATGTCGGTGGGACTCTTTTATTACTTCAACACTCAGTCTTATTTTCCATGCTAAAGGATACTTCAGATTGACCTATTTGCATGTAGGCCTGAAGTCAGTGAAGTGAACGCGTGTGTGATTAAGCCGCATGAATCCTTCCTGCTACTCCCTTAGTAGCTAGAGTAATCTTGTAATAGATTTTAGAAAAACTATAAGTCCCCATTGGAATATTATAGTGAAAACAGGAGATAGAAATACCATAAAATACGATACAACCACTAAAAACCTACTATTGAGTACCACAGACGCACTGTAAATCCCTATAGGAATATTACAAAGATAAGGTATCTAAACTCATCATTGAGTGTCATAGACATACGTTAAGTCCATATTAGAATATTATAGGAATACAAATATTATAGGCCCCTATGCCGAATAAGCCCTAGATAATAACTGGTGAACAAGGCTATGTTTTTGTTAGTGTGCTAATATAGATGTAAAAAAAAGTTTGAAACATATTGTACGTTATTTGCGCACACGCAGTACATAGGTATACAATTGAAATTAACTGAAATAATACATTATTTTAGAAAAGGAGCAAAAGTTGTTTTATTAGAACATTAGTCTGCGGTTTGTAATTAATTTCCAAAGTCTAGTGTGGATTTCTACACAGTACCAGACAGGTCGTTTTATGAATAAAGTGCCTAACAGTGTATAAACTAATACTAATAAACTAAACTAATAATAACATTGATAACGACTGGATGCGAGGGAGAGAGAGGGAGAGAGAGGGGTGGGGGCTTATATGCAGCAACCCTCCACTGCACTGTGTTGGGGATTCAATGTAAGAAAAAAATCTCTTTTTTGTTGATACTTTGGCAATATTGTTCTTTACTTGCAAACACATTGAATTGAGGGAGAGAGAGGGGGAATGAGAGAGAGAGAGAGAGAGAGAGAGACACACAGACAGACAGACAGACAGACAGAGAAAGAAATAGGGGGGGGGGGGCATGGAAAGGCCTTGTGTCAGACTGCATAAATAACTGTCGGCATGATGTAAACACAGCGGTCATAACCCGAGCGAATTAAAACAACTCGTCTGGGACGGGATTAAAGCTCGGTGCGCACATTTACCACTTTCAAAACTCCTGACCTGCAACAACAAACTCTTTTTACAAAACGGATAGCTCTCCCCACTTCTGATTGGCTGAGTCCTAAATAGGCTACCCAATAAACGCACACCCGTGACCGCAGAACAGTTCATTTGAACAGGCTACCCGAAAATCACCTCGTGTCACTTAGCAGCCACTTTTTAAAGTTACTGTTCAGGAACTATTTTTCTTGGCGGAAGAATAACATATTTATTGACTAATTGCATTCTTTTTGATAAAATTGTGTGTTTTCTAAAAACAGCAAGGCACTAGACGCAATACAGATTTTTTTAAGGCTACACAAATCATCTTTGATGGTAAAAGTTTGTTTATGTAATGACAACCACGTCCATTGTTGACTTTTCGAGACTAAGACAACAAATAGAGACTTATCTGTGCTGGTGCTTTGTTGCAGCTCCAGTTGTGCTATTTTGAAGGGTGGTGTGATAAGAGAGGTTACTAAGGTCAAATGATTGGCCCACACAATAAAGAAGAAAAAAAATACACCCAGTCCACGAGGAGTAAACATGATGTTAGAAATATATTTTACATGTAACCTGCATAACCTTTTCAGACAGTGGACACTTGAACGTTTCATGTGCACTTCCAATGTCACAATGCAGCCGTCAAAACAGGCCGATTCGAGTGGAAAAAAATGTATATAGCACATTTGAAGAGTATTAAAAAAAAGCATTTTAAAGCAGTTTATCTTTGAACCAGCAAAGACAGCAGTGACAGAACGCATTTAAATAAAATTCAGCTTTTCTTTACGGGAACGAAGGAGAGAGAGACAACGCACTCCCCCGGTTATTCCCACTCAGTCTGTGGAGATGAGACTTGCATTTCTGTCCCTCTGGAAAACAAGCACAACCTTTTTTTTCTTGCTCAGAATTAAAAGGTAGGAGTCCATTCAGTTGCATCAGGAGGCCGTTGTTCCACATAACCGCGTCGTGTTCAGCATCTCCTTCAAATCGTTCTCCGGCTTACCTGCAACCATGAAAGGCCACGTCTATGGAGAAGAAATAGGAGTGTTACAATTAATTAGGATAAATAATTGCTTGGATTAAGACGTGGAAATAAAAAAGACAAGGGCTTGCGTTAAAGCAGACATCAAACAACTCAGTTGTCAAACCAAATGTGTCCCCAAAACGACCCCCATGACTCACGACAACCTCAGGAATTGTAAACAGCCTTGTTTAATATACAATAATTCAACGTAACCCGGTAGATTACTAATTTTCAAATTCTGCATGGTTATTGGATTATACTTTAAAATGTATTTAAAAATCACTATAATATTCCTATACGAACTTCGAGTGTGTCTTCGGGAGTTTATAGTGACTTACTTTTGGTATTTTTGTCTCCTATGGTATCACTGTAATAGTCCTATAATATTCCAAAAGTCTATTTTATATAGTTTATAGTTCTGCTGTGATGCTTGTATAGTATAAATGTATTATTGGATTATTATAGTTCTCTTTCGTAAGGGACTGAGGGTTGATTTCACAGCAGTGCAGAAACTGTATTGTTTAAAACCTGTTAAGGCCTATAGTCTATGCTTTAGATGAAATAGTCTATAGGCTACGTAATGCATTAAGATTTTTACGTTTTAAAAAAACAGTCTGTATGAAAATGAATTCTTGCTTTTCCCCTCCATGCACCTGCTTCACAAGGCCAGCACCCTCATTATTCACCTTGCTGCTGTTGCCAAGCTCTTTGGCCCGAGTTAAAATTAAATTACTCTTAAAATAAGTCCTATCCAGTGATATAGTGGCAAATAAAAAGCTGTGACCTCCAGTTTTTAACATCGTACGGCAAACAACCACCACGAGGCTATTAACATGAATCAATGAGGCCTATTTTACAAAAAACAAATAACATTCATTTATGCTTCTTTTTTTTTCTTTTTTTGTTGCAAAACCCTAACTTCATATAACTTGCATCAGTTTGATACTAGAGGCCCTCGCGCACCTCATACAGACTCAGTCAGCTAAAAGGCGGGTAAACTTTCAGGTGCGGTTTCCCTCCTCTACGTCTCTTGGTCTTACCAGGTTAACGGGGTGGATATATCCGTTTTCGTATTTGTCGTTGGCCAGTATCTGCCGTAGGTGCGCTATGTAGCTGGAGGCCAGGCGCAGTGTGTCCAGTTTGGAGAGTTTGGTGTCCGCGGGGACCCAGGGCAAGGTGGTCTTCAGCCGGGAGAAGGCTTTGGACAGGACGCGCATCCTGGCTCTCTCCCGGGCGTTGGCCGCGTTCCTCTGCACCTGCTTGCCCTCCTGCTGTGCCACACCTTTGGGTGCCGTTTTCCGGGACGCAGTTTTCCTTTTCTTCCCCGGGGCGTCTCTCCGGTTGTCGTTGACACAAGTGCCCTCGCAGTTGGAGCTCTCCTCGGTGCTGTCGTTGGAGTCTTTATCGGCGGAGTCAAACTTCAGGAGCCCGTCCAGGAGCTCGTCGTCGACATCGCTGAGAGACCCGGTGGACATGGTGGACTCTCTACCGGTCGAAGCGGTTTCAAAACATGGAAGCAGGAAGCTTAGACGGGACGGGAACCGAGAGGATGGACCAATACGCCTTGGTGAGTGTTCATGTAAGGATAACTGTACGAGCTCACCAGCAAGGAACTGACTTTTTATCTTCATGACTGTAGGAGGCGTTACCCCAAACTGGGAGGAGACCAGCTGCTGGTGAGCTAACCTAGTGGTTCCCAAAGTGGGGTCCAGTAGCCCCAGGGGCCCTTTTTCATTTTTTATTTCACTGGAATTTTACTCGCCAGAAATCATCCTAATTAGGGAATGAAGAATGAAGAAATTAAATTCTTTTTTTTTGTTTTTGTTTATTTTACTAAGGATCCCCTTGTACCATTTCAAGGACCCCAAGGCGGTCCCAGACCCCACTTTGGCAACTACTGGGTCTGTAAGGATTTAATTCTATGAATGGCTTACCTGTGAGTTTTAGGCCTATGATTAGAAATGATTAATAAATGAAGACAAATCTGTCACTATTCATTCATAGCCTTGTAAGACTACAGTTATAGCCCTACTTTTAAGTTCTGCATTATCTTGTAGGAGAAATTCTCAGAAAGTTTCTGCCTTATTTCACTTTCAGAATTGTAGTGTTGTTTATTTTTTTTAACATGATATCCATATGTGACTTCTGAAATTAAAAGTGATTTAAAAGTGATTTGAAAAATAATAATAATAATAATGTTGCAGAATTTATTTAATTTGAGTAATTTGTAACTTTCCTTGAGTTATTTTAGTAATTTAAAAGGGACAATAAAGCGTAGGCCTTTGTATTGTTAAAGAATATGGTGGGATTTGCCTGACAAAAAGATTTGAGAACTAATGTTTTGTCTGCCTGTATAATAGTGCTAATAGTAATAAGAGAAAGAATATGAATAAAAATGGGAATAAGAAAAAAATAATAATATAGTATTATTTTTCTTGCTGCAGCTATTATTGTTATAGTTGTTGTTATAGCCAACTAGAAGTTAGTTTTATTATTATTATTGTTATTGATTCTGTTATTAACATTAGATTGTGATTGTTGTTTTTGTTGTTCTTGACGAGGCAACATTAGAAACATGCTGATTTGCAACCTTAATTTGCAAACGTTTTAGCTTGTAGTGAATAATGTCACTTAGCCACTGAAGGGGCCCCCACAACTTTCAGCACCGCTGGTCAGTTAACGGGATGAGGTGCAAGGACAGGGGGGTGTCACATCTCAAATGGCGAGCTGGCGCCTCGGTCCCCTCAGATGTAATGGATACTGGGCACCCCCAAACCTCTGTTTGGCCTTCCATATCATTCCACACTGATGCTCCATGCACTGGTCCACTCAGTGCCAAGCCCAAACAACAAGCACCCTGGAGCGGCCTTAAGTGGAGGACTTAGGGGTGCCCTAAGAGATGGATGTTGATAGCTGCAGGTCACATGCAAGAGTAGAGTTGTGGTGTCAAATGAAAAACCTTATTGATGCTTATTGTTGGTTACTTGTTTTTGCATGCATTGTTCATTGTGAGGGATATTGAGAGACTGCACCATGCAGCCTGACTGAGCGATGAGGAGAAAGAAAGAAGTGACAGAAATGTTATGTGTGCGTGAATGTGTGTTTGTGTGCACGTGTGTGTGTGCAAAGCTACACGTTTGTCTGATTGTATCATGTTTTAATCTTAAGGCTTTCTTCTTGGTATGCATGAGTGTGTGTGAGTGTGTGTGTGAGTGTGCGTGAGTGCCCACATACATCGCTTTTGCCTGCATGACTGAAGTGTGTGCAAGGATAAGAGGTGTGTCTCTAGGGGAATGACCTCTAACCTTTTTGCTTCCGGTGTCACAGTACATCTAAACAGACACCACCACCAATCTTTGCCAGCTAGAATGGCGCAATAAAACACAAGATGCGGCAAGATCTGTTGGAAAGATGAGAAATCATAAGAGAATGGGGGAATTGAAAGTCTGAAAGAGAAAAAGTGTGAACAGGACTGATGCAGCAAGGGCGAGAGAAAGAGATACATAGAGCAGACAGAGAGAGAGAGAAATAGATAGGTGAGGGAATGGAGAGAGAGGGAAGAGAGGAAGGAGGGGGGGTTCGAGGCATAATCTCCTGGGTGGGCTGGAAATCAAAGCACTTAGTGGAAAAGTAATAATAGAGCCTGCTAGATTGATGATCACCTCTGAGATACACGGATCCACCAGAGAGAAACAGAGCGAGAGAGAGAGAGAAAGAGAGAGAGCCTAAAATAGCACACGGTACTAAAAACGTCTTCTGGTGAGGCTCAGGGCTTCCAGTGCTCTTTTTCTCTCCCCTGTGTGTGGAGAAAACACAGACATGGATGTGATGGCATCATAACTATCATTTCCAAGCAAAGAGATTCAACCCTCATGCAGTCATCACTTCCTTACATAGCTATGCTTCATGTACCACAAAGGCGCTCTCAAGTATCAGTCGCTCTGTGTGACTAAGAGAAGAAAAAGCTCACTTTTGCAAATAATAGACTTTGGGTGTTCTGTTGCCTGTAAGATCATCCGAGCCTTTTTAAATGGTCCTTTATGTGAATGATACAAT
>JAXDDW010000021.1:4310000-4392500 GCA_034670385.1 Hoplostethus mediterraneus | reverse complement strand
TAGCACCCGCACACACATGGCCAGCTGGGGTGAAAGCACACACACACACACACACACACTCATCTCAAACACATGATTGTTGGATTTTCCTAAGGCCGCAGGTGTGTGTAACACTCTGTGTGTTCTCCTGGTTTGAAATACTGGAGTGTTTACATAGACAATAGCGAAATGCAAGTTGAAAAGAGCATTAGTATAAAAATCATCTCATGGGCTTTAAAATACACAGAACATCATCTCTTTTAAACACATGCCCCCATACACACACACACACACACACACACACACACACACACACACACACATTCATTTTTTTCTATATGTCTGCGTTTAAGCTCCTCGTTCATCTTCACTCCACGCCTTAAACACAGGTGGTTGGGGAGCTTACAGATGAGAACGTGGGATGCCAGATATCGTGATATCATGTACGCTCAGGCACGCGGACACACACACACACACGCACACACACACACACACACACACATGCAGACACACACAGGCAATGAAGCAGCATCTTTCCCCATTGTTTCCCACAGAAAATTCCCCTTTCTTTCCCCCCTACTCCACTTATCACAAGCACACAGAAACCCTCTCAAACTCTTTTTTCCATTCACTTCTTCAGTCAGTACACAGATATTTATTCAGCTCAGAGACGGGGAGTCTCATGTGCAGACTGGCCCCGAGACTTTTATTGAGCAAGGAGATAAAAAGGCAAGTTCTGCTCTTTGTCCATTAGGGCTAAAATGGCCAGAAGAGTCTGATGAAATGGAATAAACTGTTGTGGTTATCTTCACTTGCTGCTGCAGCGGAGGGAGGGAGAGAGAGAGAGAGAGAGAGAGAAACAGTTAGAGAGAGAGAGAGAGAGAGAGAGAGAGAGAGAAAGAAAAAGAGAGGGCGGAGTGTGTCTACATGCATACGCATAGGAACACACACATGAAGACGCAGATACATAATCATTCCCACAAATGCTTGTAAGGACCTACACACACACACACACACACACACACACACACACACACTGGCTCTTTCCTTGGTATTGCCCAGGGCTGTATTTATCCCTAACCATAACACAGGAGGGAGATAATGGCTGATGGGACCATCGTAAAAATAGCCTGGCACAGGTCTGTTTGGATTAACCTCCTTCTCTCCGACTCCTTCTCCCTGCTCCTCTATCTCTCTATCGCTTCCCTCCCAATTCCCTCTATCACATTTGATCTCTCCCTCCTTTTCTCACCATTCATATACTGACTACTCCATTCTTTTGTGTGAGTTCTTCCTTCCTCTTTCAGTATGTATCACTATCTATCTATCTATCTATCTATCTATCTATCTATCTATCATCTATCTATCTATCTATCTATCTATCTATCTATCTATCTATCATCTATCTATCTATCTATCTATCTATCATCTATCTATCTATCTATCTATCTATCATCTATCTATCTATCTATCTATCTATCATCTATCTATCTATCATCTATCTATCTATCTATCTATCTATCTATCATCTATCTATCTATCTGTCTATCTATCTATCATCTATCTATCTATCTATCTATCTATCTATCTATCTATCTATCTATCTATCTATCTATCTATCTATCTATCATCTATCTATCTATCTATCTATCTATCTATCTATCTATCTATCTATCTATCTATCTGTTTTTCTGCTAAGGCTGTAACCTCTCCATCCAACCTCCTTCTCTGTCTCTGTCTGACCCGCCTATCGAAGTTGCATGACTACAAGGAGAAACATGTCTCTTTTGGTATTTTACCACAATATTAAGAGGGAAAACACACTTGAATTACGCCACCGTTTTCACACGAAACAGATTCTTCTCTTCCCCTATATCTTATACGTGGCATATTTGCTTTGGATGAGCATGAATGGCCTCATCCGCAGAAAAGGGGAACGGTTACTTTCCCTTTAAACGAGCCTCTTGGTTTGCGTAAGATATGAAAGACTTGTCCAAATATGTTAAAAACAGAATCAGAGTGGAACAAAACACGACAAACAAAGAACAAAGAAACAATATATATCATCACAAGCACTTCCCTTGTGGGGGATTTGAACTCACAGGCATTGCCACCCCACGCACGAACACACACAAACCCTGAACATCTGAACAGGTCATTTAGTCTAGTATTGTGTTTTATTGAGTTTGTTTTCCTTTTTAAAAGGGGGTGAGGTAAGTTTAATGCAGAGTCTCTTGTCTTTCTTGAAACAAAGGTCAGTATGTCTTGATGTGCACTGGAAGTAAGTCTCACCGCTTTCACTTGTTTTGATAGGAATAAGATGGGACGACTCCATACTCGACGAAATGACCTGTAAAGATGGAAATGTTCTGCAGTGCAAAAATAGTGAATTACAACCTGAATTTAAAACCTCTGTGTTATCCGGCACGTCCCTTTCTTATGAGTCACTTTCAATAAAACCGGAAACAATAATGTTGAAACAAAAGATAGTTGATAACGCCAGTAAACTCTCTGAACTCCAAAGGAGGAGATTGTGTGCCAGTAAAACGCTGATCCCCCTGCCTGATGAGACTGGGAGGCCAATATTTTATCTCCCGGCAGAGGACAGGGATACAATATATCTGACACAACTTTATTGGCTTACTCTTTAATGACTTCCTGCACAGAGTGAGAGAGAGAGAGAGAGAAGACAGACACATAGACAGAGAGAGAGAGAGATCTCGTTCTTTTTTTTGTGCTCTTTCGGTCTTCTTCGTCTATCTATGCTCTCTACATCTTCACCTGTCTCTCTGCTTTTTCGCCCCTGTCTTCCCAAGTTGATTCATCATTGACTTCTATCAATCTTTCTCCTAATATGCCAGTTTTTCTTTTTCTATATTGTCATTTGGAGTGATTGTAAGCAACTATCTCTTCACCATGATAACTAGATATGACCTTGTCCATGTATTTCTCAACCTCTAGTCTTCTCCCTCTCTCTCTCTCTCTCTCTCGCTCTCTCTCTCTCTCTTTCTCTCTCTCCCTGGCATGGCTAAGATGGGGTTACTAATGAGCCAATGTTCTGATGATGAAGCCTTTTTCCAAGAATCTTTCTCCCAAACGCCCGCGGCCTTTGGATGACTCCCCAAGGAGACCATTAATTTAGATATCAGTGTGTGTGAGTGTGTGGATGTGTGTGTGTGTGTGTGTGCGTGCGTTGCTCACATACGAGTGGGAGATTTGTGTTGTTTTGTTTTATCACAGGCACAGGTGCAACTATGAGCGAAAACATATCAATTAGAAAAGTGTGTGTGTGTGTGTGTGTCTGCAAACATGCAACAATACAAAACGCAATACAAATGATCCTCCCAAACTCTTCACCGCTAACAGACAACACCAGCGCTTATCACACATCCCTCCTTCCTATCATCTCTCTGCACCCTCACCCCAACCTCCCCCCCCCCCCCACCACCACCACCACCACCACCACCCCAAAACATCCTTCTATGTCAACACCTCCTACCCCCATTCCATCCAGATTCAGACCTTTACTCGCACAAAAGTTAAGAGAGTCTTTACACACACACACACACACACACACACACACTAACACACAAACTAACACAGATGCAGGAAAAGGCTTCCAAAAGCTTGACTGTAGGTTGGGCAGCCAACCCATTCCTCCCACATACAGTACACTCATACACAGTACATTCTCTCTCACACACACACACACACACACACTCACATATATATAATATGCCCAAATGTATACAGTATACTACACCCTTCAGTGATAATGATCCATGTTATTTCACTCCTGGTTGCAACCTGTACCTCGCCTGCTCACATGCACGTGCACAGGGCACCCAGGGTCCTGATTCAAAATCACCTCTTACTGGAAATGTTATTTCTTTCCATAACTTTAGTCTTCAGAAGAAACTTTAGAAAAGACGAGATTCAAAACTTTAACCGTACTTCTTATTTTTCATCCCAAAAAGAAAAACATCTCTTAGAAGCAAAACTCTCAAATTTGCTTTGGGTTTTTTGTCTTAACCTACAAGATAACCTTCCACTGTTGTAGTGAAAAGGTCAGCCTTTAAATTAATCCATTTAAATACACATCAGACAATTAAGTAGGCATTTCAAAGGATCAATAGTTTTACTTGCTGTATCTTACAATTATAGCTTAAATTTGTATTGTTGATTTTAGTTTGTCACTATCTATATTTGCTCTCGTCTCATGAGAAGAACAATTAGACAGTGAATTACATTGAATTGTCCTTTAGCCAAAATGCACTAAAGCCAAAAGGTAGTCGGAGCCTTTTCCTGTATCTAAACTTCTTATGTACGCAACCATAAATATAGTCACTCTAAATAATTGTTCAAATTGTTTTCTAAACGGATGTATGGTGGGTTGCAACATCACGGTTGCTAGTCGGCCCTATTTAACAAGTATGTAAGAGATGAGACTAATCTCAAGAAAATATTGGGGATTGCAGTTAAACAATGTCTAAAATGTCTTAAGATCTATCTGAAGAGCACTTTAGTGAATCCGGCCCTAGTTGTGTCATTTCAGTGAGATGTGATGACCTCCTCCCCCCGGCGCTGACCACCCGTCCACCACTCGCCTCACGCACATGTGTGTTTTCACTTTGTCTCGCTGCTTCCCTGACGTCAGACGCCATTCAGATGGACTCCTCCACACTCTTACAGCAGTTTGTTTTCAGAGTGCTCTGTTTTCTAGTGAGAAAGGAAGAATCCACTCCACAAGGCTTACAGCAACTTCTTCTCTATCCAAACACTGTGTGTCTGTTTGTCTGAGGTGCTGACAAAATGGCCACCGGGCCCCTCTTCCCCACCAGAAATGTATTAGGTCCGTCTGTCTCAGTCAGTAAGGGGACACAAAAAAAAAAGCTTAAATGGGCTTAAATGCAATCTGGGAATTCCCAAAGCCTTTTAATGCAGATTTCCCTGGTGGAGCAAATCCAAATTCTAGATAAAAAGATGGATTGACTTCCAATAAATAACAGAATGGGCCTCGTTATTACAGATTTTTTCATGTGTAGATTGCAGAAATATTCTGTAATGCAGGGCCAAAACATATATTCAATAAATTACCTCTGTCAGATGAAATCTTTATCACCCCCAAAGTGCACGTTTCAGGAATTATGACAACGTGCCTTATTTTTAAATTGAGGCAGATGCATTTTTAAATCTGTATGACGGGTTCTGATTGTTTCATGGTTACTAGGGTCAAGGAAATTGCTCAACCTGTAAAAGCACCATATGAAACATAACTTCAAATGCAAAAGACACAACACACCTTACATATAAATATCAAAAACATGGAAGGGCATACAGTATAATAACCAACAGCAAGTATTAAACTAACATTTAGTTTAGAGGATGAGACTTTGATTTCATCCCAAACTGTGACCCAGTTTCCTCGCCATTATTCTGAAAGGGCTATCTTGGACAGTTGTAGTTGCACCAGACAATGCTTGTGGCGATGTCATAATTTCTAAAACTAGTCTAAACATGGCTCAGGAGGGAACTCCATAACATTTGTGCAGGTGTGTTAATGTTAGGCCAGTAAATCTGGTGTGGTAAGAGTTGGAGTCAGCGTCTCTGTCCTGGACTCTGCATCACCTCTGGAATGGAACTGTGATGGGAGGGAGGAGGGAGGAGGGAGAGGAGGGAGAGAGGAGGGAGGGAGGGGGGGGGGTCTCAGTGGTGCGGAGCAGTTTTTGCCTTGATTCCTTCTGTTGTTTCTTCATTTACTAAAAACTTTATAGTAAATGCTGAACAGACTGAAATACGTCTATCGTGGAAGCATTTTACTCTTATTCTGATATTTCCTGTTAGTATAGCTTCATAATCAGTGATGTTGCTGTAAATGAAAAGGTGGGTGAGCTACGACCTCTAGTCAGTGATGATCATGAGGCAAACAACCACCAACATGAACAAGAATCAATTATACTCTCAGAAATGCTTTGCTTCCTCACCTACACACCTCCAACATTTTCTTTCAAGCTGCACTCCAGTACAAGTGCAATCAACATCAACACCGCTTGCCGGATCGAAAGAATTTAGGATGACGCTCATACTCATGTATATGGGCATCTGTGCACGTGCCCACCCGAAACGCACATGAACATCTACATGAGAACCGGTGTATTGGCCGTGCCCCTGATGCCTGGGCCGACTGGTCCCAGTAAGAACGGGGGCTGATATAAACAGGCTCGGTCTTTCCCACGTCTCTGTTTACACTGGGAGACCCCGGAGCAGCGCTGCCAGAGCGCTGGATTCCCTCCGCACCGCCAACTCACACACCATCCATCTCTGTCTCGCGCAGAGATCGCACGTGCGCGTACGAGTACACACACGTACGCGTACAGTATGCACGGATGTACATAACCCCCCCCCCACACACACATGTAAGACGTGCATATGTGTATAAACTCAAGTGGAACGAGTCCGCAGGCTGCAGGTGCGCACTCACGCTAACCTTATTTACTTGTGGTCTCTCAGCCTTTTCTCCTTCCCCTGACTTATATTTTCATGTATTTTTCCTTCTGTTTTTCTGTCATTTCCAGCCTTTTAGTCCCGCACTCATTGACGTCTTTCTCATCCTTTTCAGTCGCGGGAGAAATACTCAAGAGGTGTAACACTTTAGCAATCTGATATGAAGTTCACTAAGCCATCATACCCGTAGTGAACCCCAATTGAACACTACCGGAAAGCTTTAACCTCGCTTTCTGAGTCCTTTTTTTAAACAGGCCTGTGATGTACGCCCAACATAAACAGAACACTGGGGTCCTGACCAACACGCCCAGTTTACAGGCAATGGTGAGGTCACCCCAGCAGCACGTCTCCGCAGAGATGTATCTGCAGACATAGACAAGCCTTAAAAAGAAATTGCATCTTCACGTTCAGTGTTTTTGTAAAAAAAAAAACAAGGCAAGCTGCAGGCAAAGAAAGATAAGCTATTACTGGTTTGGTTTAAGAGTTCTTCAGAGATTTCAAGAGTTTGGAGGAACCTTTGTGTGGCCTTTTTGCTTTTCTGTCATATAGAATGCCAAACTTTCCAGAACACGCAGTCCTAGTTCAGACATCTTAGGAGAAAACACGCCTCTCTCAGGGCTTGGAAATTTATGGACATGTGACCTTCATTCCGCCTCGTTACTTTGATAGTATGGATTGCTCCATCCAAGAGTGAATGTTTGGCATTTGACTATAATAACTATTTTCGGCATGTTTGGCAGGTAGAAAGGTGAGGCTGAAATGTCCACGTTATTGCCCTTTCTGATTTATTTCTGGTAAATACACCTAACACGGCCTGTCGACCATAATTCAGATCAAAATCTTATCTTCACACACACGCACACACACACACACGCACACACAAGCACTCATAAATGCTCTCTCTTTCTTTCTCTCTGTCACTCTCTATTGGACACACAGACACACAAACACACACACACACACATGCACACACGAGAGAAAAGAGGTTACAGTGATGGACCGTCTATTTACTCTCAGAAATATCTACATCTATTAGGCTGTAAGTGCTCACATCTGTGTGTTTACATGCTGCATCTTATGACCTAATGAGAAGAAGAGCATTGTTACCCTGGGAAGAGACTGTCCCAGGGATGTGCAACCCAACAAACTGTAAACATACTCCTAAGAGCCTGCACCCTGCGTCAGTCGATGCACGCACACACACACACACACACACCATCGTTGCTAGTGGTCCGACTTTTCTAACCTGCTCTAAATCTAAACCTTTATAGTAAACATCTTGGGACATCTGAACAAGGCTCTCAATGCAGAATGGATGTGATTTACAAGGCTATATTTCACCGGGAGAAGCCCAGGAGGATTAAACGAGAGGGAGAGAGAGACAATTTGGTAACCAGGGAGGAAGAACAATAACAACAGAGCTGAATCATTAAGAAGTTATTTTGC
The DNA here is from genome assembly GCA_034670385.1 of Hoplostethus mediterraneus. Classification (NCBI taxonomy): domain Eukaryota; kingdom Metazoa; phylum Chordata; class Actinopteri; order Trachichthyiformes; family Trachichthyidae; genus Hoplostethus; species Hoplostethus mediterraneus. Next base: position 4,384,571 of record JAXDDW010000021.1, on the reverse strand, counting down.
TGTTTTGTTTGGGCGCCGGCCAAGTGTGAGAAGGAAAGAAAGTGTGTGTTCGTCTGCAGCGGTCAGAGCAGAGGAGTCGGGTTGTGGCACACGAACGCACAAGCAGCCAATAAGTCTCTATTTTTAGTTGAAGTATCTTGTTCAATTTATATAGATCCTATATCATTCTTATCAGTTTATCTTGAAGATACAAACAATGTTGTGCAAAGTTACACAAGGTACGGTAAAAGTCAAATGAGTCCAAGAGTAGACCTGGCCAACACAAAGACTCAGTCGAGTACAGTTTGCCTGAAGACCACTCTCACTTTTAGGCTTATAGCCTCCAGTGAGAGGGCAATACAACCACAGAAACCTCAGGATGCCAGAGTCCATTCACTAAATTCATTCATGAGCCACAGAAGCGGCTGTGAATTGTCTCATTGATAATACAAACATTTCCCCATTTGCCGCCTAACTTCACTCCTTCTCCTCTTTTGTAGCCTGTCCAGAATTCCCTGCAGAGCATTTACTGACCAGATGTGTTCATTTTGCTTGGAGAAGATACTAATCCACAAAGCTTGCATGTCACTAGATCATAAACAATGAAAAAAGTCACACATTGTTGTCTGGAAAGGGTGTCAAAATAAGCCTGTTAAGTGTAGTATTGGCAGCCTTGGATGACATGACAAATTTGTGAACATGGATTTTGGCTAGTGTCAAAAAGCTGTTTTAACCCTTGCATGGGCTTTGCAAATGATCTGCTTATGCTCACTAAACCTTTTAAATCAAATTCATTAATTCATTGGCTATTCATATGACATGCACATTCTGCAAGACATTGACTTGCAGAACAGCCTAATCCCTAAATTATTACATTTTTCTGTCTCGTCAACAAGAAATTGGAGAAGAATGCTGACTAGGCCTGTCACATGAATTTTGGATGCACAATTCTCTGCGTCCACATGGAGGTGCGAGCTACTAACTTTTAAAACAGGAAGTTAACTTTAGTTTTTTTTAGGTTGAGTCTTTCTTTTTGCGTAGTTTTGGAAAAGCCCTATGTATGGCATTATATGGCTATGAATGTATGCTCTGACATTTTGTGGGAAAAACAACAACTGAATTTTCATTTACTACAAATTACTCGCTTTATTATTTATTTTGATATTTTGTATTACTCAAAAACATTGCAACATATAAGGTATTATTTTGAAAGTTGTAACCGGTAGTTGCAGCTTTTATTCTTGCTGACCTCAGTAGGGGTTTTAGTGCTATAAGGATAAAAAAAATAGGACTTCCGGTTTGGGCATTTGCGTTTAGCCTTCAAAACAAAAGCGAAATAAATAATAAATAATAGAAATATAGATTTAAACCAATTTATTTGTATTTAATAATCAAACTCAATAAGTGACAACTCAGATTAATGTTTGATTTCATAATAAGGTTGAAAAATATAAACATAATATGTTTAAACTACAAAGCCTGGCTATATTACAGTACACAACAGCCATACAGAAGACATACTATACTGCACAGGTCATCTTTCGTTGCTGCTCCAAAATACTGCTATCAAAATACTCCTACATACCTGTAATTTAACAACACACTAGAATTTATGCCCAAGCAATTGCAGAAAAATCATGGGAGGCCCTAAATATCAGTCATGCTGATTAGGCTACTGTACTTTTTTAAAAATACACTGAACACATTTGGAACACGCACTATAGTGTGTTGTTTATTTTCTGTGCTTCAATGGAAGGTGTTGCTGAAATAAAGCAGGTGGATGTGACATATTAGCTACAGTATGTAATAAGTAAGAAATGGTACCATAAATTGTATTTCTTCTCCATCACTTTATCAATTATTGCCATCGAAATATCTTGTACTTACTTGTATCTTGTTGCTTAATTTGTTGTTTTTTGTGCAAAATGAAGTTTTTGTAGTCAAAGTTGAGTGCTGTGGATTTGTACAATTGTGTACGCTTTCATTCTGAAAAGACTGTCCCGGAAATCGTGTTATTGTTTTGGGCGGCGGAACATATCGGGCTGGAGATTGGTCTGCAGCTGAAGGATCTTGTGTGAAGACATCTTTCCGTGGACTGGATTGTTTTGGTTCCGCAAGGAGGTAGCTAAACAATTGAAGTAGACCATTGAAATACACACAATTAGCACAACCCTTTAAAATCACATCGAAATTGTTGCCCAACCCTACCCACAGTCTAGTTAACGTTAGGTAGCTAGCTAGCTTGCTAGCTAACAACTTTTCATTCATTGACTGTAAAGCACTTTTCTTTGTTGCTAGCTAACGGATAGCTAGCTTTCTAGTTAACGTCAGCTAGGTCGCTGTGAGGTGTCGCCGCTTGTTATGTCTGTGAGGTGACCATTTCTGTAGCGTTTTAGCAAAGTATTTTAGTTAAGACAGCTATGCTAGTTAATGTTTACCTAGCTTGCAATCTAACAGTTATTAGCTGGCGTGTTTGCTGGCTAGTTAGCTAACGTTAGCACCATTTCCCCAAACAAGCAGATCAGCAGATCAGTTGCGTTACTATGCAACACAATACTAGAAACGGTTCTAGTATTGTGTTGTTGTATTAACGGTAAATAGAAAAAGATAACTCAACTGTTCACCAAAACCAATACCATTTCTACGTGTGGCTTAGTGTCGCGTTCTGCTTGCTTATCTTGTTTAGGAACGTTAGCTAAGTAACGTTACAGTCAACAGTCTGCATCATTAGCAGATAAGCTAACACTGGCCATGGACAAAATAGTTAGGTTATGTCTTTCTCTATCTCTCTGTCAGTCCATTTAAAGCAATTTCAACAGGTATTTCCTGTAAAGATAACTTAAGCATTTGAAGTTACTTCTCTGTTATTTCATGCAGATGCCTACCTGATGTTTGTTTTGACTCACACTTCCTTATCTGGATTGTTGAAAGGGACCACAAGACCAAACAACAGCATACGGCCAGTGAATCAACTGAACTGGTGCAATTGAGGTGACAAATTCAGAGACCTCCCAAGCCTTTCAGTGGTTTTGGTTTCTTCCTCAACACATTCACTAACTAGCACAACATCATCCACACACAAGTAGATAGATTTCCTCACCTGATTATGGGTGGTATTTGATTATATGTTGAATTGGTGGAAGAGATGTAAGCAATAAACTATGTTGGTGTGTAAAAAAATTAGAATCATGAAAATATTTCACCTTAAAGTGAAGGAAAACAAAAAACAAAAAAATCAAGATAACAAGCTCAGACACAAGTACAGTGACAATCTAAATTAAACAAATACAAGTTGGGAAAAAACAGAACAACAGTAAGCTCCATAAAATGATCTTGTGGGAAATAGCATGTGTATATGTAAGTGTGTGGGGGGTTTATATCTTATGTCAAAATAATCTAAATGGCCAATTAATACATGTCTGATACCCAAATATCTAATAAAGCATGGACTTCAATTTCTCCCAGCCTGCCTTGACTCCCTGTCCATCCTCGGTGATGGTGATGATGGTATTGTTGATGGACGTGTGAGGAGAAAGCCCCGGCGGTCCCCTTGCTGTACCACACGCTTCCTCATGGATTCCAGCAATGACGAGGCGCTCGACATCATTGTCACCAATGTGGTGGCCACCTTCAGGACCAGGTGCCACCTCAACCTGCGCACTATCGCTCTAGAGGGAACCAACGTCATCTACAAGCCTGAAGTAGGGGTGAGGGAACTAAGTGTGTGAAAGAGAGAGAGAGAGATACTTCCTCTTGCTGTTGTCCTCCCTCTCTCAATTGAGAATAGGATAAAGTAATATGTTTCTTGCTATGCTTTTGTGTCTGTAGAAATAAAACTAAGCTGCATTTTCTGTCGATGACTTTACGGCAGTATCAAAGAGTTTTGCTTGCGTGCATTGCAGCATTAAACTTTTACAAAGTGTTTGATGTGTTTTTTCATTAAGTGTTAAAACAGTTGCCCTCTGTGTGTATGTGTTCAGAAAGTCTTGATGAAGCTCCGCAAGCCCAAGATCACAGCCTCGATCTGGTCCTCAGGGAAAATCATCTGCACTGGAGCCACCAGGTAGACATACGCTGCACGATGCATGCACACGCACTATCATTAATTATTAGCTGATGAAAAAGAGTTTAAGCCAATACAGAGAAGAGCATGCATGTGCACACACTGCTGATGCATACTGCAAATAGAGGAACCTTTTTTGTCATAAGGCCCTTCATTTTCTATGAACAGAGAAACGTTGGCTGCTGTTGGCCACGGTCACCTCACTTTTGTTATTTATCGGTGCAGTAATGTAGTGACATTAACATATGTCCCACCTGTCATTGATGCACCACTGGTGCTACAGCTCTCAACCATCCTAGAAATCATTCACCAGACAATGGGACAGCAATGGTTGCTAGTGGTCTGAATTCAGTTTCTCTAGTTACTATTTGTGCGTGCTTTCCTATGTGCCAATCAAACCTTATACATGTACAGCTATGCCTCTACTCATCCATGCTTTCCTCTCTCTCCCAGTGAGGATGAATCGAAGCTGGGTGCCCGCAGGTTAGCACGCTGTCTGCAGAAACTAGGCTTCCGGGTGAGAATAATCATACAGCTGTTCTCAGTGTTGTGGATAGCTATTTTTCAAAACTAGATTGAGCACACATGGTTTTCACAAGCTTCTCAGTTAGTATCCAGACTAATTAAGGATATTAATAAGCTATTACATACTGTGTGTATGTCATGGTTGGTTGGCTGGAGGTAGATGAATGCATGAGCAGTCTTGTAAGATCTAAACTCGCACACCTGTTGTAACTACCATCATTACTGCAGGGACTGCAAAATCATGCTTTGGAAACTTCTGTGTGTGTGAGTATGTGTGTTTGTTTTTGTGTGTGTGTTGTCTGTCCAGGTGCGGTTTTCAGACTACAGGGTGGTGAATGTGTTGGCAGTGTGCTCCATGCCCTTTGCGGTCCACCTCATCGACTTCACCAAAAACAACCGGCCAATTGCCAGGTAATACACAGGATACTGGCATCATACCCAACCACTGTTAAAATCACCATTAATCCTTACATCATCAGCATCATTACCACCCAGACCTGGGTCAAACAGTAATTTGGAAATAATTCTTGTCATTTATTTTGCTTTGTCCTGTGGCAAACTCTACCCATCAGGTATTCCAGACAGGTCAAAGATTTGTTTGGCTATAATAGGCATACTAATATGAAGGCTTCCCTAATGGTGGCTTTTGAATAGGTTGAGGTGGTTTATCTGGCATGATTGGTCCAATCGCTGGTGCTCATCATCACTGCTAATCACTAGAAAACTTTTTCTGATGCCATTCTAGAATTTCCTGTGATTGAGTTATGGGCTATAAAAGTTTGTTTCCATGACGAAACAAATACAGGAGAAGGGCACTCACTCAGGATTGCTGTCAGCTGTGACTCAATTTTGCCTGGCACTCTTATGCTGTAGCTGCATTAAAAATTGTTGCGACATGCACTGCATACAAAGTGCTACACCACCAGAACTAGTGCAGGGAAGGAGATGATCATTTCCAGTGATTTTCACTGGTTTCAGTCTCCCAAACAATTCATCAGTAACCATGTTTTCTTTATGCAATATTGTTTTACTGATCAATAACTGCTCCGTCTTGCTGGCCTTTTCCTCATCACTGTTGGCATGGACAGAATAGAAAGAACAGAACCTGCAGTTATAGCCTTTCCACAACAGAAGAGATTATAGAGGCCTGCGCACAACTCTTCCACAGAGAAAGATGTGGAGGTACACACAGAAAGTACCACCACCAACAGATGTAGTTGCTGAGTCCAAAGCGCTGTAAAAAAACAAAAACAAAACGTCATGCTCACTGTTTAAACGTGACTTATTGTATTTATTTATTCAATATTTCTAAGGAAGGGATGACCTCTAGTGGTGGGAGCACTGTGGTGCGGCGTTGCACAAAACTTCCTGTAGTTACCCTGTGATTTAGCAGGCGTATGGAGGGGTGGCATGTGGCACCATGTGCTGAAGTAGCAGAAGTAGTAGATCTACTGTTTTTGAGAGACGTGTGCTGATTTTGGTGTATTTATTAACTGTGTCTGTGTGTGTCAGTTATGAGCCAGAGCTCCATCCTGCTGCCACGTACAGGATCAAACATATCAAGGCCACTGTACAGGTGTTCTCTACCGGTAGCATCACAGTCACAGGTATCTCTCACACACACAAACACTCCTTCTCACCCTCTATTCTTCACTCTCTCATTCACTCAGTACAGTACAAGTATACACAATTAAACAATAGCTTTAACTCTCACACACAGAGTTGGCATGCATTGTTAAGTATATTAGTTCATTCATTCTCTGTGGCCACTCATGTTGTACGTAATCCAAATAGCTAGATTGCACACCAGCTTAAGGGATTGAGGCCACATTGTAATAAATTACATTTATAGTCTCTTATATCCAGCAAATCAGTTTGTACATAACCCAATTCCTCTGAGAATTTTACTCGACAACGTTAAATAACTTGTATGGCATGCCATGCACGAGGGTAATGACTGGTGTTAATACAAACAAGGTATTAACAGTATGACTTACTAAAACCAAGGCACTGTTTTAACTGCTCTCTACATGTTTTCTGTGGTTTTCTCACGTTCTGTATGTGGCTTTGTTGTTTTTATTGTTTTCATTGTACTCAAAAATTGTTTTTATGTTCCCCTCCCATGCCTCAGGACCAAATGTGCAGAATGTGGCCACAGCTGTGGAGCAGATCTACCCACTACTGTTCGAGTGTCGGAAACCGATCTGCAAGTAAAACAAGAAGGAAAGGCCCAAAGACTAGTTTGGTCAGTTTGTGACAAGTGAAGAAGCACCTTAATCCTTGGATGTATCCGATTGTTGTTTTTATCTTCACGTGGCAACAGCAACACGCCTGTAATATGATTGAATGGATATTACCTGGATTGTTTTGTTTTTTAACCAGAACCCAATAGAAGTCACAGTTTCCCTCTAACTAAATTTGAATGTCCGTGTGGATTGCGTGACCATTTTGATCTTTTGGATTTTAACAGCCTGAACTCTGCAAGTATACCATCCAAACTTTACGTCCCTCAGTGAAAACCGATCCTACAAGTCTGACTGATACTAAAGGGAGTGGAAGTTGGAAGTGAATGCAGTTGACGTCCATTACGTTTTGTTTTTTTTGCTCTTATTCCTCTCTGGGCGTTGTTGCATGAACGCAAAAAAGGCCGGTCTTCAACACAGTAACAATTTTAAACGCTTAACAGTGGTGACCATCGCAAAGAGTGTCAGTATTTTAACATTGAGATGCCTCACCTTTAACCCTATATATACATAACCACTCGCATTTACATGTCAATTTCTCCGGAAGGATCTCCGTCCACGGCTTGTTAGTAGCGATAGAATTTGCCCCTATGTGCAGATACAAGGCCTCCACTCTGTATTGCCCATATTTTAGTCCAGAGGGACAAACAGAAACCAATGCTTGCTGCCACTGTACTCGACTGAGCAACACAACCAGACCAGTGGACTATTTGATCTTATGTACAGTAAATAAGAATCTCCTTGGACACAGACACACATGTATTCACAGGATGCATTCAGTTGTAATTTACATTGTTGCTGCCTCACATTCCCTTACTTTTAGTTGTCAGGTGTCATGACCTAGTAATAGTTTTACACACAAGGTCAACTTGGGTCATTGAAAGTCATTGAATTTGATAATTCAATGACCTAAATGTTTTTAAATATCATGAGAAAATATGTTCAGTCAGTCGTTGCAGGAGGGAAGAGCACTTTTCATTTTCACTTTTGTTCAGACCCAGAAAAAAAAACGTGTTCTTAGACACTGTCCAGTATTAGTCCTGGAAATTGCTATAGAGGACAAAATAATTGAAGCACCACGTGAAAACGGTCCTCAGCGTTGAAGTCATTAAATCACGATTACAAAGGCAGCTACACGGGCGAGTCGTGAAGTTGAATGCCAATTAGCAGCATGTGTCAGCTTTAAAACTAGTCTGGTGCCCGAACTGCAGGAGCACCCGTCACAAAAACTGCGAAATGATTTAACGAGACAAAGTGAGCGGTCTTGAACGTTCTTGAACGTTATGCCATCCGTTAATTGATTTAATAATCAATTAACTGATTCATAATTTAATCAAGGAAAAGGAATGTGAAGAGGTAAGCGTTTTGAATTGGAACCAAATTCACTGCAACTGGTCCTAGATCTGAGTATAGAGGCATGTATGTATGTAATAAATGTAGCTGATGGGGAGAATGCTGATGTCTTTCACATGATGTTTCAAGTATGGGAGATGGAGAACTTTGAACTAGTGTCCACCAGAGGATTTGGGATACTGTTGTTCAAAATTTTGTATTTTGTATAAAAATGAAAAAGGTTTACTGAATAAAATAGGCTACCATAGGAATGTTACATGTTGTGGTCTTTCTGTGGATGTAAATCCTGATTAACAAGGTGAGTGATGCAACTTCTGCAGAATATTTAATCAAATGGTTTTTAAAACTTAAATTCAGTGTGACAGACTCAACGTTTCTATAAAAGATGCATTTCTATATTTCATCATGATGGGAAAAGATGGTAGGCATGAAGGACAAATGACAAAATATCCAATTGTTAATTTAGTCTTTTTTTTTTTTTTTTTTGTACAATCAAGCATTCCAATAGTTAATTAACCAAGTATTTTTGTATAACTGAAACTCCTGAAATATTAAACTTCATGTGCCAAAAATAATTATCAGCTGTGATGAGTCTCAATAGACTTTCCTTGTTCCTGGGAAAATGGGAGATGTCAAGCTCCTCCCAGTAGTTGTAATAGAGCAGCCTGAGGGACGGCTCAAGGAAAGACGTCTGAGACCTTCATCCCGACTATAGCTTATTTACCCTGTAGCCTGTAGACAACCCTGTTGAGCTGCTACAGTACATTATGTATGACTGAGCAATGCAGGAAAAAAGAAAAATCATAAGGACTTTAGAAATAGGAATTAATTTGGGATCCAGTAGAGTACAAATGAGATTAGTGTCAATCATTTTGAGATTAGCATTTGATTTTCTAGTAGATCTTTGATTTCCTTATGGGAGCAGAAATCTTCTGCAACTGTTCATCCCAATACCTCCAAATTTCAGTCAATTCAATTGGGTAATGAGTGTTAAAAAGATCAAATTGAAACAAATTGAAATCCTGGAGTAAATAGGGGGAAACTGTCCCTTAAGCATTAGGGCTACATTCTCAACTAGGGAAGTGGGAAAGCAAGAAATGAAGTCTCCTCCTCAAAGAGCAGGAGTGGCACCTGAGCTATCCGAGCAAGTTCACAAATACTTCAACTGTCTCTCCGTTTAATTCCTTCCTATGTGCAACATCTGCCGTCCCTGTAGTGATGAGGAAGAACGAGGCAGAGAACAACGACCCAACCAGCAGGAACTGGAGGCATTTGTCGCCGAGATGTACGTTTGGTATCCCCGATTCTAAACGCCGTTGACGTCATTGTCCCTTTCTTGATCTTCGTCCCTTGGGATGCAGTCCATGAGGTGGTAGGTACAGTAGTGGTCTATTACCGGTCTATGCTTGCCCAAACTCGGCATCTATTGCACGCCCGACCGTCCTGGTAGGGGGATCCCTCTCTGAGAAGCCCCTCCCAAGGCTTCTTCTGTTTTTTCTAAAATGTTTGGTGGGAGTTTTTCCCTCGTCCTCCGTGAGGGTCCAAGGCTGGGGGATGTCGTGTACTAACCATTTATTGTTTTCACACGTTGGAAACTGTGAAGCCCTTAGAGACTGTAACGGTGATTAAAGGCTATAAAAATAAATGTGATTTGATTTGATCTAGTGGATTCAGGCGTTAGCCGGTATCTCTGTGGATTTCAAATCTCTCTCCTTGGGTCGGCGCTTCGGGTCCAGCTTACAGAACCTCACCTCAAGATGCTTCCTGGGGAGGGAGAAAGACAGATGGAGGTTGACTATAAAGTTGAGCTCATAATAATAATAATAATAATAATAATAATAATAATTAAATTGATACACCATCAACCAACAATAGCGTCTTCCTAACTCCCAGTCTAAAAACGATCCAGCACATCCATAAACTACAGCAATGATCACACTTTAATGTCTAACATCATCCAGCATCATTCTTCGTTTTTTTACCCAGTACATCTTCCAGTTTGCAGTTATCCCTGCCTGTCCAACCATTTAAATCTAGTTAAAAACAACCACACCCACAACACTAGAGACAGTCTAACAAATTGTATTCCTATGAGATTTAAAACGTGTTTTGGGAAAAATTCATTTTTAAATACAGCCACATGTGAATAGAACAAGCTGCCTATCTCCCTTAAACTAACCCGGTTGAGAGGAGATTTAAATCAGATCTCAAGAAATGGCTATTAAATAATTTGTAGATTTATAAATGTTTGCATGTTTTACTGCTTGTTCTTTGCATTTATTTCTTTTCTTCTAATGTCATTCTTGCTTGACACTTTCTTATTCAATCTGCCATCTTGTACTGCGATAGAGGACCACAATGTAATTAAGCTCTCGGGCTTTTTTGTGTATTTTAATCCTCGACAATTTTATAAAATCTTATATGGAGTCTGTATGATGATCAGCCTCTATCTATCTATCTATCTATCTATCTATCTATCTATCTATCTATCTATCTATCTATCTATCTATCTATATCTATGTCAAGATTTGCTAGAATACTAGAATTTGAGTTCATGGATTGAACTTGTTGTGTGTGCACTGTGACAGCACTCGGGCATGTTAAAAATGTTGTTGCTGTTGTGAGAGAAATTATTGGTTCACAAGTGAGCCATGTGTTGTGGGTGTAATTCAGTGAAATCATCTGTGACGGGAGATCCCCGCTTGCGAACTCCAATGACAACAACTCCTCCCACGTTTGCTCGGTTGGCTCGGTTTTGGTGAAATCGAGGTTGTGCGTAATGCGGCTTCCACTCACTTCTTAGCCAGTTCTTTTGAGATCTGCTCCAGTGTGCGTCCCTTGGTCTCCGGCACACAGAGGATGACAAACACCAGCAGGACAAAGCTCATAGCGGCGTACAGGAACATCACGTTCGGAACGCCGATGCTCTCTAGAAAAAAAAAAAAGGGACAAAAACACAAATCCTACATTTTCCTGCAAATAACCCGTGAGGATGCTTGTTGTGTGTTTTGCTTGCGCGTGGAAAGTGACGTACGTGCAGCTTTCCAACAGTCAAAGGTCAAATTGCAATCACAAGATACGCACATACCTGTAGTCGTGAGGAAGGTCATGGAGATGAGCAGGTTAGTGGCCCAGTTGACCGCTGACACCACGGACACAGCCTTTCCTCTGACCCCCATGGGGAAGATCTCACTGAGGACCACGTACACCACTGGAACCAGATTACAGGGGTTGGTGGTTGATAGTTAGAAATACAAATGATCCAGCACACATTTTGCACAATATATTAAAAAAAAAAAAAAGTATGAGTGTTGCACAAAAGTACGAGTGTTTGCATGAGTTTCTTACTGGGCCCGAGGCTAATGGAGAATGCTGCCACATACACCAGCAAGCTAATCAGCGACACCCACTTCAGCGTGGACGGCACCTCCACGTGACTCCTCCCTCCTCCTGCTGATTCCCCGATCCCATCATCCTCTCTGTTAGTCCTCAGCACCTCCGCCTCCTGCGCGCCGTCCCACCGGCCGGGGAAGGCGGTGGTCAAAACGTCACCGTAGTCGAATTCCGCAGAGGTGGCGTTCGACTCCCACGCCTGGCGGGTGCGGTTCAGCCCGGCCTCGCTCTGACACAGGCTGGTGAGGTGGGTGTGGCTCCGCAGCGTCGCCGCCCCCAACGTGGCGAGCGACACCGCCATGGCGACGGCGCCCACACACAAGAAGCTCTTGGGTCCCACGCGGTCCACCAGCAGCACGGCGGGAACGGTGCCCGCCACTTTGACCACGCCGAACCCCGTGGAGGCCAAGGTGGCGGCGGCGTCGCTGTCGAAGCCCACGCCGCGCAGGAGCGGCGAGGCGTACGACAGGACGTTGGGCTGACCGGTCGCCTGCTGCAGGAACACCAAGGCCACGCCCGTCAGCAACCGCGAGCGCAGGTTGGCCCTGGCGCCGAACAGCTCCCGGAAACCGTGCTCCGATTCCTCCTTGAGCCCCGCCTGGATGTCTCGGAGCTCCGCGTCCACGCGCGTCTCGACCCCGACCCCGCCCCCGCCCCTCAGTCTGGCCAGCACCGCCCTGGCCCGCTCCGCGTTGCCCCGGGCGACCAGGAAGCGCGGGCTGGGCGGGAGGAGCGAGAGCGCGCCGGTCTGCAGCAGCGCCGGAGGGATCGCCAGGCCGAACGTGTACCTCCAGCCGTGGGGGACGGCGGCGAAGGCGTAGCTGCAGCCGAACCCCAGCAGCACGCCCACCACCACCATCAGCTCGTACAGCGTCACCAGCAGGCCCCTTCTCTCCTGCGGCGAGATCTCCGCGATGTACAGGCACGCCGCCGTCCCCGACAGCGCCGTCCCCATGCCGACCACCACCCGGCCCAGCGTCAGCGCCGCCAGCGAGGTGACGGAGATCAGCACGACGCTTCCCCCCACCACCAGGGCGGCGCTCCAGAGCATGGCGCAGCGGCGTCCGTAGCGGTCCAGGAAGGGTCCCCCCGCCAGGCAGATGAGCAGGGCGCCCAGCAGGTGGGAGCTGACCAGCAGTTCCTGTTCCCGGCAGGAGAGGGAGAGGAGACCCCGCAGCTGGAGCAGGACCCCGGACGTCAGGCCCATTTCGTAGCCCAGCATCAGGCCGCTCAGAGAGGCTGTCACTGCTGCTACCACCACCAGCCAGCTGCAGCCTGGGGAGGGGGGAGGGGAGGAGAGGAGAGGGAGAGGGAGAGGGAGAGGGAGAGGGAGAGGGAGAGGGAGAGGGAGAGGAGAGAGAAGAAAAGGTTCACGTTATTTGAGGAAGAAAACCTGGTACAGGTCCCCAGTAATATAACCATCTCAGTCTTTACAGGTTTTGTGTCTTTTTCCAGGTTTTGTGTTTACCGAGGGAAGAAGTATCATCCCGGCCGTGTTGACTGAGAAGTTAAGTGATGCTGAGACACTCAGGAGGCTCTCAGATGTTTTGCAATAGAACCTAAGGGGTTCCCACAGGGAACAAGGCTGTAGTGTGTGTGGACTAAAAAGATCCTGAGTTGAATTATTGAGCATGTAGTGGTCCTGATTCTGTGATGTCTGTCTTCATGTGTAAAATGTATTTGAATTAATTTTGTATGACAGTACAATCTATAATCTATTCCATACTCTGGGAACATTAAGAGACCCCATGTGTAAAAACACCCAACGTGAGATTAGCTCCACCCTGTCCACCTGTAATACAGGTGGACTTGTATTACAGGTCTACCTGTATTACACATACCTGCTCACCTCAGTCATTAGGGATTTTTCGATATTGTAATTTAAAACACGATGAATGGTACTGATCACTGCTATACAATTCTGCTGAAGAATGAAAGTAGACAATCTGGTTTTCTACTTAGTAAATGACAAAGAAACTGAAACTGAAACAAAAACGTAAGCGAACAGCTCCGTGCAGTTAAGCAAGGCAGTTACAGTAAAAAGATATTGGAGCCAAACAGATACAGGAGATATAGAAAGAGCATAAGGTTAGATTAGTGGGGTGGAGCTTCTTTGTAAAATCAGACAACATGACGTCAGAGGGGAAAAGAAAGTAAGGAGTCAAATAGCAGTGAATAAGAAAATGATCACATTTCAACATCAAGCTGACATTATTTAAACACACAACATTAAAACATTGTAACTCAGATTTAAAGCAATTGTGCGCTTTCATTTTTGGCTTTTCCACAGCTCCCCGTCACTTTCCCCCTACTGTGAAGTCGCCTCAACAAGGCTGACTGAGGAGAATTTAAAAGGTCAGAAGTTCAAAAAAAGAATGTTGGAGCAATCTTGTAAGCCGTTGGCATTAATGTGGAGCTGGACCCTTTACGGCTACAACACTCTTCTGGAAGGCTTTCCACAAGCTTTTGGAGTGTTTGTGGGAATTTGTGCCCATTCAGCCAAAAGAGCATTAGTGAGGTCAGGTAGTGATGTTGGAGGAGAAGGCCTGGCTCGCAATCGGCGTTCTAGTTCCTCCCAAAGGTGTTCAGCGGGGTTGAGGTCAGGGCTCTGTGCAGGCCAGTCGAGTTCCTCCACACCAAACCCGTGTGACCATGTCTTCATGGTGGATGAATCCACTATAGCTAACACAATGGAGCAGCTACCGTGCCAGTCAGAGTGAAACGTTCTGTAGCCAATCAGTGCAGAGCATAGTGATCCGTCTCCGTGCACCAATCACATAGCTCTCTGTTGTAGCCCCCGCCTCCCCTTTGCTTGCAAATCTTGGATCTCGCTTGCAAAATCCTGATCCACGCGCTTGCAAATAGTTGCGGCAATAGTTGCGGCGGGCTTTGAGCGCTGGAATAGTGACAAAAGTCGACGCGCGCAAAAAAGTGACATTTGCAAGTGCAAAAGTGTAACTGAAAAGAGAGTTTTTTGAATACAAATCAGATTTTCTTGCTCAAATTGTTTTTCGCGCTTGCAAATCATGAGTTACACTTCTGAAAATAGTTAGCCAGGGAAATAGTGCCTGAAAGGTTGAGCTTCCTGCAAGGCTGCATTTCACCTTCCCAAAGTTCCCAACCAATCAAATGATAGTTTGCACAATTGTTATGAATTGAAGTCTAGCTAATGTGCTGGTTCTCCCCCCCCCGTCCCCCCGTCCCCAGTGCCACTGGTCTGAAGTCATTGAGGGTGCTGGGGCATCCCTTTTTGGGCATGGGAACGAAGCATGAGGGGGGGGGGGGGGGGTACCCTCTGTAGGCACACCCCTGCAGCACTTTGGAACAGACGCCATCCGGGGCCAGCAGCCTTGCCGGGGCGGAGCCTCCTTATCTCCCTTCTCACCTCACAGGTTGGCGGGCAGGCTACAGAGGTTACAGCAGATGTGTGAGCCCTCAGGCTGGGGGGGGGTGGAGGTTTGGGGGTGGAGGTTTGGGGGCTGGCTGTGTGCCTGGCTGGGGATCGCTGAGTCAAACCTGTTACAGAACTGGTTCAACTCGTTTGCTCTCTCTCTCCCTGCACCCCTTCTCTCACACATCTCACACATCTCACTTCCTCCCCGTTCCCATCCCCGAAAGCCCTCGTCTTCCTCTTCAGCAGCAGTTTGATGTCTGCATTAATCCAGGGTTTATTGTTGGGGAAGCAGTGGATAGTTTTGGAGGGGCACAATGTTTGTATCTGTTGCAAAAGTTGATGTAATCTGTAATGCAGTCTGAGAGGCCGTTGATGTCCTCGCCGCGTGCACTGCAGAGCACATGCCGATCCGTAAGGTCAAAGCAGTCCTGTAGGACCTGCATGGATTCCTCTGACTATACTCGGATTGTCCTGGTGGTGACTGGCAGGCGTCGGACATCTGGCTTGTAGACGGCCACTCAAAGTACGGCCACTCAAAGTGCTTGTTTTTGCCACTGACTCAGGTTGTTATTGGAAGTGTCTGACAACATTACGGAAAGGATCCCTACAGAGATAGACCTAGAAACCTTTGTTTAACCTCTTCCTGCAACAACTCACCTCATCTTTCAGATTTCAGAGCAAGACTTCTGTTTCTGGTTAAAAAAAATCACTGTAGGGATCCTTTCCGTAACGTTGTCAGACACACAAATAACAACCTGAGCCTGTCAGTGGCAAAAACAAGCACTTTTAGTGGACGTACTTTGATCGGTGCACTTGTGCACTTCCCCCTGGTAAAACCCTACTGAGGTCAGGATAACCTGGACACAATCATCACAAGTGTAATAAACAACTCATAGGGTTCATCATTAATCAGAGACCGTCAGTGTGAAGAAGTTGCAAGGGTCAAGCGATCTACACGTTGGTCCAACGTGGCTGATCGTTATTTTCGTTTTGCAATGAGCAATTACTCATACCAGGTTATCAGCTCAAGATATTGATATGAGCATATGGACTATAAGTCTATAAGTCTATAAGGGGGGGGGGCAGGGAGTTATATCACACCCACTGAGCACTAGACGTCCTTTTTATCTATGCTTTAGCTGTCATATAGCCCAGGACCTTTTTAGACCAAGCAGTAAAAACATTATCACATATTTAAACAATTCATGAACAGCTATATGTAGCCTAATTTTAGCCTAGACGTTTTAAACCATTTTAAGCAGTCAATCAACATAGAATTGCAGGTCTACTATCCCTATGCATTCAAAGTAAGGAAGTAATATGTAAGCGTTTGTGATGAGCAAGTGGGTACCTGTGCTTCTGGGTGGGACCAGTTTCTGGGACCCATTTGTCTGGGCCTCATGGTAGGAGTGGAGTGGAAGTGGAGTGGAAGAGTTCATCCTCTGGTCCTCACTGCTGGGCTCCATCTTCAACCACCTGTAACAGTAGGCATAGGTGGATGACGGACAGACACACGCAAAAAAAATTAATAAAATGAATTTGCAAACAGTCAACTGGAACTGGGGTTTTTGAAAATCATAAAACTATCATGAAGCTTCCCCATTTCAGACGGGAATGTTTTGGCTGCCATCTTACCTGAGGCTTCATATCCTATATTATCTACGGCGGAGTTAAAACAGAAGTTGCTGCACGTTTTGTTCCAACCTTTATTCTCTGTCAAAGGATTTTCTCCTAGTTGGTTAATATGTCACTGAGTCATTATTTTATTCATCTAATCAGAAAAAAGTAATGTGGCCCAAGAAAATCCACGAATGAATGAAAGAAGGAAATTAAGCACATTGTGTACAATGTTTTCCTCTCCTTGGTTTAACATCGTATCGCTAAAGAAATAAAAGTGGTTCCCATAGATTCAAGAGATATCCACTGCAAATCTGGCACAGCTATGACTATGTAGCATGACTGGTTCATCAGCAAAACACCTTCATGAGTCATGGACTATGTAGCTATCCTATCAAACCAAACAGACTATATAGGGAGGATCCTTACAAAATAACAGAAACACCTACCACGTACACCTACCTAATAAGTTGGAGAGCTACCATTTCCCCTCGGGGATAAGTACCTACCTACCTACCTACCTAACTGACTCAATCCTCTTTGGACTGCCCTGGTTCTGTAAAACGGCCTCATATTCCTTGGCTGTTACACCATGCAGAGCAATCACTGGGCCCAATGACTCCTATGAGACGGCTTCAACCATCATGTTTAACACTTAGCAGCAGACATTGTGGGTTGAAGGCTTTCTCCAAACCAAAACCCATCCGGACGTAGGAAAAAGGGTGTAAGACGACTAATCAGAGCACATTCGTATTTTCCATTGCTCAGTGGTGCAGGTTTTGTACTCTTTACACCAGGTTATGCCCATTTGTGCACTGGCCTTGGATACAAGCAATTCCCAAATAGCAGCCGTGTCATAAATACCAGCTTTGTGAAGCTTCACAGAGGTGTTGATTGACTTCTGAGGTCGTAGTTTTGTGTTGTTTAGCAACTATCTGTTTTGCACTCATTTTGCACTTTCTGTGACTGATGCACCTGCAATGTGGTCACTGACCATTTGGCCTCTTTAACTCTGTTTGTAGCCCTATGTTGCTTTCAAAACTCAGAGAAAATGGTCATTGTCAGATCTTTGTTTAAAGCTGAGTAATGCTGCCATTCATCTTAATAAGACTTGCCTGTGTTGCTGCCTTTATAATTGTCATTTAGTTCATTCAAAATGTCATTTGTGTTACTTTGTCTACTCCTTTAGCAGCTGCAAGGTCATACTAAGACCACCTACTGACAAGCAACAGTGAAGAGTTGGCCAACATCTGTCTAGTATCAGTTAACAACTTTCTTGGAGAAGTATGCGCTTGTAAAAAAAAAAAAAGGCTGAGGAAATGCAAATATCCTAACTCCACTACTGACGTGCATCTGGCCTTCTCTACGGTGGTACCTCGTGCAAAGATGGTGCAATAAACATTAAAGTATCACACAAGCCGCGCGGCGAATGGATTTGCAATGACAGCTGTAAGCGGTGACGCCTTCCATACCTCGCGCGCCTCGGCTGGACTGCTCCGACTTTCTGCTTAGATTTCTCTTTTTCGATCCATTCGCTTTCTCGTCCAGACTTTTTTTTTTTTTTGGGCCGGTCAAAGTTGCCCAAGTTTCCAACTCTGTTGACTAGCCCCGTTGTCGCTCGTGTCTCTGCACGTTGCTTGTTTTGGAAAGCCACTTGTTTAGCCCCGCCCACCCCCTCCAGGAACGCCAATAGGAAAGTCAGCCCGGTGCTCCCGAGACCGATGGTCCATTAGGAAGCGTAGTAAGGGCCTGAGTATGTCATTTTGTGCTTTATCCAATCTCATGGGTGCTACCTATATGGACAAGCTATAATGGTTACAACCGTGATGAAGTGGTAGTGGTAAATGACCTCCCTCTAAAAACAACAAGTATTATATATATATATATATATATATATATATATATATATATATGTAGTATATAACAAGTATTCCTACAATATTTCTATAGGGACTATATAGTGAGTTTATAGTGACCTTATCCCACTTTAGGCTATTTCTCATCTCCTATGGAATCATTATTATATTACAGTAGCATTCCTATATCAGGTATCGTTTTCCATCTTCCATTTTACTGTGATATCTGTGATAAAATGTGGGATTACTATAGTTATTTTTGTTCCCAAGGGCCAGTCTGTGATCATCATAAGGTAAACAACCACCAATAGGAACAAAATGTTGATTTATGGTTTCTCCTTTAATAGACCATATACTACAAATGTAGGTCATAACTAATTAGGTCACCACTAAAAATGTGGGTAAACTCCATTCCACAAATACAAAGGTGAGTACAGGGGGTACTCAACTACCCAGAGGGTATTTCAACTACAACCCAGAAAATTGAGTGTTAAAAAGCAGCATTCCTGATCCAATATTTCACTGGATAAGAATTATTTACTTCATTTTTCATATTCCACTCAGACTATGCAGTGGTAGTCATCTTTAGTATACAGAAAGACATGATAGACCAAAGTTGAGTAAATTAACATTTCATTGTAGAGGCAGAAACTAGCTCTAGTGCCGTCCCTTTCCCATTCACACTGTTGCCAATGAAAACTGATTGTTTTAGTGTCGTTGATGTGACGGAACAGGTTAATCAACCTGCTGACTCACCAGGAAATGACTCTTCTTTACATTCAAGCTATGTGGGTTAGTAGTGTTTTGACTTCATGACCACTATTCTGAAAGTCTCTCTCCCTCGCTTTCTCACTCAGAAAGAATGTGTTCTTTGACAAAGAAATTCAAAACATTAAAAAACCTTCAACATAACCTTCTTGTTCAACTTTCTTGTTCGTGCAGTTGGCCGCCTGCTATTACCTTGGTTCCCATTGCCTAGTTTCATGGATCCCGGGGGACCTCACACCGGCCCCTGCAGCTTTGCAGCTGTCAGAATGTGACCTCAGTCAGTGTAAGTGCTGTTTCCACTCTGTGCAATGTTTGACCTGTTTGACCTGTTTCCTCACCATATGAAGCGCTGTCTTTTGATCGTGAGTAAGTTCCCAGTTTACTAAAGGCGTGTGTACATATTTGTGTATGTGTTTGCTGTCTTACGATTCACTGAGCAAGAAGAACCGAGGATGGCCTACTTGTCGAAGAGGCTGTCTTTCTGTCCTTCACTCTTCTGAAGTATCCTTGGGCAAGTCTCTGACTCCCTACCAGCTTCAGGGGTGCAGGTCTGTAGCTGACCCCGACCTCTGAGCTCCCTGTGGGGCAAGCAAAAAAAGAATTTCCTTATGGGGATCAATAGAGTGCCACATTAAAGACACACACACACACTACTAATGTTGTACAGTCACACAATTTTCAAAACCTGTATGAAATCACACAAGCGCAACAAGACATTGAATCATTTTTGTCATCTGCTTTGCATTTTGATAAACCGCATGCCACTGTTTTGTTTCCCGAACGCAGCACAAAAAAATAGGACCTGACTTTGGACTTTTGAGTTTTGTATTGACAAAAAACTCTTTTGCCTCAGCTTAGGAAAACATCACGTTAGCAACAACAACAGCTATAATCAATAGAAGCCTTTATTGATAATCTAAACAGTCAAACATTGCATAGTCAAAACACCAGATATGCAAGAGGTTGGAGTTCTGTTTTCCTTTTTACAATGATGGCCTGGTCATTTGATGATAAGTTAATGATTCACGTCTGAAGATGTAGGTTAGGTTCAACACAGCAAGACAAACAACAGCAGCTGACATGGAAATCATAGGAATACACACATATACACACGTATCTTCATATACACGCACACGCACACGCAGAAATACACACACACTGAGAAACAACTCCACTATAGCTGCCTGCATGGAGCACTAGACGTGAATTCAGCGTTGTGTCTGTGGTTTAGCTCTCATACAGCCCAGGATCTTTTTGGTGTGTGATTCCTGGAGACGGTTTTGTATGTGTTGCTGGAGAATACGCTGGTCAAAATGCACGAGTTACATATAGCGAAGCAACCATGTACAGAAGAAACAACACGACAAAACAAAAACATCCCCACACATCCACCTCGTGGCAAAATGGCAGATGTCCGTGACAAGATGCTTTAGTTATTACGACACCATTTTTGATGCCAATAGAAGAGGGTTCCCTGTTTAAATCACTGCAGTGATCAAATGGCGTTCCAGTAATGCTGCTGCAGTTACAATGTAGGCAATCGTGGCTTTAGGTGAAGGGAAGGCAGACAGTGTCATCTTGTGGAGATGCTGTTACTTTACATCCCACACAGCAGACGGTAAAAAGGAGAAATCTACTGGGATGCTTTAGACTTTACACACACACAGACTTAAGACACACACACACACACACACACACACACACACACACACACACACACACAGCTGTATGTCATAGCTGATTGTATTTTAGTCAACCAAAGGAAAGAGATCATCAATGACTGGGAAAAACAAATAGAGAAAGATTGACAGTATAGGTTATACACACACACACACACACACACACACACACACACACACACACACACACACACACACACACACACATATATATATATGTACTGGTGTTTCCTGCAGCTTGCAGTAGTACCTGTCTGGGTTTAACCTACCAAACCAGAGGAATATTACGAGTTGACTCCTCCTGGATTATTATCATGTCCCCAACTGCTTCATCACTTCCTCCTAAAATTCAGCCCATCAAATCTTTGTTCGTCCCATTTAAAACTCAGGCTCCTGTCAAGAGTCTGTCTCTGCTTGCTTCACTTTATCAGTCCAAAACTTTCCACAACTGCTGCACGCTAGAGGAATGCTGCAGAGGAGTAACACATAGAAATACAACTGTGCATGATGCTGACAATGTTAACACTAAGGCATTCAAGGTTTACATGTAAAGAAACAGTCATCAAATAAGCCTCTGCACAATGAATGTAATGCACATTCCAATTAATCGCATGGAGCCAAAAACGTGCATTGACAGAGTCTGACCAGCAGATGGCAATGTGTGACTATGGCTACTGTGCAGATCTGGAAATATTACAGAATATCCTCAGTCCAATGGAATTGTACAGACAGAGACAGTGGAGCAACAGTCCAGCTAATAATTAATATATACTGATATACTGATGTCCTGAACAGCCATGCAAACAGAACCACCTTTTGTATACATGCAATGACTTCATTTTATTGATGATGATGATGATGATGTTGATAATGATGGTGATGGTGATGATGATGATGATGAGGATGCATGTACACTTCAGTAGCTGAATTATAGAGCTGTACAGGTGCAAAGGGTTTCAATGGAAGGAAGTGGTTTGGATAGTTTATAGTCTCAGTCTCTTCTTCGCTTGATTATGAACAGTTCATGTTGAGTTCAATGTGTTCCTATTGTGATAAGTAAACTGAAGAAGGTTAGATGTAACTTATTGTATCATTCTATCATACTGCCATGATATGTAGGCAGGAGAATGATAGAATGTAATCTATATGCTACAATGGATGTGTAAAACAACATTTTGCTTCTCATTTTTTCCGTTTTCTCTTATTTTTCTTTACAGACATTTTGTAGTTTGGACTGGATTCACTCAACACTGGAGGAACAGGCCACCTCACCTCAGAGCAGCTATCTCAGACTAGTTATGGAAGAAGTCCAGCCAAGGGTTTTGCAGGTTTTCAGTTACCTCATCAAAATTGTAATCCCTAACCTAATTCAAGTATCCTCAGTACTGTATTATGATGATTCTCGTGAAGATCGTCAAAAATGATAAAGTTTGTATTTCAATATTGTTAATCGCACACAAACATTTTATAAAGACGTAAAACACCTGATACTTTTTAAATCACATGGCCTTCGGAGTTTCTCTTTTTAAGAAAGCTCTCACCAAGTCTCACTATCTGCCAGTATACAGTTACTTGCTTTTGTATTTAGAATACATAACATAAGTATTCCATAACTACCCAACCATGTAATGATAGAAGTGTAATGAGTGAGAAATCAGTGCTGCTGTAATGTAATGTTAAGATGTTAAACTGAACTGGGCTCATTCATGAATACACAGGAGAAGATGGTACCATCCCTTGTGCCATAATCCAAGGTAAACAAATGAGTGACATAACCACCATCAGATGCAACACCATAGCAGACATCAGGCTACACCGTCATAGATCTACAGTCATTCCTCAGCCAGTTAGCCACCCTAGCCAACTGCGGTATGCGGCGCGTCACGGGGGTTATCAAGTGGGCGCATTCCTTCACCAATGTTTCGGGAAGTTAAGCCCACGACACCTCAAGAAGGCTCAACTGTGTATTCCAGCGTCCTGGAAACACCCCCCTCATAAATATCTTTTGACCTACAGACCTTATCGGTTTATCTGAGGGCCAGCTGATAATTTGCCCTCACACACACACACACACACAGTTGGACATCACAAGCATTGTTGTGTAAGGTTGCTGACGCACAGAGGAGGGTTGAAGTCCACTCTACACTGATCTGGGACGTTTGGCAAAGGGCCACCGGCTCAAGCCCCTGCCGACCAGGCCTGCCTGTCCATATCCCTTTACTGAGTAAATGTTTACCATGTAACTTACATTACTTACACTTTTTTACTCTTATCTCTAAACGGGAAACACTTGCTTGTTCTCTGTGGACAGTGCTAACCAAGATTCAAAGACAACTGCAAGCAACTCTGGCAATGTTTCAGACAATCAAATAAAGTTATTACATGTACACTAATTGTGAGAGTGTGAAAGTTCATTTACCAATAAAGATGATACTCGATAGGTAAGACAACGGTGTAATAAAGTTAAACTTTCTTTTATTGCAAACCAAACATGGTCACATAAATCTGAAACAATTTTACAATTTACAGTACATTTAACATGAATTGTTACATATACATATTTAGGCATACCTTTAGTTATCTTTTTGTTCAATATACATTAAAACTAGTACACATAACTCCAAATATACAAACAAACTTAAATACCGTTAAACTGCATTACAACAATATTAAAATGGAATGTTCAGTTTGGATGTTACCAGAGCGGAAAGACAACGCGAGGTGTGGGGGGGGGGGGCAAACACTTCTGAACACATCACTCCTTTTCTCACACCGGTCATAGCAGCAGCTCTCTCTCACTCTCTCTCTCTCTCTCACTCTCTCTCTCTCTCTCTCTCCCAGCATTACCGTTATCAGTTTATGTGCAAAATGAAGACATGAAAGTTGACACGCCGTTTCGGGTTTTTTTAAAATCCTACGTGGTAAAGACGGATCTACGGTTACTACTTTTAGTGCTACATCGTTCCTGCGGCCGAGCCGTGCGGATCGACTGCGACTCGGCGGCATTTGCGGTCGAAACGAAGACAAAATCCCAAAAGAAAAGGAGTTCTGATGGAGAGAAAAACAAAGGCACCTTTAAGAGCAGAAAATGTCCCCCTCTGTAACATTCAGCTTCAAATATCTCCCTTTTTCTTACAAACTGAAAACAAATGAGAAGAAACTAAAGCACCAAAATGAACATCGAGAATGTGTCGCTACGGTGATGAAGATGTAAGTCATTTTATGGGCTAGTACGGTCAAGTCTTCCTCTTTTTGACAGAGAAAATGAAATAGTGTGTGTGTGTGTGTGTGTGTGTGTGTGTGTGAGGGGGCTTTTCAGCTGCCTGAGCTATGTGCAAATGACCTCCACTGTAGGATAAGAGACGGGGGGGGGGGGGGGGGGGGTTTGAAGGCTGGCGAGGGATTCAGGTTCACGTCCGTCGTGGAGGATTGAAGAATTTGTGCGTTTGGCAAATCGGGGCTGTGAGACGAAGGACGACAGTTCAACCCCGATGAGTCGTTAGAATATGGCAGGCGTCCTCCTGCAGCAAAGTCCTCGATCGGAGGGGTCGTGGTAAAATACATAAATATAAAAGCGGGGGGTCTTTGTAGATGCAGAGTTGTGGGGGGGGGGGGGTCAACAACGTCCATCATCCAGATGGGGAAATGTGGGGGGGGGGGGGGGGGGCTAGATGCAAGTCCATAGACACCGCACAGTTCGTGTCCCATATGGAATCCCGGTTGAATACGGGGGTCCTGCGGGTCTTTAATCGGTGTCCACGGAGAGTGCCTGTGTTCAAATCCTATAGGTAGGAGTCCATGGAGGGGGCGTAGGAGAAGCCCAGGAAGGCCTCGGCAGCCTCTTTGATGCTGGCGGTGACGAGGGCGCTGTCGGGGGAGCAGCCGATGGAGCTGGGCACCGGCTCGTCTGTGAACTCGGGGTCAAAGTGCCGCAGGTCGTTAGGACCCGTCTGGAGGGAGGGAGAGGAGGGAGAGAGTTACATTACATTACAGTCATTTAGCAGACGCTTTTATCCAAAGCGACTTACAATAAGTGCATTCAACAAAGGTAGGTAAGAAAACTACTAGTCACCAGAAATCATAAGTGCATTTCCTTCCTAAACAAGCAACTAAGAGCAGAACTAGTGTTAATGTAAGAGTGCAATAAATTAACAACCTACTTATCTTAGTTGGGGTTTGTTTTAATATACAGAGAGAATAACATGTCATTGTACCTAGTTACAATGTAAACACAAGCCTAAGATGGTAGTGCATGTCGGTGGACTCCAGCTAGAATGGAAAATAGCACAGCACTGCAGTCTGCACTTAATGGGACATAAAAGGAACGTACCACGTTGGGGTTGAAGGGAGGGGTGAGCTTCTTGGCGTTGAGGTCATCCCAGTTGATGGGAGAGAAGAATATGTGGTTCTTAATCTCGGTCTGCCGAGAGACGAGAGCGGAAGGAAAGTTAATTGATGGGATAGTAATCAACATTAATACAAGATAAGGTGACACAGAAGACCCCCCCCCCCCCCCCCCCCCTGCCCGCCCACACACACACACACACACACACACACACACACTTACAAAGTCGTCAGTGCAGCCCAGCCTCTTGGTGCGGTCCTTCTGCAGCAGGCCCTCCAGCAGGTGTCTGGCTGCGTTGGAGATGTTGGGTTTCAGCTGCAGCGGCTTGTTCAGGATGTTGTCGTACATCTCCGCCGTGTTGCGGCTGTAGAACGGAGGCTGGCGAGGGACAAACAAACAAACAAGAATCGATAAACACTCTGGCCAAACATGACAGCAAGGAATCAACATGACCAGCGTATCATTTAGAAAGAATAGATTCAGGTAGAAACACACTTAGGGTACTTAGGGGTGAAATTGGGGTGGGAGGTGAGAGGGTTAGTCTTAGAAACTTCACTGTAAAATCAAGAGCTGTGAATAGTGACTTTATTTACACTATACACTCTGTGCAGTCTGGATGTAGCATCTTACTTACCAAGCCATAGAGCATTTCGTACAGCACAGCTCCTAGACACCACCAGTCTACTGTCCTGTCATATGGCTGCTTGTGTAGCACCTCAGGAGCCAAATACTGTGGAGAGATGAAGGGAAAAACAGAGTTATACTACTGAATTACTGAGAGCTTGTCAGGTCCATAACATCGAGGTCAGGGTGTCAGAGTCATTCATCCTTACCTCCGGCGTACCGCAGAAGGTGGAGGTGGTCCCGTTGGGTTCGATGTTCTCCTTGCACAGGCCGAAGTCCGTGAGGATGATGTGGCCCTGGGAGTCCAGCAGGATGTTCTCCGGCTTCAGGTCCCTGTAGACGATGTTGAGGGAGTGGAGGTAGCCCAGCGCGCTGGCGATCTCCGCCGCGTAGAACCTCGCCCTGGGCTCCAGGAAGCAACGCTCTCTCTGTAGGTGGTAGAACAACTGGAAGAGAGAGAGAGAGAGAGAGAGACAAGGTTAGAGTGCAGTTTGGTGCATGAGTGTGAACACTGTGCAGGACTGAGGCAATGAGTGTGTAGTAATGAAAAAATGTGTTTAAAGTGTACGGTATGATGATGATAATAGGTTCCATTTAAAATGACGAGCAGAGAAAGGAAATGAGCGGAGAGGGACACACAAAAAAAACGACAGACATAAAAAAAAGCAGATAAGCAGACAGACACGGAGACAGAGAGGAAATCGGGTGGGAGGAAATAGAGAGTCGGGAGCGAGTGCATAAAAGGTTGACGAGCGAAGATAGATGGAACGAGGGCCAAAGGTGGAGGAGGAGAAGACTAGAGGGATGGAGGGAAGAAAAAGGGAAAGGGGAGAGAGAGGAGAGGAAATGTGTCCTGTTTCCTGATGAAGGGGCCATATTTAATCAGTACTGTCTTTGCCCGTCCAACAATCGCAGGAAATCAGCTCAATTAAACACACAAGAGTCTGAGCGGCGCTGCTAATTCTGGCCCAGATCTCTCCCTCTGTCCCTCCCCGCCCAATGATTTCCTGAGAGGTGTTTCCTTTAGCGAAGAGAGAAAGAAAGAAAGGAAAAAAAAAAAGAGACAAGAGAGAGCGACGGCTTCTATTCTGCTTCGCATGACAGGATATCCTCTCTCTGTATGTCTCTACCTCATCTCTCTCTCTCTCTCTCTCCTTTCTGAGTCTGCAGGTTGTGTCTTGTTCTCATCTATCATTCCTATTTCTCTCTCTCTCTTCCCCCGTTTACCGTCCAGCTATATTGAACAATCAACTTAATACTTTTTCGCTGCATGCACTCATGCCCCTCCATTCCACTCCGATAACGCTGCTGCTTTTCTATTACTTCCCTCCCCTCCCTTTCCTCATGTACCCATCTTAAAAGTTTCCCTCATCGTGAACTTTCTCTTCCAGTAGCTCAGCTTCTCCCTTCTCCTTCATCATCTCTGCTTCATATCCTCTATCCCTCCTACAGAAATGTGAACTGGTTAAGTGCAAAAGAAGTAAGAAGTAGGCCGGCAGCTCACCTCTCCTCCGTTGATGTAGTCCAAGATGAAGTAGAGTTTGTCTGCTGTTTGGAAGGAGTAGTGCAGGCCCACCAAGAACGGGTGCTTGACATTCTTCAGCAGCACATTCCTCTCTGACATGATGTGTTTCTCCTGCACGATGCAAAGGGAAGAGGTTAGCGTTACGTTGAGGACATGTATGTATGTATGTGTGTGTGTGTGTGTTTGTGTGTGTGTGCATGTGCACTCACCTCCTTCTTCTTGAGGATGGCCTTTTTCTGGAGGACTTTGACGGCGTAGAACTGGTCATCTGTGCGGTGGCGTGCCAGCAGGACCTTGCCGAAGCTGCCCTTGCCGATCACCTTGAGGAAGTGGAAGTCGCTGGGTTTGGCCGTGGGGTTGGAGGATGGACCGAGGTTGATCTGCTGGGATGGACTGGGCTGTGGGGGGTGGGGGGTGGAGAGGGATGGAGGTTAGAGTCATAACACGATACACATGTGGTAAATAGATGTAGCACGTGTTATGAGCACACACACACACACACACACACACACACACACACTCACAAATATACTTACAGGAGGGGAAGGGTTTGCGTTCATGAGTTCAGCATCCTGAGGAGGGCTCAGGTTCAGAATGGACTGAACCTCAGGACTGAGGATGGAGAGAAACAGTGCATACTTAACTCAGATGTAATGTGACAACATCAACACATCACCACAATGAAAGTATCCTGAACAGCTTATTTGGGAATCAGCTGAACTGAAAGTAATACTTGACATCAAACGGGTTTTTTCCCAAGAGACAGAAAACAACGCATGTCTGGTTTTGTTTTGACAGTGTTTTGTCCTCTAGTACATACGGAACAATGATATGACTCAGATGGTACTCACTGCTTGCAGGCGTAGGAGTTTGTGGCAAGCCTCTGAATGAAGTCGTTCAAGCCCATTTTCCTCTGTTTCATAAAAGCTGCAACACATGAGGGGGAAAAAAACAGGAAATAAAGAATGTTTAGGAAATGAAATAAAAGTTGTGAAAAATACAAAAGTGAAGAATCTGGTCAGAATAAAGATGTTTGATCATCAGCCATACCGGTGAGTAACGCCACTAGCCCTCTAGATTTAGAGTAGGTCAGGACAGGCTCTTCTGTCTCTGTTTTGATCGTCATAATTGGAATGAGTAAAAAACAGCTATACACTGATATGTTGCCCAAAGCTAAACTACAACTATCTTGTTCTTGGCTGGTGCTTTATAGGAGGCTGGGAGAAGGGAGGAGCTGTGGTTCTCTCTCTCTCTCTCTCTCTGGGGTGTGTCATGACGTTAAACGCCTCCTAGTGGGCGTGTTCCTGTGCCAACATTCCATTCTGCTAATTGGACCATGAGAAGATGACTGAGCTCCGCCTCGACCAATCATTGGCCGTTGCGTTCTTACGCGTCATCGCCGCACCTCAAGCTCTGCTTGCGTCAAAACGTAACGCGTAATGAAAGAGGAAAATAGGATCTCACCACCACTCAGTGAGAGACCGGTCACTACTATTTCTACACAAGTTTGTGCAACTTCTAACCAACTTTGCAAACTATGCAATGCGTCATACAATCCGATCTTTCGACAGGTCCGGTTTAAATGGTCACCAAGACAACAGACACAAAGGCAATTCCTAAACACACAATTCCTATAGGATAATGGTATCCAGATGTGTCCACTAAACAACATATGGGGTTCATATGTTCACATATGGGGGTCCACGTAAAAAGTCAGACACAGAATCAGCACACCTACACATTTACACATTCAATAATTCAACTCAGGATGGTTCTCTCCACAACGGCCACACGATACAGCTCGTTCCCTGTGTGAACCCCATGCCCAGTAAACCAAGAAGGCTTTCTTTTCAAAAGGTCTATTGCAAAAAACACACACAGCTGATAGACTCTTTAGTGTATCAGCTTCACTGTTTGGCTACTTCTCAATCAAAGCGCCCCGGGATGACGCATGTTCTCCCGGTATACAAAAGACTAGAGAGAGAGAGCAAAGTGGGTGCGCGGGGGGAGGAGAGGGGGGGTTCAGATGCCATGAGAGGCCGCTGGTAGTGGAAAAGTACAGAATGACAAACTCCCGAATACATTCAACTGACGAAACCAAATGGGAAAGACCGTCAGGAGAGGAAAAAGGGGGACCCCATTCTATCTTTGCATACCGGGAACCCTCTCGGAGGTAGTTCAAAACACTCCAGTGTGATTATTAAAATGAAAATGGTGTGGAAAAACTCTGAGCTGCGTTTCGTGCGCATGCGGCACTCAGACAGACCAGACGGTTTCGGCTAGGTACAGTTATATAAGAAGGCACCTGGTTCAAGTTCTATCTCAAATACATC
Source organism: Hoplostethus mediterraneus (assembly GCA_034670385.1). Taxonomy (NCBI): domain Eukaryota; kingdom Metazoa; phylum Chordata; class Actinopteri; order Trachichthyiformes; family Trachichthyidae; genus Hoplostethus; species Hoplostethus mediterraneus. The sequence continues at coordinate 4,354,874 of JAXDDW010000021.1, read as the reverse complement.
CTGACTTAAATCCTCAGAGGAATGCAATACACACACACACACACACACACACACACACACACACACACACACACACACACACACACACACACACACACTATTGCACATTATAGGAATATCAGGGATTACAAAACGCTGAAACCAATTTATGAGAAAGAACAACATTGACTTGAATCCAGCGATACTATCTCTATTAACTCTCGCGCACGAAACAAACTGCAGAAAAAAAGATCTTCACACAGAGAGAAAATACTTAATGTTGTAACGATGTGCTAGCTTCATTCATTTGCCTACCTTTCCCTTTTTAACTTGAACCTGAAAATGAACCTATTTCAGCTGTAGTCTGTTACGCCATGATGCCATCAATGCATTTACGCTACTTGTGACGGGTTTCCACTGAACACCTTTCAGATCTGAAGTACTTCTCATCTTATCGCGTATTGCCTGTGCTGCAGTGTGCCACGGTTCAACAAGTTGGGAGAGAAACTTCCCAGGGCTTTCCTGGCACATATAACAGACCCCCGCTATCAGTCAGGGCATTTACACGGACAACACAATAATAATAATAATAAAACCAGGTCACGGGCTTACGGGGTGAATGGGGCTCTGCAAGTATGCCTGGCTGTGTTTTTTTTATTTCTTTTTTTTTTTATCTCCCTCTCTCTGTAGACCAAGAGGCTTCACACACAGAGAAAGTGGGTAACAGCCTATAGCACTACCCTTACGGAAAATAACTATGGTAACACTATAATTGATGTTTATAAGGATATCCAATTACAGCAGAGCATTTCCTATAGCGATACCATAGGAGATTAAAAAAAAACATTAAGTGCAATAAGGTCCCTATAAACTCTCAGACATATGCCACTATACCAGTATTATGGCAGTATTCCGAGATTCTCGTTAGGGTAAACCTATCGCTGTTCCATTCAAAGGAATATGCAGCCTACTTACACGTCAAAGCGGTCGTTTTGTCTTTCATAAGGACGTTTATCTCGAGTCACAGCGGGGAGAGGAGGCTGTGGGGTCCTCGGCAGGGAGGCTTTCGTACTAGACACCGCACTCCACTTCTTGGAGACTTTCATCCAGCGGATCTATTTAGGGCGGAGACGTCCCGCCTCTCTACTTTCCTTCCAGCCCTGTGTGTCTCACGGCATTCCTCAAGAAGAGAGATGCCGCCTTCAAATGCTCCCCATAAGCTCATACTTTCGAGTTCAGAAGCCGTAACTACTACTTGTGGTGGATCCATGTGTTTAATAAGAAAATGAACAAACGTAGCAAATAACAAATATATTTTGTTTGGGTGGCTGTTTTATTTTAGAAATCAAGTGGCACAGTGCTATTTTGTTCTGCAGTGGCAGAATAGAGAGGAGTAAACATGGCATGTAATAGATTTTTTAATGAATTTATTTTTAGCAAAAAGTATGTATATGCATGACAAAAACATGCAACAATACAAATTATTTACACAAATAGTCAAACAATAACAGTTTGACAGCTGCTCATTCCATCAGCTGGGTCTGGGTTATGGGAGCAGGTATGCGCTGGAGGTAAAATCTAACGGCCGAAGCATGATTCCAAAACAAAATAATGTGAGGACGGAGGACAGATAAATATGCTGGAAGTTGACTTGCCAACAGAGGACTTGCATGGACTTGGATGGTGACTTGGCCGAATGGGAAGCACCAAGATTCATGGCGAGAATGACACATCAAGTTCAAACAGCACAACAGTCTACAGTCCAGAGCAGGTTGAAACAGGTGGGAAAATGAACAGCTGTGCGGATTAACTGAACACGTGCAATGTGAAGCAAACAGTCCATCTCAAACTGCAAGGATGCTTCTCTGTGCTCACTTCTATGAGAAGTTTTTCCTCTCCCAGACAACTTGCGAAGAACTTTCTCCACAAGGACACAAGTATCAACATGGCATTTTTGGATTTGACATTCAGCCACGGCCTAATACAATGTTTTGACAAAGAGCCAATCACCAGTACTGGGTTTCTCCTTTATTTGGCTCACACACAAGGGTGGTCACTTACACACATGACAACACTCATCAGGGTTATGAACAAACAACACTAAACTGTCTCATCCAACTAAGACATGGACACATGAGCTCTGATAAAACACAACACATTAACACAAAGCAGCACATTTTCAACTATTTAGTACCAAACTGCATGGTGGGTAACTCCCATTCCCCAGTGCCGTTACAATATAAAAACCGCACACAGACCTCAACTAGTTATGAATGATCAACTATTCAAATACAGCCAGTCACAGATCAAAACACTCCAGCAAGAAAACAACTAGCTAAAATATACAATCAAAGCTATCTCCAATAAAAATTAAGTAATGAAAGAAACAATCCTGGATCTCCAATACTGCAGCATGCACAATAACCCAATTTCCTCCAGAATACTTAGTACAGAATAGTACACATGATAACACCGAAGATGCAATCAAAGAATTCATGCAATCAGCCCGGAAACTCCCACTAGACACCGTAAATAACATAACACTTCACTGCGTTCTCTGCCTCAGCACAAAAAACAACATCAAAGAGAGACCTAGACCCATAATTGCTAAATTTGAACATTACAAACAAAAATAACTGGTGAAAAGCAAAAGATAGGAACTGAAAGGGACTAATTACGGTCTCATCAGTTTCCACACTAGATCCAGGAAAGACTTAACCTGTAAGTGTGTAACTGATGTTTTCTCCTTTAAAATGTGTCAGCTGGAACATTTGTGGCATTAATTCACTGGGAAAAAGAACCAAGGTTCCAAACCATCTCAAAAACCTACGAGCTCATGTATGTCTGTTGCACAAAACCAAACTTTCAGAAAATGAACTTAAAAAACTTGAAATCCCAACATTTTAATCAGATATATCATGCCTCATACAACCTGAATAAAAGAGGCATCTCAATTTTGATTCACAAAAAAGTGCCACTAATTCAAAAAAATACCACAGATGACCCTGAAGTTATATCATCATTAATGGCTCAATTAACAACTATAATATAACAATTGCAAGCATTATGGTCCAAATACAGATAAGCCAACATTCTTCAACATTCACATCATTACAGGATTTGTTCACAACCAAGAATACAACTCACAAAATCAGCCTCTATGCAGACGATGTACTCTTGTTTCTACAGAATCCAACCAAATCAATCTATGAAGTTATTTAACTCATCAATTCATACTCCAGTATATCTGACATAATAAAAATAAATTACTTAGCTTTAAATAATTGGTCCAGAAGTACAGTATTTTAAAATAACAATATTTATTCAATTAAAATACATTCAATTAAAAACACAATCAGTACAAGAATCGATATATCCAATAATCCCCTTCAACCACCTCTACTCTCAGAAAATAATACTCTTAGAAAGCCTAGAAGCCTAGAGCTTTATTGTATAAATTCCTATCTTCCATAGATTTAACTATCTCTCTTCCGACTTCTGGATACAAATATGTAAAACCACCATTAACATGTCCAAGAATACAACACTAATCATTTAACTAATGATTTTTGTATTGCATTGCACACAAGATGCACACTATTGAACTCACTGGGTCAGACATACGCACTCCACTGATAACTACCTCCAAGGCCTCTGGCTACATTCACCAGGATAACTACTTCCAAGCCCTCTGGCTACATTCACCAGTGCATCATTTCTGGCAAGTGCTTATTACCAAATGATCACTTTTCCTGGTATGCAACACATCACTGTCCCCATCCCTGTGCATACTTGGGAGGGCTTTCAGTTCTTGACATTTCATCAAAACAAAACGTGACTCCCATACTTAAAGCCCTCACTATTGCCAAGAAAACAATCCTGCTAAACTGGGAAAATAGAAATCAACTCTCCCTCTCACAGTGGTTGAATGTTGCATCACTACTTAAATCCCTAAAGCTGCCAGTGAACTTGTACCATGTGGGTGTGCCTGTGTATATATATATATATATATATATATATATATATATATGTGTGTGTGTGTTTCTTCCTCTTGTTATTATAATTATTATTATTTATTATTAGTATTAGTTTTATTTGTATCAATGGTACAAAGCAAATACACAGGTATATTCTCATCCCTCTGTAACCAGACTGTCCCCATCCTCTCCCTGGGTAGCAGTCAATATAGTTGTCAGTCATTTGTATGTGGTTTTCTGTCTCTCTGTCTACCTACGTTTGTCTGTCTAAGCGTCTGTATGTTGATCTCTTATTGTATGTCTATCTGTCTATCTCTACCTCTTTCTTTTGTATATTTATTTATTTCATTTTATTTGTTGCTTATTTTTTATTTATTTATTTATTTATTTATTTTCTTCTTCATTTATTTATATATTGTATGTTTGTGTGTATATACGTAACTCTGCCCAACATTATTGTACACACATATATAAAATGCTTGGGGATCATTAAAGAAAACTCGTAATTGCACTTACCATTACCATATTTCCAACAGCACAAAAGACAGCAAGAGTCAGACATACAGCTTAAAGCTGAATTTAAAACCTGACTTAATAAATATTCCTCTTGTACTGAAGAGAAAGTCTCCTCTATGCTATTGGGCAGTTTTTTTTCCCCACAACCCGGTCAGGTCATTCACCTACCGGGCTCTAAATGAAAAAGTAGCCTAGATTTGGAAATTAACCAAGTTCATATTGAGTTTGACTTAAAGTTGGAAGCTGCCAAGAAGTTGAAGGCATATTAATTAACCCTGTCTCTTGATTAATTACACTCACCCCTTCCCCTCTCTTCCTGTCTCTCTCTGGGCACACTGTCCTGCATTTCTTACACTTCTGTGCACCCGGGTGTATTCCCTGGATAGTGTTTTGGAAATTTTAGTCAGTGAGATGTGTGATTAAGAAGCCACTTTACTGTGAGAAGAGACAGAAAAGAGAGTAAATAAAAAAGGAACAGATTAGGAGACAGAAGAGAAAGACAAACAACAACCGATCCTGCCTCTCTTTCCTGCTCTCCTCCTCATCCCTGACAAGCACCATCTTCCGACACAACATCCTAATACCCCAACTGCAATAGCAACCATAACTAACACAGTGACTGGAACATCATGGGCACATGTAAGCCATCAGGCAAAGATTTCTAGATTTACCCTTCCAAAATCTCAATGTTGATTATTAAGAGGTCAAATTCAACGTTGAGTGAGGATCGATGTGTGGGAATGTAAAAAAAAAAAAAACAGTCAGTTATGGGTAATGAGAGTGCAATGTTCATTGGAGTGTGAATACGCAGAGCAAAAGAGAAATGGCTATTATGGCTATCATTCATAAATCACTGAGTCAGGAAGAGTTTGAGAGAGAGAGGGGGAGAGAAAGAGAGAGAGTGGGAGCGAAAACTGTGTGTATTCCTTAAGTCCTGACCCCCACCCTCTCTCTCTCTCTCTCTCTGAGAACATCATTGTGTGCGTGCATGTGTGACTCTGCAGTTTTTAAATATAGCCTCAACTTTTTACTGCTGTTTCTGTTTCTCCCTCAACTCAGGTCAGATCTATTATTAATCCATCCCCCATAGCTACCTGATGCGCACACACACACACACACACACACACACCAACACACACGCGCACACACACACACGCATACATACATATACACACAGAGCTGGAGGGAAAAACAAACCTGCAGGGAGTCTGACAGATCACACACACACACACACACACACACACACCTATTTAAGGAGACAGAGAGAGCGAGAGCGTAAGGGCACATCAAGTACTTCCTAAATTTGCTCAAGGTGTCCAGCTAACTCCTCCCTCACTGCGCCAAACAGAAGTTTGTTGGGAAAGGATATTTCTCCTTCATCCTTCAACAGGCTTTTCATCTAAATCATTGCACCACTAACACCACAGTAGCGGTCCGTGTGGGATTTACACCGGCAACTCTTATCTAGACTCGACAGCATCACGCACCGAGCCGGCGAAACCTCGTAGAGCACGTGTTGCTTTCTCTGTAGAGAGCAACAACAACACAGGCAAAGCATGGAGAAGCGTGGGAAAACATTAGCTGAACTAGTCTGCACCCATTTTTGTAATGGGATAAATAATGGGATCAAAATAAAGAAGAAGAAGAGGAAGAACATGAAGACGCTTAAGTTACATTACCTGCCAGTGTGGTAAGCAACGCTCTTGTGTCCGAGTCTGTGTTCATAGCCCAGAAATAAATTAAGTGAGAGAAGTGTCAAACTAAGTTCGAGAGAGAGAGCGAGAGAGAGAGAGAGAGAGAGAGAGGGAGAGAGAGAGGGAGAGAGAGAGAGAGAGAGAGAGGGGACAGAAACTGCTCTCTCCAGTCTTGCCTTCTTCCCCTCTCTCCCCTTTGGACAGCTCGGGTTCTGAATGGGAGGAAGCTCCAGAATACGCAAGTTGTGTGTATTGTCTGTGTTTGTTTGTATGTGTGTGTGTGTGTGTGTGTGTGTGTGTGTGTGTGGCACTAATGCATTATGTAATTGTGGCATTGGCGCCAAGGCCGACACTGACTCACAGACAGACAAACACACACACACACACACACACACACACACACTTGGGGCCATATTATAAAGCGTCAAGGAGAGAAAGGAGGTTGCCTCAATGCTGGGGAACATTGGGTGGGGGGGTAGGGTAGGGGGGTATTAGTGGGTGGCGTTGTGGTGTAAATACACACACACGCACACACACGCATACACAAACAAGCCCCCCCCCAGCCCACCCACACACACAGAAAAACCCACACACATACACAAAGACCAACATATTCCCATATTCACGCTGTCTCCGGCAGACGACATCCATCCGTTCATCCGTTCATCCGTTCTCTCTTTTATTCTCCCATCCCGCCATCCTGTAATGCCGTTCCTTTGTGCTGGGGATGATGAGGGAGGCTGTGGCTACAGATCCAGGCCGTCTGGCACTGAATGGGAATGAGCCTTGGTGGTAAGGAACCAAATGACACTGTTACATAAAGGCCCCGGCTATTCAGAGAGGACAGCCCGGCTTTTATCTGTCCGCTGGACGAGGTAGACCGACAGCATGTGGTGGTGTGTGTTTGTGTCTCGATGTGCTGGGGCTTGCGTATGTGTTCGACAAAGATCTGAAATAATGGATCAATCTCATGCATGTCTGCTGGTGTGTGTGTGTGTGTGTGTGTGTGTGTGTGTGTGTGTGTGTGTGTGTGTGTGTGTCTCAGCTGTCATGATACCCTCAGTGAACTGAGGGTATGATGGAAATGGACACTCTTCTCAGCTCTCGAATCTCTTTGGTTTTGGTGGTGGCATGTATGTATCTCTGTGTTTCCTTTCCTGTGAGTATGTATGTTGCATGTGTGTGTGTGTGTGTGTGTGTGTGTGTGTGTGTGTGTGTGTGTGTGTGTGTGTGTGTGTGTGTGAGTGACTGTGTCTGTGTTTTTGCCTGTGCGTGATCTGCAGGGGCAAGTTGACACAGGTGAGCGATGCTCTAGATATGTGGGGGGGGAAACACAACTGAAAGAAAGCTTCAGAAAAGGAGCAGCAATGCAGCTATTGAGAACAAGTAAGAAGAGGTGTAGAACTGACACACACACACACACACACACACACACACACACACACACACACACACATATATTCAGGTTTGGTAAACACAAATGAACTTCTTGGGAAATCAGGGAGGCAAACAGTATGAGTCAGTTAAGTGAATGCTGGTTGATTGGACATTAATGTGGTTTAACAAAGGTGTAGTATTCTGCAGATGCATTCTTAACGTAACACCACTGTAGTTTTTTTTGTTTTTAGCCAAAGGAGTGAGAGATCGTGGTCTGGTGTTTGTGCCCCCTGTAAAATGAGTTGGTCAGAACTCTCTATAATTATCTTTAATGGATCTGCGCTTTCCTCTCCGGCCTCTCTCCCCGCGCCCTATCACTCCCTCTGTCAAACATTGTGGTACATTCAGCAATTAGAGTGACATGAAAATGACTCATATGTGACACTCTTCAAATTTTAAGTGCTTCTGAAGCCACTAATTGCTGAACTCGGAGCACCAGGGTGTAGCAACATGAAGGCTGAGGCCACAGGAAACTTGCCTGTCACCAGCTAGGCTAATTGCTCGGATTTCGCTCTATACCTCGATAACTCCCATAATTAATGGGCAAAACGTCGACTGGTGAAAAATATTTTTAGCAGAATTGTTTTTTTCTTCCCACACAATTTTCTTGGATACGTTCCAGTAGGCAGCAGGTACCTGCAAGTATGCCAAAAAAGTGTTAGTAGTGCAGTGCATGGAAACGGGACTGTGCTATTACTATACCAAGTACCGAGTGCAGTAGTTATGAATAGTTCATATGTAATAAGTATGTAATAAGCATGTAATAAGTATGTATTAAGTATGTAATAGGTATGTATTAAGCTAAATGATGTGTTAGCTATGTAATGAATTAGAAATTTGAGCATTTATGATTTTGTTTTTCTACTTACTACAAAAAGTACATGCTGTCATGATTCATTTAAAGTGAAAGAAAGGGTTAAAGTGGTACTGAAAATGATGGTAGAGAGGGCACTGATCTCTCTCTCTCTCTCTCTCTCTCTTTCTCTTTACACACATATAAATAGAAACACAAACACACACACCCACACGCCCACACATACACACTTGTGAGAAAGGTTCATATCCCGGCACACTAGAGGAGTGGCCCAGCCAAACCAAGGGAAAGATAACGAAGAGGCTCTATGCCAAGACACGAGAGACCCACACACATACACACACACATTCACACAGACACCTGCACACACACACACACACACACACACACACACACACACACACACACAGACACACACACACACACACAGGGTCCTTTCATTGGGTTGTTGAGTTGTGTTTACGGGCACAAATACGGGGTGTGATGGAAAATCATTTAAGTTGAGTACAATCACTTACAGTCATATCGGCTAGTGGTACTGGCAAGACTCCTGCACACGCACACACACACACACACACACACACACACACACACACATATTTCTGCTAAACGGTGACTGTGTCATGTGTGTAATGATCAACACCCAGGCTTGTCTGGAACTACTGTTTCGTTTTTCTGAGCCACTTTCCGCGAAAACAACAAATAGTAATCTTGGTTTGTGAACAACAGTTATTATCATGGGAGTCAGGAGTTGGATTAGAGGGCCAAAGGTACGATGAGGTAAGGTGAGGTGGCGTGTGTGTGAGTGTCTGCAGGGTGAATCACGATGCTCCCGAAGCTCATCGAGCCGGGGAGATGAGGAAACAATGAACGAGAGGAAAATGGAGAACGAGTGGTAAAGGATGAATTAGGATTGACTGCAGATAGTAAAGAGGAATTGCTGGGGATTGATGGAGAGGAATGAAGGTGAAAGATGAAGGAGGAATGAGGAGTCGGTGTCCTGGAGTCACAGCGGGAAGACGGATGGGAGAGATGGAGAAGAGAGGAAGGGGAGGAATACAAAACAAACAGGCGTAGATGCTTTTGACTTACTGTTGTCACCTGGGCAACAGTAGCTGTCTGGGTCTGGCTCACTGTGGTAGTACAGGTCCATCGCCTAGGAAACAAACATGACATCACTCAAAGCAAGCACATGACATATAAAAGTAATAATCATCATCGAATTTGAATTACTGTTTTGATGATCTACGCGGGTTTCACTTAATGCAGGAGTTGTGTTGCATGACGTTCATGCTAAACAAACAAAAACAAACATGTTGAAAGCACAAATTCATCAGAACCATAAATAAAGAAATTGTATTCAAGCATCTGTGAATTACATAGTGCTGCACTCCTCACAACATCAATGATCCTGACCATGGGTCCACTTCCACAGCCCTCTCATAAATGTCCAAGAACGAAGAATTATGGGTTCCATGAGGTGCTTGTGTGTATGTGTGTGTGTGTGTGTGTGTGTGTGTGAGAGAGAGAGAGAGAGAGAGAGAGAGAGAGAGAGAGAGAGAGAGAGAGACTGTGTGACCAAAGCTCAAGGATGACTCTGGGAAAATTGTTTATTGCTCCTTCACCACACAGTGACCTTTGTAAAACACATGCACACACACATACACACACACACACACTCACACACACATGCATGCACACACATATATACACTAACTAGCATGTTGCTCCTGTGGGATCATTCCTTTCCAAAAGTAATGCAAATCAATTTCTCCTCTTCAGATCAATGTTCCATTTCCCAATATCAACCAATGCCAGATAGACTGACACCTAATATGATGTTCCCTATTGAACACAGACAAGCTGTATGGCCAGGATGCTCAGTAATGGACCTGTCAGTCAAACTCAGCAGACTAATCAGAGGAAGTGGGGAGAGGAGTTGTGTGTCTGTGTGTGTGTGTGTGTTTGTGTGTGTGTGTGTGTGTAGGGGATCTCAGTCCTTGGTGTTTAGCCATATTGTAGTCAGTTGCTTATGGTGAAGTTTTACTGTGATGTACTTGATGGTACAGTCATGTCGATGGCCGAAGAGCAAAACCTCCTATCTGAAAAATGCACTTTTTTTGAGAAAACTAAAAAAAGACGTGTTGGTTTTTTTTGTTCTCATCATCCAAAGTGAAATCCGCCAATCAGAAAATTATGCAGATAGGAGGTTTTGCGCTTTGGCCATCGATGTGTAAAGCACTAGAAAGAGTGAAACCCAGCTAACAGATGAATAGTCACCTTTACAATGTTGAACAACACTGGTTCAAACCCAAAGTGGTTGGAGGCCCCACTCCTCTTGGTTCCCCACGTGACCACTATAGTGAGACTGGGTTTCCAGGGTGAGACCAACTTGGGTCCCGTGCTGAAAAGGTTGAGGGGCCTGAGCTCTCACAACATGACAACAGTATTATTGTGTTTTAGTGGGACTGGGGCCCAGGGATGAATAGGACTGTACACATCAAAACCTTGTAGCTACTAACCCTGCAATCAGAGGACATTGAATGTGTGTGTGTGTGTGTGTGGCTTTGACTCACCAAATGTCATTATAACACACACATACATACATAAACACAAAACACAAAAACTCCCATTCCCATGAAACACCAGCATCCTGTCGTGTAGTCGCTGTCGTCTGCGTTTCACCATGACTTTGGGAGTGTCAGTGTTGTGTTCAGGTGCCGATGGGGTCGTAGTTAAATGCAGTCTTAGCCTAGTTTGCTATTCTACACTGCAGCACTGATGTATCACAGCTCTGAATATTCTCTCATGGGTGTTTATTTAAGAAGAAGCAAAAAAAAAAATTGCAGTGTGTGTGTGTGTCCCAGTGTGCGTGTGTAGGTGTGTGTGTGTGTGTGTGTTTCAATCTCATAAGTCTGTTTATTCATTCAGAGGCGATGCTTTCAGCAATCTGTCTATCACACCGGTCCTTTGATCTCCACCCAAGTCTTAATATAGCTGACAGTCACCCCATCTATCTCTCTCTTCCTCCCTCCCTCCCTCCCTCCCTCCTTCACTCTCTCTCTCTCACACACACACACACACACACACACACACACACACACACACACACACACACACACACACACACACACTGCTTGTTCTTCATATGCCTGTCCCTTATACAGTCACCTCTTTCTGCAGTCAACAATCACTGTACCATTTTATACCCCTCTGTCCTTTCTCCTTGGATTTGTTATTTTGTTCTTATCCTCATGCCTCTCTCTCTCTCTCTCTCTCTCTCTCTCTCTCTCTCTCAGAGTCACTCTGTTTCTCTCTCTGCAGTATGTTTATTGACTGAGTATAGAGGCCTGCTGGAGTTGTATCCATAGTGATGGTGAAACTAGGTCTCCTGTTCATTAATATTTCATGGCAGATTTTTTTTTTTCCCAAAAGAAGACAGAAAGTTTGGGTTGTTCAAGGAGAGGCAGAGAGAGGGAGGAATACTTTGTGTGTGTGTAAGAGTCAAGGAGAGGTAGAGGCTCATGACTTAACTGTGAGTCATCAGGTAAAGTACATTAAACAGGGAGGGAGCTTGAAACGTTTAGCTTTTCACTACCAAAGAAATGAAGTTTGGTCTGAGAATTTTACCTCAGTTGGTATTTATAAAAACAGGGGAAAATTAGAAACAAATGCATGAGCATAAAAATCCACTGTATTAATCCATTAAATTGCTAACAGGCCAGTTGCATGTTGTGAGATAATAATAGGCAGTTTTCATTATTTATTAGTACTGTAGAACGGTGCACAGCATTTTAAAAACTGGTTGACCAAAGAGACAACAACCCAGAATGTTGCTAACATCAACACAGCAGCACAACTCAGCTCTCACAACTATGAGATGGAATTCCTGGTCATTTTGTAACCCGGAATTAAGTCATATTTTATGGTGATGCAATTTCCTGACCGCAGAAACAGAAAGCTAAGTCAGCGGCAACACATGTATGAATAGTGTGTTATACAGTTCAGAGGTCAGAGGTCATGGAGGTGAAGAACTTCTTAATCAAATTTAATCAGCTTTTTCAATTGTAACTGATACCTATACGCATACAAACTGGCCTTTAACCAACAAATAGCCCTTAACTAACCTAAATAAATGTGTGTAAAATGAATTAGACTTTAATTCAATACATTTGACTTGAGCTAAACTACCTATTGGCCTGCCTACGTGGAATTGGTTAAAAGCGTCTGCTAAAAAGGGTGTAAAAAGGGTGAAAACAACAGTCGGGAGAGTGAAACCTGTAATGAAAATAGTCATTCTTGCACATTCTCTCATACTGCTAACTTTTACTGAGAGAAATAATAGAAAAATTAAACAATTCCTGATTTTTCTGGGGAGCCCCTGGAACCCCCACCGAGGATGCCTAGAGGTCCCTGGATCCTGCTTCGGGATCCACGTCTCAAACGAGTCCGCTGTCAGTGGAGCTCCCTGTAACTGAACGAGTTAGCCGTTAGCTAAATGAACTTGCCTGTGTGCGCTGGCGCGGCTGCCAGGTCTCCTCCAGGGCGTAGCTGACGTAGGGTCCACTGCAGACGCAGCACTCCAGCATGACGGGGCTGGCCAGAAGGGGCGTGGTGCGAACCCCCCAGGACTGACACCCCCCGAGCTGGACCTCTGACTCTGCCTCCTTCTGTTTGCCTCCACCATCGCCATGGTGACGGGCCAGCATCTTCCACTTCCTGACCTGCAGGTTGGGATAAATCAAATAGATTTTCTTCGCTGACTAACAAACCAACTCACTGAAACTGTAGAACATACTCATGTAATGGTCATTATGATCATATATCATATCGTTGCTGTCAGGGCGGAAACCTTGTATCTCCATATTTTGTCATTTTTATTTTTCTTCATAAATCAATGCTATTGGTCACTCTTTACGTCTGTGTGTGGGTTTCATACATTTTTAACCAATGAAAAGTATTAAAACAAGGCTTGTGACTAAATCTCGTAACTCGTAACATTGGATCCTCACACTGTCGGCAAAACCTCATAGCTCCACCCCGTCTCCATTTTGAATTGTGCCGCAAGTGCCGCAAACAGCCTGAGCTGAAAGTAAACAGTGACAACTTAACGAGGCGATTTCGTTTTTTTTCATTTCCTGAAAAGGTACGGTTTTGGACATAGAAGGTTTCCGCCCGACAGCGACAATATGATCATTATCATTCAAAAGGTCAAATGTCACTCCCACCACCGTTATGCAACAGTAAAATACCAGATCATGACCCATCCCAGCTAGAGTCAACGTTAACGCCTTATAACATCAGATATTGTTGTGTTAGGGTCACACTCCCGTTCCACAGGAGTCAGGGGGGGTGAGTCAGTCCTGGTCTGAGCAGTAATCTCCTCCCAGCTGTATTCACAGGGTGACAGGGTCTCCTGAACACCTCTTGGAGCTACTCAACAACAATGAACCGGGCCATCGCTCATCGTTTGTCGATTGGTCGTCTGCTAGCATACATACAATACAAATACACCTCATGCACAAAACCCACGTATCCCCTTCAACCCTGCACATGCACGCCCACAGAGACAGAGAGAGAGAGAGAGAGAGAGAGAGAGAGAGAGGCTGGGACAATACACAGATGGAGGATAAGGTCAAGGTGCACATACTTCAGGAAACCAAATAACATAGATGAATGCGTTGGTGACCCAGAACGGCTGTTATGTAAGGTAATGGTGTCCTTGGCATACAGAGCCGAAAGGTTCCCTGACTGAAACCATTTTGAAATGAGAGTCCTATCAAGGCCTCTATCTGGTGCTGCTACATTACATTACCAGTACTTGGCATGGGAAAATGTGTGTGTGTGCGTGTGTGTGTGTGTGTGAGAGAGATTTTGTGTGTGTGAGTGCCAGAGTTTTCATCCAAACTTGCAACTCGGCAGAAAACTTTCCCTCTGTGCAAACGGGATCTCCCTCGACTATAATTACTGCCCTGCGCTGGAAGGACAGAACAGATCCAAACAATTACCGAGGGTGTCAAATACATTATGATACCGTTCTGTCATATCAGTGTGTGTGTGTGTGTGTGTGTGTGTGTGTGTGTGTGTGTGCGTGTGTGTGTGTGTGTGTGTGTGTATGTTTATTGTATCCGTGGAAGTTTCAGTGCCACCTAATGTTATTAAGGTGATGCTAATATAATCAATGTTATGTCACCTGTTGTTGCTGCTGTATGCTTGAAAAGGGGAAATCTAATCCATTACATATTAGTGATGTAACCCAGTGGACTAATACAATTTATTAAGGTACTCTGATTACTTTCACGTTTTGGATTACTTTGTCCCCAAAACACGCAGTTAAATGCATAACTCCTTAACCTTTCACAGTACGGTGTGTGTATACTTGATTGCTCTGTTCTTCTGTATTTCCTATCCTCCACACTTCTATATTTTCCACATGTTTTTTTTTTCCTGTATCAAATTCAGTTTTTAGCCAAATGTAAATAATAAACATGAAGGAAGTCGGGGAGACAGAGGGGAAATGTGTGTGTGTGTGTGTGTGTGTGTGTGTGTGGTGAATGGATTTTGACATTTTATTTTGAAAAGTGGGCTTTTAAACATTGATCTTTATTAGGTTGAACTGTATGTGCTTGGCCCCTTCACACACACATTTTCATGCCATTTATCATCCTTTGTTGTAGCCTCTGTTCCAGACCTTGTTCCCAGGAAGGTGGCATGCATTCCTTCAAGGGGCAAGGAAAATATCCGCACAGGAACTATAACACACACACACACACACACACACACACACACACACACACACATGACTCCAGACTTTCCTTCTCCTAAACCCCCCCCACTGCCCCTTGACCTGGTTTTGTGCAAACGGCCCTCAAAGACAACAGTAGTCTGGCCATTAGCAAAGTTACATAAGGCATCTATGATAAGATCTGCCGTTTCATGGACGTTGTATAACCCGTCGCAAACGCTCACACACACAACATCCAGACTTCATCCGACCTTTGACCCCTGCCTTCTTATCCCCGGTTCAGCACAGATTTACCCTCTAAACCTCCAAAACGACACAGTGCCAATCCCATCAGACCGACGCATCAAAACATCAACTCTACTCGACACACACACATAACCAGAATGAACGCACACACACACACACACACACACATACGCATACCAGCCCGCTGTGTATGTTCGTCATCACCGGAGACCTATTTCCAACGTAGATACGGTGTCGATAGCGGTGATAGCAGCCAGCCGATGGGCCCCTTTTCCCGATAACCCCCCTGGCCTTGTCCCGCTTATCCCTTCCTGTCCTCCACCAGCTCCCCTCGCTGCCCTGGTCTACTTCTAATGGTCCGTCTGACGTCCCATATATGTCTGGGCATCAAAGAGTAATGGAATGAGGGGTGGCAGGAGAGCATTAGTGGGGGGGGTCATAAAACACAGTGAGAGAATGAGGTGCAAGCAGAGATACCGAGACAAAGAAAAAAATATGAAAGACAAAAAGATAATGTGTATATAGAGAGAGAGAGTCTGAGATAAGACCTGCTCATTAACACCAAGGTCATCACTCCTTCTTCCTCTCTTCTTTCCATTTGTGTTCCTAGACCACAGACACAGACCTGATTCAGACAGACCCACTAAGAGAGAACAAGGGAGAGAGAGAGAGAACAAGGGAGAGGGAGAGAGATAGAACAAGGGAGAGAGAGAGAGAGAACACGAGAGAGAGAGAGAGAGAGAACAAGGGAGAGAGATATAGAACAAGGGAGAGAGAGAGATAGAGAGAACAAGGGAGAGAGAGAGAGAGAGAACAAGGGAGAGAGAGAGAGAGAACAAGGGAGAGAGAGAGAGAGAACAAGGGAGAGGGAGAGAGAGAGAACAAGGGAGAGAGAGAGAGAGAGAACAAGGGAGAGAGATATAGAACAAGGGAGAGAGAGAGATAGAGAGAACAAGGGAGAGAGAGAGAGAGAACAAGGGAGAGAGAGAGAGAGAACAAGGGAGAGGGAGAGAGATAGAACAAGTGAGAGCGAGAGAGAGAGAACAAGGGAGAGAGATAGAGAGAACAAGGGAGAGAGAGAGAGGGAGAACAAGTGAGAGCGAGAGAGAGAGAACAAGGGAGAGAGATATAGAACAAGGGAGAGAGAGAGATAGAGAGAACAAGGGAGAGAGAGAGAGGGAGAACAAGTGAGAGCGAGAGAGAGAGAGATAGAACAAGGGAGAGAGAGAGAGAGAACAAGAGAGAGAGAGAGATTTTCAGAATGAAGCGTTGGAGAAACAAGAGAGCAGGATAGAGAGAGAGAGAGAGAGAGAGAGAGAGAGAACAAGGGAGAGAGAGAGAGAGAACAAGGGAGAGAGAGAGAGAGAACAAGAGAGAGAGAGAGATAGAACAAGGGAGAGAGAGAGATAGAGAGAACAAGGGAGAGAGAGAGAGGGAGAACAAGTGAGAGCGAGAGAGATAGAACAAGGGAGAGAGAGAGAGGGAGAACAAGTGAGAGCGAGAGAGATAGAACAAGGGAGAGAGAGAGATTTTCAGAATGAAGCATGGAGAAACAAGAGAGCAGGATAGAGAGAGAGAGAGAGAGAGAGAGAGAGAGAGAGAGAGAGAGAGAGGGGTAATGCTGTTTGAAGAGGGAACGGGGCCAAGTGATGTTTGGGATTTTGGGATTGGGATATTGACCCTAATCTCCATGTGTGCTCGTGGTCGTCTTGGTTGTTCTTGGGTCCTGCGACTCTTTCATCTTTAATCCCGAAGCTCCACTGAGACGACGTTCCCAGACACAACGTTCATATTCATGATCATCCGCTCAGCATCAGCACCCGCACGTTTCTCTCGGAAATGAGAAAGCCGCGCTAGTTCTGGGACTTTGTTATGCATCTTCTCACCTCATGCAGTTCTCACACACACACACACACACACACACACACACACACACACACATTCTCTTCTGATCTCTGCAAAGCGACACAGAGCCTGTTTACTCACTGCAGGAGTCATGATGAGATTTGTCTCTTTCTCCATTGTTCTGGCATGAAGCCTCACCTCCCGTCACACTCATGATCACAACAGCCCAGTTCACATTCATGAGCAGAGTTCAGCTCAGACCAAGGTGAAAATCTCAGGTCTTTCATTGAAATTGAATAATAATATCTAATTTGACAGAGGGACTTTAGTTGTGTCTATTTCTAAGAGAATACCCAATGCAGCTGGATTCCCTCTGTGATTATAAGTCAATTAAATTATTTTTTAGTATTAACCGAGAGACAACAATTACAGTACCAGTCAAAGGTTTGGACACACTTACTCATAGAAAGGGTTTTTCTTTATTTTTACAATTTTCCACTATTTTAGAATAATAGTAAAGTCATCAAAACTGTGAAATAACACAAAAGGAATTATGCAGTGACCAAAAAAAAAAAAAAATCAAAACTATCTTATATTTTAGATTCTTCAAAGTAGAAACCCTTTGGCATTAACAAGCAAAGGAATTCCACAAATGAACTTTTAAAGGCCACAATCACTATGTGAGTGTTTAAAATGATGATTTAATCATTGTGGTTCAACATTCTCCACCTCTAAAGTCTAAATGAAAACTACTTGTTGGGGGTGCATTTCAATTTAACTAAAATGTAAGTTTTGAAAATAAATTCATACACAGGCATCAACTTCTCTAATTTGTCTAAGAAAATTTCAAGCATTTAAGCATCAAGCCTTTATATCAAAATGTCTTTAAGATCATGAGAAACAGAAACGTGTGTTTTGACTGGAACTGTACATAAGACTTGTTTTGTGCTTGCTTTTGTGAGCAAGCAGACTTTATGAATCACGCAGCGACGGCTACTCCTGCAATCAGATGACAAAGCTAGCCGTGCCGTCAAGACGTTGGTTTAATAACGTGTAAATACATTCATTTGCAGCTTTTCACGTGGGATTGGGTTCTGTGGATGTGAAGGATTTAGCGGTTCATTAGCAGAATGACGTCTTCAGGCTGAAATACATCAGATGTGGAATAACAGCAATGACTCAGACCAACAGGTCCAAGCCTGTGGTGAGTAAGCATATTGTCCATGTGCAGGAACAAACCAACTCAAACCAATAATTTGAGTGTGTGCGTGCATGTATGTGTGTGTGTGTGTGTGTGTGTCCAAAGCCCTAACCTCACTGCTCAAAGGAGTTGAAATAGAGCCGGGTCTGTGAACGGGAGAACTAAGTGAATCCAACAGCTTCTGAGCGGATGTCAATACGACTCGCTCCATCTCCACCTCTCCACCTCCAGCTCCCGATAGTCATTCTGATCTCGTCTCGTTCTTTGCACAGCTTAGTCGCGGGGATGGGGGTGGGGGGAGTCGGGGGGGGGGGGGGGGGGGGGGGGGGTGCTGAGCCTATGTGACGCAGTGGTTTTGGCATCAGCTCTGGAACGTCAAGGTGGAAAATGGGATTATCTGGGTTCTCAGGGTGGATTAGAACAACAATAATTCCCAAATTCCCTCGCAGTGATACTCAGAAGGGAGTGGCACTCCCTTTTTTTCCAGTGGGCCAAGGTCAGCGATAGAGAGAGAGAGAGAGAGAGAGAGAGAGAGAGAGAGAGCATTTGCATGTTGATGCTTGCGGAGCTCCCGTCTACGGCGTGTTAATCCTCAGGATCTGTAGAAACCGATATGCCACCTTGACCGGTCTTTCGAGACAACGTTTCTGTGCAGTATTTGAGACGGAGCTGGATCAATCAATACATGAACCGAAACCAACATCGTGTTTCATATGATCACATTTTTTTTAAATTAATGGACCATATCGGTTCATCATTTACTTCAATCGGACAAACACTGGGGAAGTATTACCAGAAATATCAATGCCTCATTTCCTACCAGGAGCATCACCTTAATCACATCTCTCCATGCCGCATGCACTCAGTTGATATCGTGCTCTCCGCCAAACTACGTCTAATGCCCTCGTTATCTTTATCAAAGTAGACACAGATTAGACAGGATGACTCTTAACATCCATCACAAACAGTCTGGTATTGCCCTACTGTTCCTGCTGACTTCCCTCTCGCTTGTTGCATCTGGTGAAACACTACAGAGATTGTTTACATACCTCCCCCCCCCTCCCGTATCGTGACAAATCAAGGAAACTTGGCAACCGAGGCTATCTCTGCACGCTTATTTGTCTCTTGTTCTTTCTGCTGTGGAAGAAAATGAGCGTGTGCATTGCTAACACGAGGAGAAAAAAACCTCAGTGTGCAAGAGAAGCGCGATCATGTGCGGAAAGCAATTCGCAAGTTTATGACTCCGACCACATTCTTCCCTCGCCAGACCGCTTGGCTTGGGAACAAAAGAATAGCAGAAGATTAGCCGTTTTTTCCATCGCTAAGTACATGCTAAACAGAGTTAGCTTAATTAGCATTGCTTTCCAGCCCCAGGGAGAGTTAACATATCTGAAGAGCAGATACAAAAATATAAATTTTCAACAGCACTGGAAATCTGGAGAGGGCAATAAGAGATGGCAAGAGTTTTTTGATATGATGCCGATCACAAAGTTATAAAGAATATAGGGCTTGATTGTCATCAGGTCACGCTTCAATTATGGAGCGAGTATAAGTCACCGAGGTTTTCAACAGAACACCAGCTGACTATATTAGGCACTGCCAAGAGGGTAAGTAGGAGTTGGCTTTACACCAGCATCAAGCTGGCACCTCACCAGTTCTTTACTAAGCACAGAATTTGAACGACTCAGGGGGGTTTGATTTTTGGCATTTTATATGGAGTGACTGTGAATATGTGGTAAGGTCTTTAATGAGCAGAAAAGAAAGCTTTGACTCAATTAGATGAACTATTCAGAAGAGAACAAATAGAAGTTTTGGACGGACGGGACATTTCTCCCTGGTGCGCGAGACAAGCCAACAGTTTGGGAAGGGATGTCGTCTGCCAGTGATCTCTCTCTCTCTCTCTCTCTCTCTCTCTCTCTCTCTGTCTCTCTCTCTCTGTCTCTGTATCTAATTGAATTGGACCTTGTCGGTACTTCCTCTTGTTCTCTACTCAGGCTAACACTGCTTTGACAGTAAGGCGATACGTTGCAAATGTAACTGATGCTGGAACTTGAACTTTGGAAGCTGTTTGAAAAAAGATACTTGTGGCGAGTAGGGGCGGGATCAAGTATTGGTGAGCAGGCGGGGATGAGAGTCTGGGGTGGGGGGGGGGGGGGGGGGGGGGTGGGAGAGAGAAGGTGTGACGGGGGATGGTTGGGGTCTTTGAGTCAAACCTGTTGAAAAACAAGGTAAACTCGTCGGTCCTGGCTCGGCTCCCATCCATTACCTGGCTATCTGCTATCTAGTATCACTGGAGCACTGCTATAAAATAACCTAACGTTAAGTATGTTAAGTATTTTTAGTATGTTAAGTATGAGTATGAGTTCCAACGCAGGGCCTGTTTCAGTATGGTGCGGTTTGATGAACTGCAATGAACCGGAGGACCAAGAACACACCTCCTCCTGCCTGTCGTCCTTATTGGGGTTTTTATCTGGTGCAGAAAATAAAGACTCACAAGCAAAGCCTGAACATTTAAGAGGTTCAGAACCAACAGAAATAAACCAATAGGAGAATCGATAATCAGGCAAGGAGCCTGACAGGGATCAACAGTAGTAGATTTAGGTGAATCAGCAGCAAGTCAGATTTTTCAGTCCAGTGCACATAGTTCCAATTCAAACAGCCATGTGAGTCCTGGAGGTCAAATCCTTGCATCATGGGCACCAAGGGAACGCCGGTAAAAGGATGAAGTCGTAACACCTTTAAATATGTCACTCAAGTCATTAACCATTACCTTTATTAACAAGTGCTTCTCTGAATGTACGACTACTTCAGAGATAAGACTACATCAAGAACCAAAGTCTAAAGTGCAAAACATTGTGTAAAAGTAATCTCATATTAAATCTCATATAAAAATGTTCATACACACGCACACACACACACACACACACACACACACACACATGCACAACACACCACAACCTTAGAGAAAGTCAGGGTGTGAATTCAAAACAAACGTACCTGTTGGTTGTTGGTTTAAAGAAGATGACATTTGTGAATGCGAATTGTTTTTATATACCAAACAACTATTGTGCTACATATTATAGCAAGTGACAAACTGTGAGAAAAAAAGTGTGTGTGTGTGCACATGTTGTTCACATGTTTCCATGTATGTGTGTGTGCATTTATATGGACTTTTTTTGGGGCAAATCTGCATTGTGGAAGAAGGAAACTGCAGCAACACCCAGTATGTCAGCCCTAGATATACGTATGAACACGATATGTATTAATGCTCGCCTTGAGTTGAATCTTCAAAAATCAGATTTTCATCTGACTTGTCCCCGACTTGTCATGTGATTAAACACCTAAATTGCATTTGCACCTCTGCATGACTCGCGGTCTGGCTTGACAGGTTCAGCACCGGTACCTCCTCTTGTTCTCGTTCACCGACTCAGACAAGCTGCATTAGCATTCCTGGAGCAGATCTCTGCCTGCAGGGCCTTGTCACTGGTGAGGGAGAACAAGACAGGTGGATTTGTCATAGACCGTCTCTCTCTCTCTCTCTCTCTCTCTCTCTCTCTCTCTCTCTCTCTCTCTCTCTCTCTGTTCTGGCTCCTCTCTGTGGAGAAGAGAGGTCCAGCAGATCCAGCTAACAATCAAGGAGCAGAGATGAAGTCTTTGTTATAAGGGAATCGGGGGGGTCTCCGATTCCAACCCGGGTGCAAAACGGCACCGAGAACACCCATGAAAACCCTCGCTGTCACAACACCGATGAACGATCGCTAATTTGAGTCGGTGTTCTTGACGATTTGACCGCAGGAGAAAACTACCAACATTCATTAACGAGTGGGATTAGGCAACGCACACAAACGAGCTTCGCCTACTTCTGCGCGAAAACCAAATTTCCCAACATGGAAATTGGGATGCAGTTTCTCGTACCACTCCTCTCCTCTGAGATGTAATCGATACTGAACCACGTCTCACCGGCTGCATGCTCAGCTCTGGGAGGAGATAACACTCACTGTTCTCGGACACGCTTGGCTGCTCTCATCTCCTTACCCCCTCTCCCTTTACTCTGCTCTACTTCCCTCCCCTCCCTCCCTCCCCTCCCTCCCTCCCCTCCCTCCCTCCCTCCACTTGTTCTCCTCTCGTCTGTCCTCTCTCCTGCATGAGTGAGTTTTGGACAGTAAACATGAGCGGGGGACCACAGCAGGTCAGGCTATCCTGGTTAGCGATGGCGTTCAGACGGTGACGCAAACGGCACGATCACCTGATCCGCGTCCCAGAATAGGCCGTGAGGAAATGTACCCAACCTTGATGGGGAAACTCAGATAATAGTTAGGGCTTTATTTTTTTTTAGGAATGGGCATGTTTTATGGCTACGATGTGGTTATTTCAGTTCGTACTTGAAAGAAAGTTCCTACAATGTTCTGGCAGAGTGGTGAGACAGATAACACGGCAACACTCAGCAGAAGTTCACATTCTCTCCGATTTCCGATTAAGTCTCCATCCAGTAACACGACTGATGTGAGAGATTAGTTGAAAGGCTGCGTTTGCATTTGCTGCGTGTGTGTGTGTGTGTGTGTGTGTGTGTGGACGTGGTACAGTACAGGACATCCTTATCAGGAGGATTTATATCCTTTTAATTTCTGGTCATGCTCAGGCGGCGGGGCCAGACTCTCTCTGACCTCACCCTCTGTCTTTCCACAAAACTGTTAACTCAGCTGTTCCTCTCTCTCTCTCTCTCTCTCTCTCTCTCTCTCTCTCTCTCTCTCTCTCTCTCTCTCTCTCTCTCTCTCTTCTCTCTCTCTCGCTCTCTCTCTCTGTTTGCTTCTCGCTCCTCCTCTCCATTAGTCTATCTATCTCTCTGTCATCTTTCTCTCCACCCATCAATCTTTTCCCTTCATACCTGTCTTGTTTCTCTTTATCCATTCTAATTATTTATCCACTCTCTCTCTCAACTCTCTCTCAAAACTCTCTCAACTCTCCTCGTTGGTTTCTCTGCCGTCATCGCCCAGTGGAAAATTCGCCAGTGTCATAAAGTCATTACATTGATCTCATAATAAACCTCCCTATCTCTATCTAGCGTTCGCTCTCATTGACCCACTGAACATAGAGGGGGTGAAGGCTAACCCAAGCGCTGGGTCAGGGCGAGGCTAAGCCGAGCTAACAGCATTTTTCCATCGTGCTGATGCTTCATAAGTGAAATAGAAACAGGTGCGTCATGGATTTTTAATGGGCGGTCAGGGAGAATTTCTGACAGGTCAAGGCGTCACTGTAATTGGTTGGTGGGCGAATGAAAAGTGTGTTTTCTGTCGGGGGAGCAGGAGAGCCAGTTTTGGAAGGGGAGCTTTGTAACGGTATTAGGTTAACCTGGCGTCTCCGGGGTAACAGAGAGAAAACTTTCATTTCAGTACACATCCAGATGCACTTCCACTTGTACAAGGTTTTTCCTCAACGTATAACCACGACTGGATAACAGCCTTTTTATTGTAAAATACAGACCTACAGCCTCAAAAGGTTTTGTGCACAATGAGTGAAATGCAAAGGGAAAAGGGAGGAAGGACGAATGAAAAAGTTGAACATACGTCATGAAAAACACTTCAGGGAAATATAATAGATTTCCAACTGCAACTGTGCAAAGCAAATAACAAACAGCAACATAACAGACCATGACACACATCCCTCTGGTACCACACACTGTCTCCTCATCATCCCCTCTGTATGTGACAGCACCTCTCAGCATTGTCACCCCGATTTCTTAAGTCCCCGTTGAGACATTTGTGAGACGATGTCTGTTACAGCTCACTTTAATGGACTGTCAAAATTACATCATAGTATTTGCTCAATTGCAGTTAAGCAACTCTTGAGAGCCTGAATTACAATGGAGTCCATGTTTGGAAAGAGATACGTAGAGAACAGTAGAGAACAGTAGAGAACAGTAGAGAACAGTACGTCCGTGTGCTGTACTTTGTCGTGGAGTGTTTGGCTGGTGTCAACGAGCTTATGTTTATTTAGTTCATATCAGACTGAGTCAATAAGTATTTGTTAATCAAACTTTGTAAGAATTCTTTCCTGTTCAAACCTCTTGGCTGTAAGTTTCCACATAAAAAAAAAGAAATGTGATACAGCAGTTATTGAGTCTTCGGTCACGAAAGAGCTGGAATGAGCAGAAATGAGCAGGTAGCTCAACGCTGTCCGACACCACACTGGCGTTGCATGGAGCGAGTTACACACAAACGTGGAGACTGCAGTGACTCTGACTCACCGTTGAGCCCCCTCCTCTTTGACCCCCCCCCCAGCTCACCAGTGAGATATAAGGACAGAAGGAAAATACATGAAGAGTGTGGTGATGGACAACAACACAGTCCTAGTTTAAATTCTGTCTCTTTCCCCTCCTCTCTCACCATACGCACACTTACACACACACACACACACACAAACATACACTGTGGCTTTGTGTTGCTGGGGCAGTGATGACTCATTCTCTCCCCTCCCCCTGCAGGGACTGGTGACACACACACACACACACACATGCACACACACGCACACACAGAGGCAGGGAACAGATAGATGGGCATGATGATTGATAAGGAGGGGGGTGGCTATTATGATTGCCATTACATAACCAAGGACACCCCGGACACCTGCAGCAGCATTACTGCCAATGGACTGATGTGTGTGCGTGTGTGTGTGTGTGTGTGTGTGTGTGTGTGTGTGTGTGTGTGTGTGTGCAAGGTGCTGTTGTAGTTGTGAAGTTCACAGTTGTGTTTTTGCATTTACTTCAGTGCATATATATGTGTGTGTGTGTGTGTGTGTGTGTGTGTGTGTGTGTGTGTGTGTGTGTGTGTGTGTGTGTGTGTGCGTGTGTGCGTGTGTGTGTGTGTGTGTGTGTGTGTGTGTGTGTGTGTGTGTGTGTGTGTG
Organism: Hoplostethus mediterraneus; assembly: GCA_034670385.1. Taxonomy (NCBI): domain Eukaryota; kingdom Metazoa; phylum Chordata; class Actinopteri; order Trachichthyiformes; family Trachichthyidae; genus Hoplostethus; species Hoplostethus mediterraneus. The sequence goes on along the minus strand of JAXDDW010000021.1, from coordinate 4,329,520 downwards.
TGACACATCAAAGGAAGTTTGAATGTGCGTGTTCTCCTGCAGAACTGCCTCAGCTCTCATCTCAGAAACAACAGCTCTCGGTGAGTAACAAGAGAGTCTTTGAAAAGCGTTGAGTCTTCAGCCGCCCCGGTGTTGACGTTACGCAACAACACTCGAGGTAAGAAGCTTAAAGGGAGAACAAAGACCAACAGAACAACGTCTGGAGTCCTGTTAGTATCTACCCTGCTACTCTGACTCCTCTCAGGAAGCACTAATGGGCAGACGGGGGGGGGGGGGGGGGGGGGGGGAGTGTGTTGGTGGGTACCACCTACACCTACAGGCAGGAGAGGGAGGATGATGACGAGGAGGGATGACGTCTCATCATCATTTGTCATTTGTCATTTGTTACATTTTTGTGTTATATTACTTTTCTGTTACTCCCCACCCCAATAAAAAAGATTGTTGTTACCTTCAAAATACCTCGCCTGTGTGTTTCTGTGACTGATATCCAAATACTGCAGCTTAGCCTTTAGCAACTGCACCTAGTTTACAAGAGACGTGATCAAAGTGATGGGAATACTTCCAGCCGCTGAATGTAAACATCTTCAATCCAACGTGTCCTTCAGTTGGATGGATGGTTTATTAAACTTTAATGTCCAAACAAAAGTAACGTCGTAACCATTTATTCCTCTAAATAACTGTGATGTCATCGCCGAGATGTAAAAAGTAATCCGTTACACTACTCGTTACTGAGGAAAGTAATAAGATTACTACGCCTGTCACAGCAGAGGACGGTCAGTTGAACGTTGTGTGTTAGAGGACGGGGCTTACGTCACACACACCCACACACACACACACACACACACACCCTCTTCCCACGTACCTTGCAGCCCTTGCTCTTCTCGTGCTGGTGGGCGGGGCATGGCGAGGCCTGCTCCTGGTGGTAGTACTGGCCTCCCTGCAGGCCGGCGTAGTGGCAGCAGCCGTACGGCGAGGGGAAGTGGGTGTACCACAGGTCCTCGGCCAGCGGGCACTTAGGGCACGGGTGGAGGAGACCTTTCCCCTGGGCCTTCTCCACCGTCACCTTGGGGTTCCGCATCCATCGCCGTACCTGGATGGGAGGAGGAGGAGGAAGGAAAACGTTTTGATCAGCCGGAGGAACGAAGCCGAGAAAATTCTTCAGTGACAATGTCAGTTCGCTTCCCTCTAACGTCTCACTTTTAATCCGACGTTTGCTTTGTTTTTCTCTCCGCTCTCTTTTGTCTCAAACACCCTTGTGTTCACTTCTGAGTTACTCACACAGGTGTCTCTCTCTCTGTCTCTCTCTCTCTCTCTCACACACACACACACACACACACACTGTCATCCCTGCTAGCAGCAACCTTTCATCCTATTTTTTCAGGACTTTCTGACTTCTGATGTTCTCCCTGATTGCATGTCAATTCTCGTGGGACACACACACACACACACACACACACACACACACACACACACACACACACACACTTCAAAGAGGCAGGAACTGCCACTATGCTCTGATACCAGAATGCTACACACTGGAAATATAGGTCACACAGGGAACACACACACACACACACACATACACACTCAAAAGACATGTCTCATGTTGACGATGTTGCTCGCCTCGTTCTCATCAAAAATCAGAAACGTCAAAACGAAACAGAAAACATTTAACTTGGAGTTTATTCAAAATGTGTATTTGAAGCATCGACTGTGACTTGCTATGATGTCAGTAATACACAGTGAACCTAGAACAAGGTACATCCGTATCCATGCCGTTGACAGATGCTCACATTACATGAGGCCATAAGGTTGCAACAGTGATGAGTGAGAAAATGTGTTGCATGGTGAGCTAGCACATGCACTCACACTCACACACACACACACACACACACACACACACACACACACATCTACTCCTCTAGTGACTAAGAGTTCCCAGAAAACCACACAGTCACTAACGGTAAAACCTGCAATATGTGTTTTGGTGGGGGGGGAGAGAAACGCAGAAGAAGAGGCAGTGAATGTGGAGAGGAGAAAGAGTGATGAGAGACCAAGAGGCTCATGGGAAACAGAAGCAAAATGCAGAGGGAGACGGGGAGAGGGAGCGAATGTTCATGAGAAGCCTTGTGAAATCTCATCCTTCACGTGAGTCCATCGTTTAGCAAACACACACCACACGACCATAGCCTGTGTGACCGAGCACCACAAGATCCAGACAGCTGTGACACACACACACACACACACACACACACACACACACACACACACACACACACACACACGGCCAGATTGAATGACTAAGCAGTGGGGCAGCCAGACAGCGTGTCAAGGCATGTCCGGGGTTGAAGGAAAACAGACTTGGAAAAACACTCGACCGGGACAACACAAAACAAACCAGCCACTGGAACTCTGACAACACACCTAGGACACAAACACTGGGATGTTTTACTGTAAATGTGCTGTTACTGGTTTGCAAGAATGTAAGAATTTGTCTAAATAATAAGAGTATTATCTTATATTCCTCTTTACTTGGGACATGAAACCAGTATATATATATATAGTGTTGGAAATTCACTTTATTGATGTTGCATCCAAATAGATGACTTTGCACAGATGTTGGATTTGTCATCACACTTATAAAGCACCAGAAATGGTTTGGCATTATCATGTGGATCAAATGGTGTGCCGTCATACCTCGTGGTGTTTAAGACGTCATACCGTTCACCATCCTATTTTTGAGATCTCGACACATAGACGCTCGAGACCAAAACACATCGGGCAGAAAACGGTAGATCTGCCTCCTTCCGTTCGTTTGTTTATCCATTTGTAATACATGGTATCGCAAACACTGCTGATCGGATTTTGATCATCGGGGATGCTGCATTAAATCAATACATGTCAGCATAATTTCACTGATAGGCCAAAGCAAAGTGACATACTGGTTACTGATTGGCTGTGAGCTGGGTCTCTTTCACTGTAAGACATCAGTTTTCCACTACCAAATTACAGACCAAAACAAAGGGACACCCACACAGGCATTGATTTTTTTCATTTCCTCCCTTCCTTTCCCTTACTCATCCATGTCTCATCTCACCCTTCTCCAACCTTGACATCACCCTCATTTAGAGAAGTACACCCTGGACAACAGAAGGCATTACAGTACTTCTGATTCGTGTCTGTATGCTGATGCATCTGGATGCTTCTCATCTCGGTGCTTCTCACCAGGGTGGAGCATGATGTCAACGCAAGAGCTATACAGACATGCTCTCTGCCACTGGTGAAGGACAAGATGGAAAGACAGACAGACAGATAGACAGATAGATAGATAGATAGATAGATAGATAGATAGATAGATAGATAGAAGACAGATAGATAGATAGATAGATAGATAGATAGATAGATAGATAGATAGACAGACAGACAGACAGACAGACAGACAGACAGACAGACAGACAGACAGACAGACAGACAGACAGATAGATAGATAGATAGATAGATAGATAGATAGATAGATAGACAGACAGACAGACAGACAGACAGACAGACAGACAGACAGACAGACAGACAGACAGACAGACAGATAGATAGATAGATAGATAGATAGATAGATAGATAGATAGATAGATAGATAGATAGATAGATAGATAGATAGATAGATAGATAGATAGATAGATAGATAGATAGATAGATAGATAGACAGACAGACAGACAGACAGACAGATAGATAGATAGATAGATAGATAGACAGACAGACAGATAGATAGATAGATAGATAGATAGATAGATAGATAGATAGATAGATAGATAGATAGATAGATAGATAGATAGATAGATAGATAGATAGATAGATAGATAGATAGATAGATAGATAGATAGATAGATAGATAGATAGATAGATAGATAGATAGATAGATAGATAGATAGATAGATAGATAGATAGATAGATAGATAGATAGATAGATAGATAGATAGATAGATAGATAGATAGATAGATAGATAGATAGATGGATAGATAACAAAGGCACGTGCTTTGCTCATCACTGATTATTATTCACTTCATTGGTATAAAATCCCATGGGTGACTGAATGCAACAGAATGTGCCAATATGCGTGTTTGTGTGTGTGTGTGTGTGTGTGTGTGTGTGTGTGTGTGTGTGTGTGTGTGGGTGGGTGTGTGAGTGTGTGGGTGTAAACACAACACAACCTGCCCATGTTCACCATCTGAGTCACAAGTGATCGACCATAAGCCGTCTGAGACCAATACATGACAGACACCTTTGACAGTTCTACTGCAAACAAGTCAAGAAGACAACCAAGCTCAAATGGTACCAAGCAAACTCATCATCGCTGAATCACGACGGTTGCCTGTTTTTGTTATCCTGGTTCTCATATCATTTAATTCTCCCCCGTGAGCCTGAAAACACAACGAGGTGTGTGCCTAACCCCTATTTTATGTGAGAGTCATTTGATTATGCCGTGTGCTGCCAATAGTCCTGCTGTAATACAACGATTATTGTGTGAATGCATCAACTCCCTTCTCCTCCACCAGCTAGACGTGATGCCAGCCCGTGATGACACCCTGCCGTCATCTCGCCTCTCATGTGACTCCCCTGCAAATCATTCAGACTTAAGAAAGTCGCTGTGAAGATGAACAAGCTGCTTCTGCTAACAAATTGAGGAAACTCCAATTACAGTTTAGTTCACAAACAACCTGATAATGCTGACTAATTTAACACATTCCTCCATATGTCTTAATTACAGTAGGATTACTAACACTGGGCCATTAGTCAAGGTAACATCATGAGATTAGGGTGTTTATCCACGTGTTAAATGTGCAATCAACACAGCACCACACGGCCATCCATCCCCGTCACCCTCCCTCCTTTAGAAACACTTGCTGCACGATTCTCTTTGTTTTACTTAGTGATTTATTGAATTGCGTGTATTTTTTTCGCTCTGAAGATGGTTGGTCTTAGCATTTGGCACAAGGACTGGCAGCATGTTGCAGCTCAGCGTGCATTTTAAATGAGTTTTGAGTCAGTAAAAGGTTTGTTTACATATAGATTTTTTTGTAAACACTGGAGTGAAGCACCAGTTTGAGTTACTGTGCACCGAGGTAGTGAAAACGCATCAACAACAGCATATGAGAACGTCCCCGAAATATAGACGGTCGATTAAATCCCCGGGATCGTGCACTTCTTTTGAAAAAGTCAGCATGCACGTTCATTACACACACACACACACACACACACACAACCAAGGAAACCATTTAATGCAAACCATTAACGTCACACAGGAAATGAGCCTTGTGAAAGCACTGCAGCAAATACAGGATATGCTGAGTAGCTCCTAAACTATAGTACCTCGTCAGCTAAATGATGTCACACATTTTACACAACACACTCGTGGGCTCGGGGAATGCAACAGTGTTTTGGACGCTCTCGTCGCCTCGCGCGCAGACACACACACACACACACACACACACAAACGGAACGCCACGCAGTAAACACACACACACACACTCAGGGAGCCGGATCTCATGCCTGACTACCCCGGCTTAGCTCCTGCGATGACATCATCTCTGGAGTGCACGCACACACACACACACACACACACAAAGAGAGAGAGAGAGAGAAAAAATACTCCACTGTGACACCTCCACTCTCTCAACCATTCCCCCTCTTTCTGGTCATGTATGTGGGTGTGTACGTGCACGCTCACAGATGTGTGTTATGTGCACTCCCCCACACACACCCCCACACCCCCCAACAAGCGTGTGTGCACAACCCAAACTCACCTTCCTCTTGACAAACTGGAAGGCAGAGCACTTCTTAAAAGAAAAGGCAGTCTTCTCTCCTCCTCCTCCTCCTCCTCCTCCTCCTCCTCCACCCCCGACTCCTCCACCACCTCCTCCCCCGTTCACCAGTTTCATGGCCGACACCGGCACTCCACTTGCCTCCGTAGATCCCAGGATGACGGACAGTCTGACAGAGAGAGAGAGAGAGAGAGAGAGAGAGAGAGAGAGAGAGAGAGAGAGAGAGAGAGAGAGAGAGGGAGACAGAAGACGAAGGAGAGAGAGAAGATTGTAGCTATTGTCGAGTGTGAGTGCGGGACAGCGAATGAGAGAGATGCCTCTGTGTGCGAGAGAGAGAAAGCAGAGAGGTGGGGGAGAGAGGGGGGAGTGTGGGGGGGGGGGGGGGGGGGAGTGATGCGAGGAGGAGACGGAGACAGAGGAGGTGGACCAAAATATGATGCAGGGAGGTATAGATGCTGCTGCAACAAAGTGAGAGAGGGGGGAGAGAGGGGGGGAGAGATTGAGCGACTGAGAGAATGACATTGCCGGTACGGTGAGGTGTCGGGACTGACATGAAGAGAAAGTGGGAGAAAGGGAGGATGGAGTAAGACACACTGAGAAAGATGAAGAGAAGTGGAGAGAGAGAGAGAGAGAGAGAGAGAGAGAGAGAGAGAGAGAGGGAGAGAGGAGAATGGAGGAGGCCACCTGCTCCTGTTGCTGTGTGGAGCGATGAGGAAGGAGACATCAGAGAGGACAGCTCTGTTCCCAGCATGACACTCAGGAGTCATTCAGCACTCAGTGAGCTGTCAGGTGTGTGTGTGTGTGTGTGTGTGTGTGTGTGTGTGTGTGTGTGTGTGTGTGTGTGTGTGTGTGTGTGTGTGTGTGTGTGTGTGTGTGTAAGTGCATGCATGTGCAGCCCATGTCCTTGCCATACCTTTATGACGGTGTTGCTGGCTGGTTCCACTGATGCCGTTGCAGCTCCACCGGTCCGTTTTCGTTATCCAAGTACAAGGGCAGGTTACTTTTTTCTGCAACTGGTCCCAGCTCAGCAACTGGCAACTCTCTTCAGTTACAGGTGTCCCTTTCCTTGTTGTTGCTGAAGTGACAGTGCTGCTCTGACGATGCCCAGATTCCCCCAAAAAGAGAGAGAGAGAGAGAGAGAGAGAGAGAGAGAGAGAGAGAGAGAGAGGAGGGAGAGTTGGTGCTGGTGGAGTCCGGCAGGCACAGGTGTCACTGTGTGGTCTGTGTGCATGCAGGTTTGCGGTTGTTTGGAGTGAGAGAACGGCAAGTAGTGCTGCAGGTCAGTGCCGGTGTGGTGTCAGAAAAGGTGCATGTGTGTATGGTAAGGTGCACGGTATGTCCAGCTGCAGCCTACTGCTCAGAGCAGCGCCACTTTATCAATGAAAGCCTCTGCAGTGAGCATATGCTGCTTCCCTCCCTCTATCCACTTCTCTCTCTCTCTCTCTCTCTCTCTCTGTCCAGCTCCCTCAATGCCCCTCATCACCACACCGCCCTCCTCCTTTCCTCGGCTCTCTCATTTCTCTGCTGCAGTCGATGGTTGGCTCCTCCCTCTCTTTCTCTCTCTCCCTCCTTCCCACTACCTCACCTCACAGTTCATCCCTCAATTCTCTCACCCTCCTCCTCTCTCAGATTGTCTGAATGAGGATTGACGGGAACAGGGACACCCAAAAGATATGTCTTCCACAGCGAGGGTGAAATATGCAGTGGTATGTGTGTGGGTTTTATGTAGTGTGTATGAGTGGGTGTGTGTGTGTGTGTGTGTGTGTGTGTGTGTGTGTGTGTGTGTGTGTGTGTGTGTGTGTGTGTGTGTGCGCGCGTGCGCGTGCATGTGCGTGTGTGTGACATCCATCTGGACCAATGCTGTCAGGAAAGATGTTACACTACATTAAGATCTGTTACGCACATACACGCACACACAAGCGTGCATGACACACGTCCGCACACACACACACACACCTCATCATCAAATGAGTGTGTGTGTGTGTGTGTGTGTGTCTGTGTGCTGATGTATGTGCTTGCTTATGTATTTATAATATAGGGCCCAATGTGAAACCCATGGAATATAAAGCTGAATCATGTTCCTCTTATGCCACACAGGACTGACATGAAAAACTGTTCATTCACAAAAAGTACATGTACTTTTCTGCTCAATAGATCTGGAAAACACAATTAAAAGAGTTTTTTTTATAATGGTGAGATAGTTTATACTGTAGTCTATCATTGTTTACTTTGAATCAGAGACACAAAGTAGTCTATTGTCATATTACATTGCCTTGAAAATAAAGAAAATAAACATAGGGATAATTATTAATGTTAGTAAAGTAAAAATAAATAACATTTTAATTACCACCAATACCATAGATTCTTCCTTAAATATATTCTTTATTTTCACATTAGTGCTTTGTTGCTACATCAAGGTGTTATTTTAATTTGTTTTAACCAGAAGTCTGTTTTTTGTGTTATGGCTGGCTTGGTGAACGCCAGTCTCTAGCATTTGTTTCATACAGAGAATTCAGCTACGCTCCATTTGTCAATGACAAGTGATCTAATAAGCTACTTCAAAGTACAAGCCAAGCCATTAACAGTTCTGTGACAAAGTTTTCTCGCTACAAATGCGTACTGACTTTATTTCACTTATGAGGAGCTAGCTAAGACTAGAGCTCCCGCTAGCTAAGACTTGAGCGCCCGCTAACTAAGACTTGAGCTTCCGCTAGCTAAGACTTGAGCTCCCGCTAGCTAAGACTAGAGCTCCCGCTAGCTAAGACTTGAGCTCCCGCTAACTAAGACTTGAGCTTCCGCTAACTAAGACTTGAGCTTCCGCTAACTAAGACTTGAGCTCCCGCTAACTAAGACTTGAGCTCCCGCTAACTAAGACTTGAGCTTCCGCTAGGTAAGACTTAGGCTCCCGCTAGCTAAGACTTGAGCTCCCGCTAGCTAAGACTTAGGCTCCCGCTAGCTAAGACTTGAGCTTCCGCTAACTAAGGCTTGAGCTCCCGCTAGCTAAGACTTGAGCTCCCGCTAACTAAGACTTGAGCTTCCGCTAACTAAGACTTGAGCTCCCGCTAACTAAGACTTGAGCTCCCGCTTACTAAGACTTGAGCTTCCGCTAGCTAAGACTTAGGCTCCCGCTAGCTAAGACTTGAGCTTCCGCTAGCTAAGACTTAGGCTCCCGCTAGCTAAGACTTGAGCTTCCGCTAGCTAAGACTTAGGTTCCCGCTAACTAAGACTTGAGCTCTCGCTAGTTAAGACTTGAGCTTCCGCTAGCTAAGACTTGAGCTCCCGCTCACTAACAAAGAGAAATAGCTTGAGGCTTTTCTAGCAGCTAATGTTGAAAGGCTGTTTGATTTTATATTGTCAGGTGTAATACAGGACTATGGCTAGACCCAAGGCATTATTTGAGTAGTGTTTTTTCATCAGCACAAATCTGATAAAGCTCACAGCGACCACTTACCTTAGCCACCTATGGAAATTTAGTTTGAAAGCATAATTCTTAAACCTAAAATAAGGGTTCAGTAGCGATTCTTATAATTGTATTTATTTATTATTGATTAATTTATCATTGACTAATTTTATGTAATCTTTGTTTTTGTGAAATGTCTTATATTCTTATTCTTATTCTCTATTCAATTGATCACTATTAGGTGAAATGTCCTTGAAAATGTCAGCAAGCAAGTCAGTTTGCCTCAGCTTAATACTGAGAGGGATAAAGCCCTTTGCAGCTCTTTGTAGGCCAACAGTGACTCTGCAGCATTCACTGCAATCAAGACCAGTCAGATGTTCAATCAGGACCAAACAATGACTCAGCGACGATGACACAGAACAGTGATTAGTGAATTCAGCTTTGCGTCCAGCTGCAATTGAGGGCAGCATGCAATTTTCCGAGGGAGACAAACATTGCATTATCATCCATGGAGGTCCACTGAAGAATCTTTTTCTGGTTCAGCAGCAGTTCAGTTCAATATCATAATTAAATATTGTTTCTATACATTTTATTGAGCTCTCAAATTAAGAATTTGCATGTTTTCCCAGGCATGGATTAAATATAGATCTTAAATTGTAGTTCTTCAGTGCATTTGGAATAAAAGGCAGTTTTAGTAAAATCAGTGAAGCAGTCTTGGAGTACTAGTTCCTAGCCGTGTCGAATCCACTAAACAAAATAAAGGAAAATAGAAGCCTATTTTGATTATTAGCATTAAAGTTGTTTGCCTAGTTGAATCCAGTCAAGAGAGTGAAGGACAAAAATAACCTAGTTTTGCAAAATAGGTTCAAATAGAGCTGTAGGGCCTCTGGGGTGCTATTATATAGTCTGACAGCAGCAACACACTTACATAACCGCACCAATTTCTCACTCAAATAATGTATTTCTCTGGCATAAAAAAGATATTCTGTGATCTCCCAACAGACCAAAAGATTCTCTGCTTCTCTTGTGAATTCAAATGCAGCCAATGAGTTAATACTTAATGAGAGGGTTGCTTAAATGTTTCAAAGAATGACCAAAATGATCGCAAGGTCGATGAATTATGGATTTTCTTCAAAGTGAGCTGGCTGCAGTGAAATATCACATATACAGGAGCCCCCTGAAAAGCTCCTACTGTGACGACCACACGGTCTGTGAGGGTTGTTCACATGCATTTTTGAGCCTGTATTATTTACGCAGAATAACCACTGAGTACATTTGAGACGTAGAACTTTTAATAGAAAGCCAACTGAGGCTGTTGTAAGCCTTTGTGATGGTCAGAGATGATATACACTTGCTATCCCACACTCCTAATGAGTTCCACTGGGCATGTTTTGATTGTAGCTACACCGTACAAGACTTGGTGAAAATCACTGCTAATCCTCTTCATCCCTTTTGGAAAGAAGAGCAGCCTGATGTGATCCACTTGTGTCTGCGTGTGTCTGATGATACAAGTACATTTGTGAGACAGCATGGACGATGCAGGTTCAAATTCGACCAGAGGACTCGACTCGATCATCAACTGATTGACTTTTGGGGTGTTTTTTTTGCAGAAGTGGGTATTTTTCTGTTGTTTGATGTGTTTTATCACAAAGATCATGGAAAAAGCAATGATTTAATTCAATAAGTTATTTTTTCATACCTGCATTTTACGCACATCAAATATATATATATATATATATATATATATATATATATATAAATATATATGTGCTGGGAAAATAACCAACCATTACATTTCCTTTCGTCCTTCTCATCTTGTTGATTGCACTTATTGACTTAAAGAGAAAAGAGCTTGATTTTTTGTTGAAAATACAACTAAAACCTTCAGTGTTTTCAGTGTAATTCCACTTTAATTTGTACTCTTTTGTTTCAGCTTGCTGTATCTGTATATTGTCATGAGAGATGTAGTGTTTTCTGCGGGTTCTCTGATGCAGTGGAAAGATGCATAGCTGTGCAAATGGCAGTGAAAGATCATCAGCGGAAATTGATCGTGCGTCTATTCATCCCTGCTCTACATGTAAGCATGTGTGTAGAGGTCTTATGTCTCTTCAACTCAACTAAATTCAAACACCAGTGGCGCAACAGGAGCATATAAAAATTCCAGATGAAATACACGGTGGAAAAGAAAGAGTCAGCCTTCCCTCCTAGTCTCTCTCACACCCCTTTCTCTCTCTCCCTATCGTTTCCTCTTGCCCTCTGACCTTTCTTCGCTGCCCGGCCTCTCTCCTCTTCGGGAGTCACCTGGACTTGGGGCTCATCACCGGAACGACACCTCACACGATCACCGCAGCGTCTGCCCCACCAAATCACCGTGGCTGTGTGTGAGTGCGTGCATGCATGCAGAGTGTTTCACTCTAATTGAATTGCTGTTGTGCAAATGTTTTGAGGGAGGACTGACAGAGGCACACGTGTACACGCTCATACACACACACTCATACCTTCTCCCCATAGCCTTCCACTTTAAAGCAGCTGCTCCTGAGTCAGTCAGTCTCATAAATAAACCATATCCCTCCTCTCCTTCCACAGGCTCCGGCAAAGAGCGTCTTTAGGGAAAAGCTCTTTCCTGATACACCGCTGCCAGCCGCATGCTTCTCTCCCACACTCAAAAATAGCCGCAAAGCGCCGGTTCTCTCGGAATGTGACGTGCTGGGTGAAAAGTGGGTGTGTATGCATGCGTGTGTGTGTGTGTGTGTGTGTGTTTGCTTGTGAGAGAGTGTTAGTACATACACAAACTGACAGCGTTGGATTAGTGTGAATAATTTGGGGCAGCAGGAAGCGAGAGAGATGCGTGAAGCAAAGGTGGGAGCTAAAAAAAAATAAAAAAAATAAAAAAAGATGAGAAATGATACGAGGACAGAATGAGAGAAGGGTTGCCACCTGCAAGTGAAAGCACTCTTTTGACAGATGAGCAGAAAACAACAATGATTTGCTTTGACACCCACATCTGACTAATGAATACGATGATGCAACAGCGTATTGAGAGGCGCTCTGTGTTTGTGTGTGTGTGTGTGTGTGTGTGCGTGCCTGTCTATCTGTCATACCCTCTTATTAGGTACAATTTACCTCAAGGCTCTCCCAGGGCCCAAAGTCAAGCTCACTGAATCTATCATATCCTAATGAGCACCACACACAGCCACGTGCCTACAGTCGGTGCCAGGCTGTGTGTGTGTGTTGTTTGTGAGTGTGTGTGTGTGTGTGTGTGTGTGAGTTACTAGTGATGTTTGCAGAAGAAGAAGGGAGAGGGGTGTGAGAATCCAGTGGGGTGCACACACACACACACACACACACACACACCCTCACGTGCCTACGATTCTTTTGGTGTCTTTGTGTGAGTTTGCGTGTGTGTGTGTGTGTGTGTGTGTGTGTGTGTGTGTGTGTGGGAGGGAGTGCAGCCTCGAACAACTCCCAGTGGGACTGACAACATTGCGGTGCTGAGCGAAGGAGACAGAGGGAAAGAAAGAGAGAGAGAGAGAGAGAGAGAGAAAAAGTCAGAGGAGAACCAATTACAATGGCTCACTGGCCAACTCTCATCACTGTGCTCAGTCAGCTAAAAACCAGAGCAGCAACTGCAGCGCTCGGGGAGTGAGACTGCCTCGCTTCACTAAGTCACCTCACTGAAACTCATTTTATATAATATTTTATTGGGCGTGACACTAAAAATGAAATGTTATAGTTTCCGGAACTGGCATTTATTTTGCAATTGAAGTGCCAATAAACTATTTTGGAAGAGTTTTGAAAATCAATATGAAGGTCTGGAGATACGCAGCTTCTAACTTTAGGTGTTGACTCCAGTATTCCATAGTGAGTTTTACTTACATGCTAGCAACCAGTCACTATTTTTAAAAATATTGGATATGTCATCGTGGAAGTACGCTAAAACGTCTGTCTGAGACAAATCAAAACAAATACCCAATCAAGGTACTAGAGTATCATGTTCATTACATAGTGTGTTTTTTTGTATTAGAATCAGTTCATATTTCTCCTGGTCAATGGGTCCGGGGGGGGGGGGGGGGGGCTGTGGTTGGAGCAGCAAAATTTTCTTCTACCAGTCTGGCAGTGAGGTGAGAGTAAAGAGAAACCTGAGGAATCAAGGCAGGTTTTCTGTTTGGCTGAATGTTGCCTGAATGATCGCAGCCTACCCAGCATCCACAACAAATACTGTGTGTGTGCTTTCTTTTCTTCTATTCTTCTTTCTATTCTTTTCTATCTCTGCACCTTTGTGTTTTCTTTGCAGAATAAGATAAGATTATCAGTACCACGTAAAAGTACCATTTAAACGCCTTCCGCTCTTTGTCCTCAGAGGCAGGCTGTGTGTGTGTGTGTGTGTGTGTGTGTGTGTGTGTGTTTGCGTGTGTGTGTGTGAACCAGTAATACACTGCATGAATTCCCTGGCCTATTCCTGTCAATCAGCCTCTCAAACACTGTATTACTGAAAAGGTCAGGAGGCGTCTGCTAGACGGGGTGAGGAAGAGAGAGAGAAAGACACGGCAGGGGGGACAGCATCTGCTGAATATTTTCAAAAGGAGTCACAATCTTATTCAAGTAATTACTGAGATCTCTAGATCAGAATGGAGGAGAAAAGGAAGGGAATGAGAGGTTCTCACAAAGGTCAAAGACAAAAAGACTTAAAAAAAAAAAAGATAAAAGGTTTTCCAATAAACTCGTCCTCCCCAGTAGAGTTTGCACGATTGTGTGTGTGATTCTAAATCAGCACTCGAGACACTTGACAAGCCCCGCCCCCTGGCGTGTCCAACGTTAAGTTTGACGAGAACACGATGTCTCTTCATCAGTCTCACCTAACCTGCCCTGCTCAGGCTGTAGACCCGGGGAACCAACTGCTCAGGTATGTACCACCAGCCCAGCGCAGCCCGAGGGCAGAGGCACGATTTTCACAGCAGGCAAGAGAAGACGAGTCTCAAAGTAGAGCCAAACAACACGGGGTCAAATGTTGTGGTGGCCCTGCAGCAAGCCCTACTGCATTGAACCCAAGCTGAAAGGTTGTTGGTTCCTATTAATGTGTGATGAAGGATTTTTGTCATATTTATTATTTTGTCTATGAGGAGATTTTGCAGGATGTTATGCATTGGATTCAAAAGATTTTCAACTTGTGCAGTTCTGCTAGGAAAGACTCTGTTCTGCATGTATAGTAACAAGACATGCTGTATAGTTAGTGTAACATAATGCAGATGTATTACATAAGTATGTGTTGTAAGAGCGCACACTGATGTCTGCTCTGTCACATAAATATCTCACATATATCCCTGAGTTCTTCTTAGAACATTTGTAATATGTGAACTATTTGTTTTCACCTGAACTGCTTCTGCTGCTTCTTCATAATTCAACTGAGAGACGGGAGAAAAATGCAATCATTCATCAATATTTCATGTGTTCAGACGGTGGTCAAATACTGAAATATTCCAAAAATTAAGTTAAGCCTCAATAACTGTCAAATGTGTGGATGAAATGTTCTGCGTTGTGTATTCATCAGAATCAGTCCAGTTTTCAAATCTCAACTGTGAAAACCATGTATGTGTGTATTGTACATTATCAATGCATTATCAATGGTAGAGAGGCATGAGACATTTTCCACACATTCGAAATGAAGAACAAATGTGAATTACACCCGTAATGCATTTTGGTGCAAATATGTTCATGTCCTGCTTGCCGAGGCCTCAGGTGTCATCAAAGCTATACAAGGTTAGACGGTTCACAGCGCTCCTGTTCTTCCTGCTCCGTCAGCCTGCAGGTGATTGGCTGAAAATTACTCAAAGGCAAAAAGTTAATAGGCTGACTTGCTGAAAATCACAACCAAATACTGTACATTCCTTATCGCCCATCCTGTGATCATGTGATGCTTGGGCACTCCAAGTATGTACTATTCCTATCGGGCGTGTTCACTGTGTACACTTTTACTCACACACACAGGCACACGCCCTTATTGTTTTCATTTGTCATGCCTGACTGCAGCCTGTCACAAACATGTTTGTGTCTTAACTGAAACTCTCCCCAGTCGAACCCATGATAAGTGGCTAAATCCTTATTTCAACTGGCTTGGATGGCAATGCTTGTGCAAACAGTCTAAACCTTCAGATAGAATAATGTCTAGATGGAATAGCTGCAAAGAGAGTCAGAGGGGAAGCGGGGGGAATTGCTTATTGCACCGTGTGTGTGTGTGTTTGTGTGTGTACATTTCAAGCAGTCGTACTAATAGGCACTCAAAGGCCTTGAATCCACATCAATGAAACGATCCATAAGTCTTGTGACTCAAGAAAGTCGTAAGGCTCTGTGACTCAAATACAGCTTCAATAAACGCTGCGCTTATCCACTGTGTGAGCATTTCACATATCACCTCCCCATATTCTACACCCTGTTGCTGCCTGTGTCCTCACACACACACACACACACACACACACACACACAAATCACACCACATATGCACTGAATGTTCGAACACATTTCACACGACCCAGTCATCAGATGGTGAGCTGAGTCTCCAGTGACTTGGACATCTCTGCCACTCAGCCAGGACATCTCCCTCTCTCTCTCTCCACGCCCCCTTTTCAGATGTCTGACTTCTCCAGCCTCATCCCACTCTCCCCAGCTCCACTTGTCTGTGTAGAGTTTGGAAACTTAACTTCAGTTTGCAGCATGTGAAGGAGAAGGCACTTGGAGAGCACAAACCTCTGCCAACGTCGAACAATTCTCCAACTTACTGTTACAGCCAAACGTGTACCGCCTGTAAACTGCACAGTATGTCAATTTCACTTTGACACTTTGATCAGTGGTCTGCATAAATATCAAAATGTGTCTTCTTATGAATCACATATTTCTCAAAATGTACCAAAATACATTTAAAATGAGTAGGTGTAAGAAATCCATTTCATTCAGTACGTGTTTGGCTGTTCATGCAGAAAGAAAGTCAAATTTTTGTCTCAACCCCCAGATTTATATTGCCTCAAACTAGATCGTTATAACTCGTTATGAGTTATGAGGCTGTAAAGTTAAGTAAGCTGTCAAATCTCTCATATGGGATGTACTTTTTCATGGTTGAAAACTTTGTTTCGGGTTGTGATTCCCCTAAAGCCTGCTAAATTTATGATTTCAAGGCGTGCTGCTTCAGGGAAAATCAGGAGCTGGGCTGGGGAGTAGATATCCACATGGGCTGTCTGCCCTTTGAAAACTCAATGGATCATGACTTTTCTTCTCTTCCTGCAGGCTGCTGGTCCTGGCAGTGGTTATGATACTGACGTCATCAGCTCAATATTGATGAGTCTCATTAGTCCAGCGTCATGAGCTGTTTAAGTACTTCTGAAGAGAAATTAGGTTTTTAGAAATATCTTCCCTCATGAAAATAAAACCATGTTTTACCAAGGTAATTCAATTACCACACGTACTGTGGTGCCTAGTAAGTGTGGTATTTTGGAACCAATTATGGTTTTAAAATACCATGGTTTTGAATCATGGGTTTCCATGGTAATTACACCATAGTAACAATTGTTACCAAAGTACTATGTTTTGATGGAAACTGTGGTTTTAAAATACCATGGTTTTGAATCATGGTTGTATGTACTATGATAGGCAAAAATATACTCATGGTCAGAAGCCCAGAAATATCCCAGTTATGTAGTTGTGTAGCAATCCTGCCATTGTTCAGAAGTGGAAAACACTACATACCAGCACATAAATCATAGGACCTTAGTATATACTAAAGTGGCAAGTACAATAAATATATCAAATATATTATACCATGTATCAAATCTATGAACTGTAGTATAACAATTCAGGGTTATCTTAAATATAAATCATGCTCTCTATAGCTTATGAGTGTGTTATTTACTACTTAGTAATACATAAGTACATATATATTTTGGGAAAGCATGACGCTGTTCTCAGAAGTATCTTCAGTTCCACATTATGTAATGATTTTTTTGTTGGTATGCAAAATTACATAAAACACAAAAGCAATGAGTTATGTATTTCAAACCTATAGTTAACCAGTGTGCACATAGCTAACTCACTGATGGCCAAACAGTCTCATGCCAAACACTGAGACCAGGCCACTTTAAGACGCAGCCTCAAAGCTCCATCACAAAAATGTATTTTCACACCGTATACGGTCCCTGCCTAACCCTTTACATACAGTCCCATTGTACTGGCTTGGACATTCCAGTCCTTCCAGGAACAATGGGAAGTGGTCACTTCAGAGGACCGATCTGAGCGATCCCTCTCCGATAAGGAAGTGTGCAGGAGCCTTTCAGAGCACACAGACATAAAGCAATACTATTTACAGACATGCTTTGTCTCAGAGTCGCCCTCTGTCTCTTCATAGGCCACAGAATGCCAATCATTTCCCGTCGCTTGATCCGAGCTGCAGGTGTGGTATCGTGGTGTATATCTGTTCCAGCTAAGGTCTTTTTATGTGCTGAATGCAGTGATGGAAGCTGGGTAAACTGTGGCCTGCAGTCAAAAATCACTTATATTGTCCGAAAAGCATCAACTTACATCAGTTTGATGGTACTTGCTATTTTGTATACCATGAAGTTATATGATCTTAAGATGCATGTCTGCCTAAACAGGTGAATAAACTGAGTTTCAGTGGGTTCATCTGTCCGCACACATGCATGTAAAAAGGCAAGCGTGCGCACACACACACACACACACACACACACACACACACACACACACACATACAACACATAAAGGAGTCCATAGGGTCTTTCTTCTTTTCTTCCCTGAGGTTCAGTGTGTCCATTTTTGTCCACTTCCTGCACATCGGTCAGCTGCTTCCTGTCTGGTGCCACACAAATGAGCAACACCCCCACTGTTACCGTTACTGTGACACCATGGGGTGGGGGGGGGGGGGTCATGAGGAGAGGGGGAAAGCGTGACAGATTAAATGGATGAGCAAAGCAAACTGCTGTGTGTAAATAATACTGCAAGATGAATGCAACAGATGCTGAGGGGGAAAAAAGCATTAATCAGTAATTCACCAATCATACTTGATGTCGTTGTCTATAAATTCACAAAGGTTATGAACACGCAGCTGTCTTCTAGTCTTCTAGTCGTCTAGTCTTCTAGTCGTCTAGTCTTCTAGTCATCTAGTCTTCTAGTCGTCTAGTCTTCTAGTCTTCTAGTCTTCTAGTCTTCTAGTCGTCTAGTCTTCTAGTCGTCTAGTCTTCTAGTCTTCTAGTCTTCTAGTCTAGTCTTCTAGTCTTCTAGTCTTCTAGTCGTCTAGTCTTCTAGTCGTCTAGTCTTCTAGTCTTCTAGTCGTCTAGTCTTCTAGTCTTCTAGTCTTCTAGTCTTCTAGTCATCTAGTCTTCTAGTCTTCTAGTCTTCTAGTCTTCTAGTCTAGTCTTCTAGTCTTCTAGTCTTCTAGTCTTTCAAACTTGCAGGACTGATTCCACGACTTTCTGCAGTGATTTTATTTAGTGTGAAACAGAAATCATAAGTCAAAGTTTCTGTTTTGCTGTAAGGCAAGAATTTCATTTTCATGAAAGCCATGGACACGTACAGAGAGAGAGAGAGAGAGAGGGAGGGGGGGGGGGGGGGGGGGGGGGGGGGGTTCAAAGTGAAATTCTGATAGATTCAGAGAAAAAGATATGTTGAGCCAGATGAATGAAATAGAGGGAGGAAGGGAGGAAGGGGGTGGGTTGATGTGAGAGAACTGAAAAAGATGAATATAGTAGAGTGGAGAGAGATGAAGATTTGGAGAGAAGGAACCAGGGGGAGGGAGAGAGAGAGAGAGAGAGAGAGAGAGAGAGAGAGAGAGAGAGAGAGATCTGACTGGGGGACAGCTCTCTTTCATAAAGAGCATTGGATATGAGCCTCAGTCTGTCTCCCCAGGGGATGTGGCCTGGTTTCTCTTTCCCCGACACACACACACACACACACACACACACACACACACACACACACACACACACTTACCCTACACTAACACTGCGCTGTCGGTAGAAGCTGCCACTAAATTATCTTATATTAGGACTCACAAACAAAAGCATTTTGTCACGTTTTAAGCTGAATGCTAAATTTAAAAGAAAACAGGGAAAATATAAAGAAACTTCTTTTCGTATGGATGGATTGGAGACTAAGTCCTGGAGTACATTGAACATCACAGATGAATGATATCTAACAGTGTAAGAGGGAATACACACCACCAAATCTTAGCAGGATTGAAGCATCGATGCTCTATAGTGTTATATGATGTTTCCATTAACCAGACAGCAGTGATTCCTTATCAGT
>JAXDDW010000021.1:4235000-4305000 GCA_034670385.1 Hoplostethus mediterraneus | reverse complement strand
ACACACACACACACACACACACACACACTGCATTCCTGCCGCCCTGTACCCCTCCTCCAGTCATCCTGAGAGGGCTATTACGTTAAGATGCTGACTCCTGTGCCGACCGGCTGACTGGAATGTCGAGTGTCGTCAGTTGAGTGGCTCCATCAGAGCCGTCACAGACTCGCCCGGCCTTGTGAGTTGTGATTCACATCAAATAAATCTTTGCAAATCATTTCATTTAGTCCCCGCGTGGAGAACTAGATGGGTGGCGCTTTTCTGCAACCGGGACAATATAAGTTGTCAGTCACAGAAATTGACTTGGAATTGAACGTGACGGTGCTTATTTTATTTATTATTTGTTATTTTATTGTCCTCGCTGGAATAGATGCTTTTGTCCGATAGTCCATGCAGGTTAAAACAAATGATTTGCGCTAAACTATTTGCCCTACGTCTGGTATTTGTAGCCACTGGGGTGAGACAGCACATTCTCTCTCACTCTTGTCAGTCACAGTTCATTAAGTGTCTGCATGAGTCTCTGGCCTGATAGCGGGAAGCTGGTGGGGGTTCAATCCACAGCCAAGACATCCCAAACACTTGGAGCACAAACGCCTCTCTACCTGGCAGTGAGGATTTTAAGGAATGCGTTTCTTTCCAGCTCCTGTGATGAAGTGGCGTCCTGGAAGGTGCACTTGAGCGCTTTCAACTGCTGCATACCTCAGAAATGGGAAGTAGGCTTGAAACATTTAGATTTAAGGTTTGGGTACTTTAGGTTTTGTGTGTCTATGTCCACAAAGTATTGTCAAATATTTGCTTCTTTCCCCTTGACATCGTGGGAATGTGAAAATTGCAGCTTTTACGTAAGAGCAGTAGTTTTGCATTTAGGGAAGTGAGTTTGTGATCTGAAGGCTGCTTGCTGGCTCAGATCCAAGGGTCAAGAGTGAAATGACTGACCTGCTATAACTACTGTAACACTGATATACGCAAAAAGTTTCAACCATAAATTGTCATCAATTACAGTATTGACGATAACGAGCAGGTTGCAACTAAAGGTGTAGTCCTAAAGGTCATGAGAATTCCCATCATGCCTAGCGATGGTTAGAGTGACGCCAGATGGATTTTAGTGTCTACTGTTGCACTTATTGTAAGTCAATCTGGAAAACACGTAAAAACATGTAGCTGGTGATGTAAACATAGTGTGGTTCTACAATACTACTTCAGTACATACATCCTGGGTTTCATAAAAAGCTATAATATGATTGTTTAGACTAAAAGGTTCCTAATATTTATTTTCCACCATAATCACAATTTAGCACTTTTTATGAACTTGAGAGGATGTGAATAACTTATTCAACATGATGGTTCTCATCTGGCTTCCTCCTCATCTGCAACATTTATTTTACTGAAAGCAGCCTATTGTTTTTTTTATTTTTTATTGCAGTCTTCAAAGAATAGCAAGCAGCGAAATGACTTCCACCCTGGTGCCTGTGTGTCTACTGTCCAGTTAGCCTAGTGGAGGGGTGGGGCAGCAGCTCAGACAATAGCCTTTGGCCAGCTCTCGCTATTTTGAGATGCTTCCTCCACCTTTAGCCTCGTCCCGAACTTCACCCACCCATCTTCACTCCAGTCAAATGTCTTTTGTCTTTTTTTTTTTTTTTTGGTCCTAGCTGAATCTAGAGGTGGGTTGAGTCTTAGAGTGGGCAGGGGTTCTTGTGGGTTGAAATGGTTTCCCGATGCCATTTCTGTCTCCCGACCTGCTGCCACGCGAACAATGGGATGAAGAATTGCCAGCGAGGGTATTTGGGTCAGGAGTAAATGCAGAATTCCTTTCCAGACACAGTTGCTCCGAAGTAGAACGTGGCACTGACACCGCTATATGGTCTTGAAGTTCAAATCAAAGAGGATTTTTTTTTTTTAGTGTGGCCACTGTGTTGTATGTGTGGACTTTGGCGCTGTCCAATATGAGACAATGCAGCACACACAGTAATAGCCAGGCCTGTAATAGCCCCTTCAGCACAGGAAGCCCAGCCTTCCGATGACAGGAAGCAGCCCTCACCATGGAGACAGCAGTCTGAGTAGGTGTCCTGCAGGTCAAACACAAATACACACACACACACACACACACACACACACACGCACGCACACGCAATCTGATGCCATCTACGGAAGAGGCAGTGAGTTAGAAAGTGATGGGGCTTCCTTTTGATGTTCCCTCTTTTCATCTCCACTCATTTTCATTACGCATTACACCGTTTAAACACAGACCTGAGCCTTGTTGATTCCCACATCACTCCTTCCAACACCAGACACCCTCAGTGTCCTCGACTGCAGCCCACAGAGAAGAAGCATCTGGGGGAAACATATATATATATATATACCTCTGTATCTGTTAAAGTGACAACGAGGGACATTGATGATTTTCTCTCTGCTTATGATTCTCATAACGTGGCTCATCAGTCGGTCCCTAATGCGCCCTGCCAATTTCAGATCAGTAACTCATGATTAATGAGACAATATGCTTTAATATCTCAGTTTTATGTTTGACAGAGGCAGACCATTTACTTTTTTTATTGCATAGTACATACAGTGGGGTCCAAAAGTCTGAGTCCACTAGCAAGAACTCTTTTGTTTCATCATTTATAAAAAAAAAAAAAAGTGATATTTCTCAAACAAGATTACATCATTTTCAAAAATAATTTAAGTAATAATTAAAAATATTTTTCAGTGGAAGTCCTTTCAAAGTTAAAGCTCTAGCAGTAGCGACAATAACGCTTAGAGGACCAAAACAATTCACACTGTGTATTATGTGTTCATATTTTAATGAAATATATGGTATGACAACAATTTTCAGAACCTTACCATATGGTGTGTGGACAGGATATTCAGACTGTGTTGTTCTATAGCCCCTTTGAGTTTCTTTTAACTGGAATATTTCATTCTTTGCATGTGAACGTACAATACAAATTTTATATAACTATATATATATATAAAAAAATAAAAAAAAGTCCATCACTATAGTAACCCTGACATGAACCAGATCACCCAGGTTACTGTTCATACAGTTAAAGTGAAAAAGTAGAAAATGTCAAAATGATCCAAATGTGTCAGACAGCATTGTGTTAGCATTAGCCCAACACGCTGCACATTGAGTGTCACTGGATGAAAGACGCTACTGTCCCAAGCTGTAAACGTGACGGCCCTTTGCTGCTCTCTGCTCATGCACAACTATGCACACATAGTACATGTGCACAAACAATCACATGGTCATGACCCTTTGCATTCACGCCACACTGCAAAGGTATCAGTGTGTGTGTGTGTGTGTGTGTGTGTGTGTGTGTGTGTGTGTGTGTGTGTGTGTGTGCGTGTGTTCTATAGTAGCCTTGAGCTGTGTTCATTCATCTGTAATGTTAGCAAGGGGCGTACACACATCGTTTCCTCCAGTCTGTTTATACACTCGTTCCATGTTGGCCTGAACCTTACACACACCCCCTTCTCAAAACCAAAACATTTACCTCCCCTTCCTCCTTCCATCGTTGACAATGATGACGTTGGTTCTGTGAGTTGAGGGAGGCGTTATTGGGGGGGTTTGCCAGTATGTGGCCATACTACATGTGGCCATACTTGCCAACATGGAGTCCAGAGTCCAGAAACAGGGAGATTTTCGCAAACCACAGCATGGTGGTTTTAAGATTGAGAGACTTTATTTCCTTCATTCTGGTGACTTTTTATGTCCAAAATAACAATGAAAATATAATGCAAACTTTCAGTGAGAAAGTTGAACTTGTCCTTCCACGACAACTGAAACCTGCACACGTTATTCTTTTTCTTCAAAACCTCGATTTCTTTTCTTAGTCCACTGAACTAATAACGTGACTATAGAAGCTTTGGTGTAACATATTTTGTGACGGTATCAGGCTTGATTCATTGTGTTACTACAATAACACAATAAATATTTGATCGAAATCTTGGAGAAAATGGTGAGAGGCGACGCCACACACGCCCACAAACACCCTACATACGACAAACTCACAACCGAGCGCACACGTGCTCTCGTGTCTCGTTCCTCTCATCCTCCCACCTGTTTGACAGAAGCTCCTCAGATGTCAACAACAAAAGACAGCATGTGTGTGTGTGTGTGTGTGTGTGTGTGTGTGTGTGTAGAGATCAAACCCCTCCGCTCAGAAAAGGTTGAAAGGTGAGTCAAACATTATTGACCCCCTTCTGGAATTTGTTGTTCAATGTGAGAAACTCACACGGGGGGGGGAAAGCACAGGATGGCAACAACAGACCGATACTTTTATCACACAGCATCTGAAAGTTGGTATTGTGCAACCCAACCACACGGGATGGACCGATGAGGGGGCGGGGTTGGGACAATAACAGTGAATAAACACTCACAAAGGTCAATTGACTGAAATCCCTTTGCGAATAACAACCACAGTGTCGTGTCTCCGTTGTGATGGTGAATACGCTTTTGAAAATCCCACACAAAGCAACGGGTTAGGTGGGTTTTTTGTGAAAGGTTGAGGGAAAGTATCATCCGTGCGGAGTCCCTCAGGGAAAGACTGTATCGGTTACTCAAGCGAGGTATCGCTGACATAGAGAAGGTATCATATATCTGTTACACCCACATACTGGGGAGACATGAGGACCACTGATGCCCAATAGATCAGATCTAGTACAGTATTTGAACTGGTGCCCTAATGCCCTGCTGCTCTACCCATCGGTTACAAGATATCATCAAAGTCAACAACCACTTTAACACACACACACACACACACACACGAGCGGTCACTGCACAATGTTGTCAAGAGGAACAAACAGATCATTCTACCCCATCCTACCACCTCGTCTCTCGCTCTCTTTCTCTTCCCTCTCTCTCTTTCTCTGGTTCACACACACACACACACACACACACACACACACACTTAGACGTCCCACCGTTATGCATACCAGCGCCAACAGCGAAATGAGAACCACAACAATCTGACACAGAGAGCTTTGTTCATCTTGACCTCCCACGGGCAAAAAAGCATCCAGAAGGTTGATGACCGGTTGAGAACGTGGAGAACTGGGACAGACGCAGGAAACCTGATGTTGTGACTGATGTTGTGACTGATGTTGTGACTGATGTTGTGACTGATGTTGTGACTGATGTTGTGGGCTGTGCTAAGCCGCTGAGGGATTCTGCGTTTAAGCCACCGATACCCTACATCTGTCACATATAGACAGTCGGACATTTATGCAACAACCCCTATTGAGCGAGTTGACAGCCGGGTTTCATTTTCACCGGCTCTGAAAATGGCGTGTAGCTTCAATAAACAGCATGTATCACTTAATAAAGCACTTAATAAACAGCATGTATGACTTAATAAAGCACTTAATAAACAGCATGTATCACTTAATAAAGCACTTAATAAACAGCATGTATAACTTAATAAAGCACTTAATAAACAGCATGTATCACTTAATAAAGTACTTAATAAACAGCATGTATCACTTAATAAAGCACTTAATAAACAGCATGTATCACTTAATAAAGCACTTAATAAACAGCATGTATAACTTAATAAAGTACTTAATAAACAGCATGTCATTGCGATGGGAAACCTCGCATCTCCTCAGAAATGCATGAATCAAAATGAACCGAAAGGAATTATGATATTGTTTAACCCACCACTTTAAAGACACTAAGCATCCTACGTCTGTCTAACTGTTGCAGAGGCGACAAGTCACCCAAAACTGAATGAATGAGGAATTTAACTTGAGATGTTTTGTTTACTATGTTATAATGTTCTTGACTGTAAGGTGGGATTCCATGTCCTTAAGTGGTGCGAGTCCTATGGTGCCCCCTATACCTGCTGTTAGCAATTACGTCTTTTAAATACCGGCATCTGATTGGTCTATGGGCCCTGAAGTGGCCATTTTGGATGTCATTGAACATGTTTAATGTTGGCTATACATGCAGTCCTGTACTCCTGACGAACATGTTGTTTTTTAATATGAAAGTTTTTGCCAATTGTTTTCTTAAGAGCAGCTGATTTTGTTTAATTTCTAACCATAATATTAAAGTTAGATTCACCCATAGCACAGAAGAGCCAAAATAGGGCCACAGGTGAAAACACTGAAATAGCAAAGCAACTGAAAGTAGTTTACTAGTTTGATTTCAGCCCCATTCCATCCCCACTTGTTCCTTTTCTTTTTAATATCTATTTTACTGTCTATTCTCAGTAGTGCCTAAATCTTCAACCTTCTCACTTCCTTCCTCCCTGTCTGCCTTCCTCTTCCTCTCTCCATGTCCCCATCTGGTCCTGATGTATCCTGAGCACACAGCATCCCAGTAGGCCAAAAGATGAGTTGGCCTACGGGTGTTGCGAGGCCTTGCTGTGAATCTAAATACCCTTCTTTCTTTCTCTCTATCTCTCTCTCTGTCTCTCTCTCTCTCTCTCTCTCTCTCTCTCTCTCTCTCTCTCTGCCTGTCTCTCTCTCTCTCTCTCTCTCTCTCTCTCTCTCTCTCTCTCTCTCTCTCTCTCTCTCTCTCTCTGCCTGTCTCTCTCTCTCTCTTTTTAATCCCAGAGTTAGTTTCGGTGGCACGACTGACAGCCACCCCAGGACAAGTGTTCCGCTTCCTCTTCAAGCACTCTTCAAACAGAGGGTTATGCAACGCAGAACACACACACACACACACACACACACACACACACACACATGCGCGCACACGCACACACTTCAAGCCAAATCATCCAATCAGGATAAATCAGGAGAGGAGAGGAGAGGAGAGAGATTATATTTGTATTGTAAGAAAATATTTGTACTAGCTCCGATGAATTTTACGCAACCTGCCAGACAGCGGAAAAGCTTAGACTAAAGTAGGAACATAGTGATGAGGTAAATGAAGTATATGTACATGCTGCTTGACTGGGGTCATCTCCCTTTCACATGAGGGAGGGGCCGCTGGGACAGAGAGCTTTACGTAAGAAACAGATCAGAAGTCACATTCCAGCCAACTAGCCAAGCACACGGCTCATTGTCCAGTTGTGACGGCATACGCCTAAATAGTGAAATTACATCCAATAACTTGTTGGAATACCCCCCCCCCCCCCCCCCCCCCCCCCCTATTCAGGTGTGGATTGTGTGTGTGTGTGTGTGTGTATGTGTGTGTGTGTACTTTATACTACAAGTCCAATGCAGCAGAAGAATCCCCGGAAAGTGTTCCTTTCTCTGCACCGAGTCAGGAAACACACTGAGACAAGAACCTATTGTCACTACAGGTCTGAATGGACCGGCAAAAACGTTTGTGTGTGTGTGTGTGTGTGTGTGTGTGTGTGTGTGTGTGTGTGTGTGTGTGTGTGTGTGTGTGTGTGTGTGTATGTGTGTTATGTAAAGACAAGGTCAATGAACCTGCAAAATAAAACGATTTAACTTACTACACTTGGTGGCCACTGAATTGACTTTGCACTGAATTGATAGGTAGGTTCATTAGTCCACATTAAAAGATAAGGACTCAGAATAAGGTCACAGAATGGATGGATGGATGGATGGATGGAGGGAGGGATGGATGGATGGATGGATGGGTGGGACAGTATGGGACAGTTTCTTCCACCTCCCTCTTTTCCAATTTATTCAACAAGCTATAAGATGTTGATTGGATAATTTGAAACTTTTGATGTTGATCGGAACATATTTCAACTGGTACAGATAAAAGATGGACTGACGAGATGAAAGAGGCGACTAGCAGGCAGGTCAATATTGTCAGACAGAAGCATGGTACTGTCGGTCATGGAGGGAGAAGCTAATCCAAACAGACGAAGAGGTCAGTGGCACCTTTTTGCCGTGTGTCTGGGAAGGTCAGTCACCCGAGGGGGACGCAACACCGTGGGTATGTTTGATCTGCAGGGGTGTGTTCCCAGGGGAGGTGTCCCGCCAGCCAACCAATGAAAACACAGGAAAGGAAACAAGCCCCAACAAAAAAGAGGAGTGTGGAGAAAGAAAGAGATAGGACAGGCAGAAAAAAAAGGACAAGGGGGCGGAGAGGAGAAGACAGGAAGAGGTGACAGACTGAGGGAAGGAGGGAGGAAGAGAGGATGAAAATCCAGCTCAGCTAAACAGTGATAAAAGCATAAAAAGAGTTCAGTAACTTTAAGAAACATATTAAATTAAGAAAACACATTTGCAGTGAAAGACGAAAAAAATAGCAACATGAAAAAGGAGGATGTAAATGCAAAGAGGCAGATGGAGAAACGAGTGGACAGGTGGGATGGAGGGAGAACTCTGTGATGTTTGTGTTGTTGTTCTTTTTGAAAACCTTTACCGATTTGGATATCTTTCTCTTCTTCTCCCCCCCAAACACACACACACACACACACACACACACCCATACATACACATCTACCCATATTACAGCTTCCTACGTGTTGCTTCCTTCCTGCCACCTTCCTCTTCACACATGTATAGATGTGATTTCTGCTGCTCACCTATACCTCCCTCTCCCTTCAGTGTCACGTTTTTTTTCCATCTCTTTCCCATCCTCCTTATTATATTTCCACAAAACTGAGTGCAGCCTGAACAGTGAGGTTGATTGGGAGGTTGACAGAAAACATATATTGTGTGTTTGAAGTAGCTGGGTGAGCATCAGAGGTTTTGACATCCCGGCGGTTGTGGTTATGTGGTGGGATCTATCTCTGCGGCTCGACGAGGCCTGAACCCCCGTGGTACTTCAAATGCAAAATATCAAAATCCAAGGATCATTAGAAAAAGGATTTTTAAAGGAGTCCAAAGAGATTAAACCTTCTCGTTGTGTAACGTCAGTCTGGGTTTGGTTCTATGAGGTTTTATCTGACTGTTGACAAGGATGTCAACCCAGTTCCAAAACAGGGATTTAACCAGACAGATTTCATTATCAAGGCAGTTTTGAAGCACATTAAGACTATTGCATCAAATTAAATTAATTTTGGTAAAGCATTTACTGATTTCAAAGAGCCTCGAAAAAAACACCATGATGTAAAAACATACTTTTCTTTCTTTTGAACTATTTGACCCCAAAATGATGAAATAAATACAACCACACAAACATTAACGTTCAAAGATTAAAGATAGAACCATAGTAAAGAGATAAGGCTTTGTGGAAATGTTTAATCGTGTGTGTGTGTGTGTGTGTGTGTGTGTGTGGACAGGCAAATGCTCACCTGGACAAAGGCCTGGAGAAATCAGAGGCCAAACTTTGCCATCTGGTCCTACAGCCAGGAACTGACCAGTCAGCATTAAGTAGACAACACACACACACACACACACATACACACACTCACCCTCTCTCTTTCTCTTTCTATCTCTCTCTCTCTCTCATACACACACACACACACACACACACATATATCCACCCACGCACTGACAGACAGGCCTTGCTTGTGTGCAGTCTCTGTGGAGCGCTGATGGCCTTTGTGAAGCAGCAGTGCTGGAGGCGACAGGCCCGGGCTCACCGCTCCACCGTGACACTCACCATGACATGTTGGCATCATTATTTCTACTTTCAGAGAGGATTTGGTGTCATCCTTCACAAAATGGCTGATTTTGTTGTGCCTCTCTGCCTGGCAAATAGCGATCAAGCTTTGTGAGCTTCTCCCAGTGAGACACTTAATGCCATGAGGTATATTTTTAAAGAATCTAGCGGAGAGATTTTTGAATTCAATACAGTGACGGAAGTGGAAGTTTTGGGTTAAGAAGAAACGGTGCATCGGTGTGCAGCGGAACAGCCCAGCTTGAGACCTCGCCTGAACATCTCTCCCGGTCACGAAGAGTTTTCCTGTGTTGGCTTGATCTGATCCGTTATGAACACAAAGCTTCATATTTCATCCCATCACAGTCCCATGAGATCCTGACTCGTTTCCTCCCGTACCGTTCGCTTTTCACTCATCCGAAACAATGAGTGTGATGTTATGAAATCAGCGTCAAACGATAAAGCCTCACATTCACTTGAATCACGTTGCGCCATCGGTGTTGAAACAGTGTTGAACAGCGTTGAACAAATGAAAGAAAACAGTGAAGGTGGGGGTTTTTTTTTTTCATCGAGTCACCTTTCCAGAACACGTATCGTGTGAACCAACTGTGCTCACCTGAAAGGAAACCTGCCACTCACCCTCCTGGATGAATGCTCCACAAATGTAGGCCAAGCTGCCGCACGAGGACAGACAAATAACTAGAGAGTCAGAGAGAGAGAGAGAGAGAGAGAGAGAGAGAGAGAGAGAGAGAGAGAGAGTTAGTTCATTACTTATAGTCAACAGGCTGAAAGACCTACGTGGGTGAAGGCCGTTCCACCTACAACACATTCGTCCAAAGGGACTGAGAAGTTGTTTGGTCCACACCCAGAGAATCACAAACACCATCAACCCGTACAGAAGAGGGTCACCTGTTGAACACCGACTTGAATAATGTTTAAAAGCAGAGCTGGCATAAAAAAAAACATTCATCATCATGTCAAACATTGAGCTTGAGCTATCTGGGGCAGAACGTCCCACACTGAGCTGATGCTGAGCCCTCTCTCTCTCTCTCTCTCTCTCTCTCTCTCTCTCTCTCTCTCACACACACACACACACACAAACACACACATTTCGAAGAGTGATTACCTGCAGGCTGCGGGCCAACCTGGCCTACATATAAGTGACACGTTATTCAGCATTCTGTCAGATGAGAGCTGTTAGGTAACGGAGAGACAGAGTCAAGCATATTTTCACAAAATCCCGTGACGATCTCTCACACAACACCGCCTACCCGATGCCTCCGGGACCCAGCGAATATTTTCACGTTGAAGAAAATGTTAATAAGACCTTTATACGAGATTGATCCCCACAGAGAAATTCTCTTATGTGTTGCCCGTTTCCACAGGGAGGTCAGAGGTCACGGGGGGGGGGGGTCAGCCACAGGGCAACTTTGACCCCTGGAGCTGGTAGGGATTCAGCGTCTTGCTCAGGGACACTTCAGCGAGGTCCTCTGGTTGAAGGGTGGTCTCCCTGCCAGGATGCCCCAAATACAGTCCTCATTCATGGATCTTCAGACAATCTGGGGTTGCCATCACTCCCAGTGACTCATAAACTCAATACTTTGCGTCCCTTCTTCATATGATCTGGACTCTTCTAGTATTTCAGAGAGAGCACCAGTATTTGTAAAAGCCTCGGTGTAAACATCTACTGTTTCCGCGCTGACCTGATTTCTCTACACTGTTTGTTCTTACGCCGGGTGACCCAAGCTTTTGTGTCCTACTTTAGAGTAGTGTCCATTACACAGACACAGAGTCTGATGTTACTGCTGTTGTAAACAAACATACAACAAAAAACAAAAAAAATCAGGCGAGTAAACCAACCAACCTGCGCTCAGTGTAGAGGACCGCCCACCTCGGCAGGCCAGTCCTGCTTCAAGGCAACCCGACGGAGACAGAGCAGGGGGAGGATGGGATAGCATCCGGCATGAGTTACATTACTGTACGTGTAGTCAACCCAGACCGAGCTACAGTACTCGCCGCTCAAGCCAACCTATTCATAGCTTCCTGTTCTTTCTTGGTATCATGAGAAGAAGCTGCTGACTAGCTCTTCCTAAAAGGTGTGGAGAAAAGCATGAGGTTCCCTGAGGCAAAACAAGAGAAACATAGCGAGAGGGGAACCACATCAAATGGAAAAGAAGACTATTTATTTAAGCATGAACCACGGCCACATTTAGCCTCTGTAAACATTTTCATTCTTGTTCTTTTTGATTCAGAAATTCTCCTCCTTCCCTCACGTTTGTAGTTTTCCTAAAACCACATATGCTGTCATTCTTCCACGACAGAGCAACCTGATTTTCGACTTGCCTGCCTCTGACCATCCCACTATTACCATCTCTATCAGTTCTCACCGGTCTTCTCTTCTTCCTTTATGAGATAACCAAAAGCCTTGCTGCTGCTTCACACAGTCCGCCCTGTATCTGCAGCGGTGCTGGCACATCTCAATGTCACTTTGCCATCCGGAGGACAAGGACAAGAGAATGCAACCTTTCGCTCTGTCAGCGGCAACTTTTCAGGAAGCCGTTTCCACAATGTGACCCGGACCTTCCTGACATGTGTGTGCACTGTGCTGCTCCATTTAACACCCCGCTAAAACAATGTAGTCTGTCCTATTTTTAACAGCAAACAGCAAACTTTCTCCCTGAACAAAATTATGTTCATCTGGCAATAAACCTGCGAGTAATGTAAACTCCTCAATTAAAGAAAAGTCCAAACAAATCATCCTAATACTAACAAGTCACTTATCTGAGAGGGTTAAAAGCATCTGACTGACTGCTTCTATCCTTTTACACCCGTTTGTTCTTTTTTTTTAATTGACCTGGGTACGTATGGCTATAGCTGTCATACTGCCACAGTGGCCCCTAGAGGTTGGTAATAGCATTGCACCTTGCAGGGCTTGACTAATGTAACGCAAACAAATGTGGCCCTCTAAATCCAAATGCCTTATTCACACACACACACACACACACACACACACACACACACACACACACACACACACACACACACACACACACACACACACACACACACACACACACACATTCTTGGGGTATCTTGGCTGGGTTTGTTTAACCTGCTTAAACTCAGCATTTTCTCAGGACTCAGGTTTCATCTCGAGGCTTATCTTGCACAGGACTGAAGCCACTCGCTGTGGAAAATTCCCTTGACCAAACTCTGACGGAAGGCCTTGAGAGAGCAAAGTCTGGAGAGTGAGAGAGAGAGAGAGAGAGAGAGAGAGAGAGAGAGAGAGAGAGAGAGAGAGCGAGAATGAACCTAAGCTGAATGAGGTGAATGTGAAAGGGCAACAGATGGGATGAGAGCGATAGAAAATGGGGGTCTTAGAAAGGAAGACTGGAAAACAATCAATGTTATTTTTCTACAAACCTTTCTCTAATCCTCTCTCTCTCACTGTCTCTCTCTCTCTCTCTCTCTCTCTCTCTCTCTCTCTCTCTCTCTCTTTTAATCTCCATCTATCTTTCTGTCTCTCTCTTTTCGCTTTTGGCCAAAAACAAAATACAAAAATACAAAGATTAAAAAACCCCTTCCTGGCCTTTGGAGATGAAACTCCCCTCCGTATACGTGTCGATGTACGAGGCCTATCACATTGCTGTAGTTATCACTGTAAGCAGATCCTTCATGAACACTACTGGGCCAGATATCCCCGTCTCCTCGTGGTGTGTAACGGTGTATTTTCATGTCTCTCCCAGCCTGCGCCTGATAAGCGAGGTGAAAGTTTTACCCCTCGGTTTGTTCTCGCAGTCACGTACAGCAGGGTGAGACCGGGGAGCCTCGCTTGAGCCTTTTCCTCCTGAAACGAAACATCCACAAGAAGAACAGATGACAGATAAATAGAGAAAAAGCAAAAAGGAAATGGAGGAGAATGAAAGAAATAGCTGGGCTTGCTTTGTTTCCCATGCTGTGTTGCTCCTATCCTGACTTTTGGGTGGAATCCATTTCATCACACGCTCTGAAAAGGGATTTGTGTGTGTGTGTGTGTGTGTGTGCGTGCGTGCGTGTGCGTATTTGTGTGTTCAATCGTGCACGGTGGCATACAATACCCCCTCCCTAGCCAAAACAAAGAGGGTGGGACACACATACGGGGCGGGTGGTAGCTGAAGCTGTGCGGTGAATATCACACCCACCCCGCCAGGCCGACGTGACTGAACACACTCCCGGCGTTTCCATAGGTGCCGCTCCCCTTCACGCACCCGCTTTTCATCAATCGGCACGCCTGGTACACATGCGGCCGAACGCCACGTACGCACGTGCACGCCACCACCCCACCCCCCATCAACACATCGTCAGTCTCATCTCACACTGCATTCATTTATGATCAGATGTTTAGCAGGGAGAGGAGAAAATGTTCATCAAGAGAGCAGAGAAAGATAAACGTGAGAAGACCAAGAGGAGGAAACTGAGGGTGAAGGCTGTGGTACACGTTTTATTAAACATTATGAATCAATTTTGAAGAAAAAAAATATAACCTGAAGTTTATCAATCAGTGGGTAGACAACAAAGACGAAAAAGGTGTTGTGTAACCCATCATCGTATGTGTTGCATCTGAGAACTGTGTCATGCTTGCAGAGTCCGTCGGTCCAGTCTAGAGGGTCATCCAGTTCATTTAGTTGTCCAAGCATGTTGTCTAGTTACCGAATGGGACACCTCGTTGCACCTTGACACACCACAGGCATTCATTCACCTCGCAAACGTCCACGCCAGAAGAAAAACAACAACTTATTGGAAAACATTGTGTTGGAATGAAGTACACAGCCCATAACAGAATGGATTTTTCTGTTTATCTGTGTACTGATAAAAATGTGAAAATGTAATAAGCTCAGAGTCCAAGGTCTAGTGAAGACACAGTTCACACTACGCTTGTGTAAAGAAAGGCTGCCGTTGCATTCCAAACACAACAATGAGATAACTGAGTGTAAACTAACCCACTGAACTGGATAGGTGCATTCACAGTATATGGTGTATGTATACATATTATTATACAGGTTTTCATTGAAAAATAAGTTTCTAATTTCTGAAATACAACCAGGATATTTCCTACTGATGAAACACTGATACAAATGCTTTGGTTCGCCTGCAAACAAGAGATAAATCAACTCCTTTTGTGTGCACCTGCTTCAAACAGAGTTGGAGCAAAGTTTCTGCTTTATTCATGAGTGTTAATGCTGTTCAAAACGTTCTTACTCATCGAAAATGAATGTTAGACAGACACAGTTTTACTACTGTTTTTCTGTCCACTTCCCAAACTTCCCATTCTGTTACATCCTACCATGCAAGAGAGCAAACTGCAGTGGAAACTTCCACCTCATCAATCCTTACTCATTCCTTATTCTTCTCTTAAAAGACGTTTACTGCCCCATAGCACTAAGTGATAATAATCTATCTGAGGGTTTGATAGGGTTGTTGATCAGTACCGATACCAGGTTTTGATATGACTTCATAATCTTCCCACTACTCTCCTCTCTTTCACCTTCATGGGTAACACCGAACTGACCAGGTTTCTCACAGTGCTGCCCAAAGAGCTGACCTGTGATTGGTTAACTTCATACCCGCCTGATTGATTTTACTAATGCAAGAGGAGGTTCACTTATTTTTGCACATGCAGTAACTATTTTCAGTTTAATACCTGCACACTTTCCTTTAAAACCACATGAAACTGGTGAATATTTTGTATTTCAGTGAAGAAAAGGCTAGTTTTAATTCAGTCAGGATTGCATGGTTAAAAATGTGGTTCTCAAACTTTCAAGCATGACTGTATAGGTTCCTGTACTTCAAGGGGACAGGAGGGGTGAGAGGGATGGTGAGACATGTGTAGGAGGAGATAAGTAGACGTTGCACTTCCTGCTGGAGGTTGATAAAGGTTTTGAACTCTTTAATTCTCCTCCTCCACATTCCCATACCCACTTCTAACAGAGTATGTTCCTCCAATCAAGACTCTACATTCCTCCCATCTTCCTTCCTGCTCCCGTCAGTGTTTGATGGTGATAGTCTTCACCTCTGTGAAGAAGTGGTAGGAATCCTTCCCGCCTTCCCTCCCCACGCCGGAGTTCTTCATCCCCCCGAAGGGCAGGTTCAGATCCCTCACCAGCCAGCAGTTGGTCCACACCAGACCTGCCTGCAGCCGCCTGGCCACCCTGTGGACCCTCCCCACATCCCGGGACCACACGGTGGCCGCCAGACCGTAACGCACACCGTTGCCCTTGGAAACGGCTTCGTCCTCGGAGTCAAAGGGACCGATGCAGGTGACGGGACCGAAGATCTCCTCCTGCATGACGCGGGAGCTGTCAGAGACGCCCGAGATGACGGTGGCCGGCATGAAGTAGCCGGAGGCGTTGCGCTCTGGGAGGTCCAGTCGGTCGACCCCCTCGCCGCAGTGGACGGTGCCTCCTTCCGATTTGGCCAGCGCCACGAAGCTACGAACCTGGTTGTCAAGAGAGAGAGAGAGAGAGAGAGAGAGAGAGAGAGAGAGGGGTTGAAGTAACTGAAGTAGAAGAAGAAGCAAACACAACATGTCCTTGCACAGATAGTTGCAAAAGATATTGTGTAAAAAGTAAAGATAAAATCTCTTTCTCAACACTTTGCTTTTTGTGTATCTAAGAATGATGACTCATATCTTCTCAAGGTACTCATGCGCTGTGAATGAACAAAGTTTGATTGATAAATTGATTGAGCACCTTCTCCAGGTGTTCTTTGCTGATGAGGGCTCCGTTGTTGTTGGTGGGGTCAGAGGGAGCACCTGTTTTCCACTTCCTGGCCGCAGCCACAAACCTTTCCAGGAACTCAGGGTAAATACTCCTCTCTACATAAATCCTACTGGTACACAAGCAGATTTCTCCCTAGGAGCAGGGAGGAGGAGGGGAGAGAAAGAGAGGTGGACAAAGAGGGAGAAAAAAGGATTTAGCTTGAAGCGCTGATGGTTAAGGAAAGTCCCAGTGTTGTCGTACCGCTGCCTCGTGCCCAAGTATGAGCTGTGATCGCCCTCATGTGGACAAATCACTCCACTGCACCCCCATCACTGTAGAAACCCTCACCTTGAAGTCCATGGTAGGGTTGGGCGATTATCGTGTTTATAATCGGAATCGGAATCTAATTATGGAATCTTAAATTGTAAAAATCGTTCATTTCGATTGTTATTTAGCCTACAAGAACAGACAGGTTTTATCCGTTCGTTTTTTGCGAGCCGCGAGCGAATGTGTCAAGTGGAGCAGGAAGTCAGACACAGGAACGGCATAGAGCATCCGGTCAATTTCAAAATAAAACAAATTTCAATATAAAACAAAACAAATAAAATAATCGTTCATGAATCGTAATCGAGGTAAAAGTTTGAAATAATCACGATATTGATTTTTAAGTCATATCGTCCACCCCTAGTCCATGGTATTACCTCATCAGTCCCTTTTGCATCTAAAAGGAGAACACAGCTTCTCTGTATCGAGGAGAAACATTCATGACGCTGCCTGGCTCAGCGGTGACCCTATTCTCACCTGATTGGAGAAGCTGGAGCGGACAGTGGTGTCAATACATTGGTCCAGGTCCGCATCAGCAAAAACAAGGGCAGGGTTTTTACCCCCCAGTTCCAACGAGAGCTTCTTACAGTAGGGGGCACTCCGCTCTGTGATTCGCTGGGCCGTTGCCGTGGAGCCTGTGAAGGAGACCAATGGGACATCAGGATGGCCGACGAGGGCGTCGCCTGCTCTCGGTCCAGTGCCAAATACGATATTGATTACTCCTGGAGGGACACCTAGAGAGAGAGAGAGAGAGAGAGAGAGAGAGAGAGTTTCATGTATCCATCATTCATTATCATTATTATGTTTGTTTAATAACAATAAAAGTTAATAACACTGAGAATAAGAGGCATTTCAACAGGAAAACCAGGGAGAGATTTGTAAAAGTGTGTGTGGCAAGAAAAGGATGGATACGGTATGTCAGTGTTGGTCTTGCATTGTGGGTACTGTAGTCTGTACTGGGTACTGACCAGCCTGCTGCATCAATTTGCACATCATCCAGGCAGTGACAGAGCTCATCTCACTGGGTTTGGCTACCACTGTGTTGCCGGTAGCAACCGCAGGGGCAATCTTCCAGGTAAGCAGGTAGAGGGGGAGATTCCAGGGGCTGATCAGGCCAGCTACACACACACACACACACACACACACACACACACACATATGAATTAATTGACATTCAAACATATATGCAACACATGTATATATTCACACACACACATACAAATGGGGTGGAGAAAGATTTTTTGAGGTTTCACCCAACACACACACACACACACACACACACACACACACACACACACACACACACACTCAAACACAGAGCACTCACCCACTCCCACAGGACAGCGGACAGTGTAGTTGACACATCCCATGTGGTCCATCTGGCTGCAGTCGGTGGTGTGGTGGAGCACCGATGATGCAAAGAACCGGAAGTTGTGCACCGATCTGGGAATGTCCACGGTCCGGGCAAACGTTACCGTTTTACCTGAACGGTTACAACAAACAGGGTTGTGGCCAATGCACTTAACTTACTTCAAAACATGTAATAACAATGTAATAACAATATAACCTTCATTCTCATAACACCCAGTTGTTTTATTTTGAAGGAATCCACTCTTATGCTTTTCACACTACACTTAACTCCGGGCTAAGGTCTTTCTTAACCCTGGGTTAAGGACGCATTCAACCCCGGGCTAAGCAGCGTTTCACACTTGCATTTTTGAAAGAGGGTTAACACCGCTTTTAACCGTGGGTTGACAAACCCTGCTACGAAGCAGGGTTAGCAGCACTTTTGTGGTGCTATCCCCGAAATGCGGTGCTAAGAACAATAGTGTGAAACGTTGTGGGGTTAGAATGTAACAGGGTTTAGAATGTAACAGGGGTTAGAATGTAACAGGGTTTAGAATGTAACAGGGGTTAGAATGTAACAGCGAGTTAAGCGTTAACCCGGGGTCTACAAGCTTACAGTGTGAAATCCTGAACACTGAATACCCGGGGTCAATTGTTAGCCCAGGGTTAAAGAAAACTAGTGTGAAACGTGAGATAAATTAACCCAGGGCTATTATAACCCAGGGTTAAAGTTAACCCTGGGCTAACATATTCAAGTGTGAAAAGCCTATCTGAGTTGTTTGAATTGACACTAGGAGTGAATATTATGTCTCAAATGATAATCCTGGTTATTTTGTTGTCATCCTGGTATTTCTTCATCAAGGTTATTATGGTTTATATCAACTCTAAATTAGATTCTGAGTTACTCAGGTTTCAATGTGTTCAGGGTCCTTGATGTTTCTGAGTGTTACAGTGATGTGTCAGTGTTGCAGACTGAGCAGTCATGCTTGTTAGTTACACACAGATAGATAAAACACCTTTAAATCCAGAGGGTTGATAGTTCATGAACCTGTCCACAAAGCTCCTTAAAACCAATGTCACCCACTCCTGCCCTTCCTTGGTCACTTTTTATTCTTTCCTCACAGTCAATCACTCCATTAAGACTATAATACAGTCAACAGAAGAGTACTGTGACAGTAAACTAAAGATTGCTTTATTTTTGCTGTTGACTCTTGTTGGCGTCCATGATGAAACGATGGGCATTTTCCATAATCTTGGTCTGGGTGAATCTAAATTTGACCTTGTAGTTTTTACGATGACTTGAGTGATGGCTTGTCCCCAGAAAATGTAGTGGATAGAAATAGGACTAGACGTTTTGGTGGCAAATAGATTTTCAGCAGACTGACTGATACATGTGTTGAAACCACCATATTCAAACAGCACGGGACACCTTGGTCTCTGGACTCAGCTTGGGCAAACTCCTCCAGGTTGGCTTCAATCAGGTCCGCCAGCTTGTTGAGGACCTGAGCTCGCTGCTCCGGGCTGCGGGCTGACCAGCCAGGGAAGGCCTCGCTGGCTGCTGCCACTGCTGCCTCCACCTGCAACCGGGCATGGGTGGTGGTGCTGAATGATGGAGTGCATTGCATCGTATGTTTTGAAAGAGGGAGTGTGTGTGTGTGTGTGTGTGTGTGTGTGTGTGTGTGTGTGTGTGTGTGTGTGTGTGTGTGTGTGTGTCTGGAGACTATGATTACGCAAAATACACAAGAATAGCAGCGACTGGCAAGACACATGTTCACTTACTGGTTTGTATTATTACTGTGCATACCGTACTGTAATCTCAACACTGCCAGGTACAACAGTAATCCTTGGGTCCATTGACCAGAGTATTTAATGATTACCTGACTGTTGACTCAGCCAAGAGCAAAGGTGCTTCCCTCTAAATAAGCTCCTTGAAATATAGTCTCCCACGTGTCAAATTACATCTAAACTAACTCATTTCACACATATACTTCAACATACAGAAAATGTACCCAGAAAAGTGTATTTTTACATTGTATGTGTAGATCTGATATATATTTTGGGCACTAGAAATACTACTAGAAATACTCTCTGCACTATTGACAACATCTCCAGAGTAAATGTATTAATGTTTTAATCTCTCAGACCTCCAGACCTAACTCATCTTGCAGAAAAAAAACTACAGTCCGCAAACACAACGCTGCAGGAGCGCACACATAACACATCATACTAAACCAACACTAGGCGACACTGATTTCCTCCCACCTCATCCTCGCCGCTGTCGGGCACTTTGCAGTAAACCTCCCCGGTGGACGGGTCGTAGGAGTCCATGTGACTCCGGGCAGGGACGAACTTTCCTCCGATGTAGTTCTCCAAAACCAGGAGCGCGCGTTGCTTGGGCGTTTTAGACATGGCTGCCAAACTAATGCAACTAACAGAACAAATGACCAGCGATTAGACGGGACGAATCTCGGAACTAGTGCGTGTGCGCGGTCACTGTCGCCTCGCTAAGGTCACCGTCCCTCCCACCTCCCTCCTAGTGGCCTCAGCAGCACTGGCACGGGGGGAAAACCACTGATGTGCAGGAAAGGTTTCCAAAGCAGGGGAAGTATATTTCATCTCACTAGAATTGAACATGATCCCAATTGCATTATATATAAAACAATGATAAGATTTAATGCAAAATCAACAACAAACCGTATGCACCCATATGGGTTCCCTGTCTTAACCAATGAGGGCCTGATGTGTTTCTATGACATGGGAACAGCTTTACAGAGACACATTCAAATGCAGGTGTTGTTAGTGTATAGATTATCATAGATACATATAATCTATTAAAAGGAGAATTTGGGGGAATTTTATTTTCATTTGTGATATTAAATACTTTGCTTATTTTCACTTTGGTGCTCTAAAAGCATTATAGCGATATAGTGATATACCTTGTTTGATGTTTTCACTCTGTAGCTGGTGAAGTGAGAGAAGTACTCTAAAGTAACGTGTTGGGAATATTTTCAGCCTTAAACAAGGCAAGTCTGTTGTCTCTGACTAGACTACGGTGGTGTTTTCCACAAACTAGAGCATCTTGACTGAGGAGTCACTGGAAGTGCAGTCATGGTTTACAGGGAGTAGAGGAGAGAAGAGGGGAGAGCACACGGGCCCGAGGGGCATCTGTCCTCACTGAGAGAAACCTGCCCTCACATTCTGTCTCCTGATCACAAATGTGTGATCAGAAATCACAAAGGTAAGATTCCTAGTGTCTGTGTTTGTGTGAGCTTTGTCTGTGGTATGTCTGACAACAGTATAAAAAGTGCTGATGCAGACCGAAGGCCACAGAGATGAGGCCACAGCATTACTCACCCACCCACCCAGAGAAAGTGATTCAGCGTCAGTGGACACCAGAATTAAAAGATTCACTCCTGGGTGGTTCTAGTTGTCTTCTTCCTCTCTCTCTTCTCCTCTATTTTCTTTTTCTTCTCCTAAAAGCTTTTAACCCCCCCCCCCCCCCCCCCCCCCCTGTAGACAAGCCTTTCACACTGTGTTTCAGATGTCACAGACTTATACACATATGTGTTCCTGTTCATTTATGTCTTTTTATGAGAGATTAGACCAACATTGCATTTTCTGTTCCCAGACCAATGTTCAGGTTTAAGTGGTGAGTGAGTGGTGATCTTATTAGTGACACAATACTGCATCCTGTGGCAGCTGGGTGACCTACACACTCTGTACTGTAGGAATCACTCCTCATGGATTGTCATTTTTATCTGTGAGTTTTGATTTCAACAATCTTAATTGTCCCATCATTGCTAAAACGCATCCACTAGAGAAAATTCTTTAAAAGCCTTGAGAAAGCTCTCTGGCATTTAGCTTTTTTTTTTTTTTTTTTTTTTTCTTTTTTTTAATCTCTCTGAAATTCCCAAAAGGTTAAGTATTAACACACACATTCATATGCAGGGTAAAAACATGTCTTGCAATTAATTTATTTGAGTTCACTTTTACACTTCATTCATTTATTCATTCATTCATTCATTCATTCATTCATTCATTCATTCATTCAATTTTACTACTTGGATTGCATTCCACCTATATCTTTGGCTCGAGGATTCCACACAGAAGTGATGTGCAGAATTGTCAAAAATCCTAATACGGGTTAGCACCGACAACCTAACGTTATTACTGTATCAGATACAGCTTTGGGCAGTGGGCACCATCAGCAGCAGAACAGAGTCAGCACAAGAAGCTCATTGTGATGTCATAGAATGTGATGTCATATTGAAGCTCATATTGAAGCAGAAGTAGACACACACATGCTGTGGACCAACTGTAAGAAGAGACACACCTGTAAGAGATCGACTGTTTGAAAAGAGAAAAGAGAGATTAAAGAGAGACTGAAAGGTAAATAAGATAACGTCTGCTAGATGGGAAAAAAGCTCAAGGTCTTCCAGCACTGGGACACTAGGAACGCCTAGTGATTTACATGTTTGACCACGAACCTCTGTGTAACATCGTGTCAGTTATTGAGTGTTTCTGATACTATCTCTGTCTGTCTTGCTCTTTCTCTCTCTCTCTCTCTGTACCAGTCATGCGGCTGCTTAGGCGCTGCCTGTCAGACACAAGCAGCAATACCAACATTAATTGCGATGACACCCCCTTGTGGTACGTGTGTGTGTGCGCGTGTGCGTGTGTGTGCACAAGTAAATGTAACGTAATGCACATCACGTGTAGTCAACATAATCCTTCATTGATATCCAAGGCTGAACGTAGCTGGTGATAGTACCGCTGCAGCCTCCCCGCCCACTGGACAGCTCAGAGGTACACTCTTCATCACTCTTCTTCATCTCACATCACACCAGCTTCTCACATATTCACTGTAAGACAAAAGAGAGACTAAAGAGAGACTGAAAGGTAATCAATAAATGAGATAAATATCTGCTAGATGGAAA
The DNA here is from genome assembly GCA_034670385.1 of Hoplostethus mediterraneus. Lineage (NCBI taxonomy): Eukaryota > Metazoa > Chordata > Actinopteri > Trachichthyiformes > Trachichthyidae > Hoplostethus > Hoplostethus mediterraneus. Next base: position 4,282,180 of record JAXDDW010000021.1, on the reverse strand, counting down.
AAAAAAAAAAAAGCTCAAGGTCTTCCAGCACTGGGACACTAGGAACGCCTAGTGATTTACATGTTTGACCACGGACCTCTGTGTAACATCATGTCAGTGTGTGGTATTGAGTGTTTCTGATACTCTCTCTGTACCAGTCATGCGGCTGCTTATGCGCTGCCACTCAGCACCCGGACGCTACCCGTCAGACACAAGCAGCAATGCCAACATTAATCGTGATGACACCCCGTTGAGGTACGTGTGTGTGTGTGTGTGTGTGTGTGTGTGTGTGTGTGTGCACGAGTAATGTAACGTAATGCTCAACACGTGTAGTCAACATAATCTTCTTTCATTGATATCCTAGGCTGAACGTAGCTGGTGATAGTACCGCTGCAGCCTCCCCATCCACTGGACAGCTCAGAGGTACACTCTTCATCACTCTTCTTCATCTCACATCACACCAGCTTCTCACATATTCACTGCAATCCTCTTGTGCTCATGGTTTAGACTGGATATGTGAGGCGCTCAGACAAATGTGACATACAAATGAAATGGGTCAAAAAGGTTTTCTTGATACTTGGTATCCTCTTGTTTCATAAAGTAGTAGTAGTATTGGTGTTTGGTGTTTCTGAATTGTTGTCGATGAGCTCTACCTGTTTGGTTTGTCTCTCCTGTAGCACGTGCTTTGCTCAGCACTGCTGTGAGGAAGGCGCTCAGCTACCTCCTGCTCCTCCTCCTCGTCATGACTTCTGGTGAGACGTCGCTCCTTTCTGATCCGTTCGAATCGTCTGTTCAAGCTGTCTTGAAATATGGTGGCTTGCCATGTTTTCATATGAATTAGTTTGGTTGGGAAGTGTAAATTTGATTCTTGTCATTTCCACTGATTCAGTTTGATTCTTTCTCTCCATCCCTCCTTCAGGCCTTTGGTATACGATTTTAGTTTTGCCCACACAACCTGACAACCTGTTTGTATCCCTCAACCAACCAACAGACCCCTCAGCATCCGAAATGGTACGACCCAGTTCATTATCTTATTCATTAAACTGCATTATTGTTGATAATTGCCAAAGTTCACTAAACTTAAATACAATTATCCTTGTTCATTCTATGACATCATGTTGATACAAACCTATGCACATAAATGAAAATAGCTACTTCCATCTAAAATGCTGGAAAGCTTGTGTCTATATAATATATATATATATATATATATATATATATGAGCTCAAATACACATTAAGCTTGAGCTGAAATCTGAACTCGATGTCTCCCAGGTGAGAGAGAAATCTCTGGCCCTTTCGGACAATTCAGTATTGTTTCCTTTTGTGTTATCGGAGTTCTTTTCATTTTCCCAACATGCTTTGTTCTTCCCCTACAGGTGTTGAGTGATTTGGACATGGACACGAGTTTGAATGAGCAACGTACAAGGTAAGTGAGTCTGATAGGGTGTTTGTGTGCGCACGTATTTGTCCATCCAGCTGTCTGTCTGCATGTTGAGACAGTAAAAGTCACAAACCTTTTCCGTTACCTGTTGCAGTATTGAGCTGCAGGAGAGTCAGTTTGTGCCCAGCTTAGAGGAACAGCTTCAACACCTGAGGGAAGAGAGCGACAGCACTATCAGTCTCCTCCTACAGAGACTGGCTGCCCGGGAGATAAAACCTGACATGGTAACAGGGCAGCACACACATCCACACCTGTATGAAATACTTTCCCAACTCGAACTCTCTCTGTTTTCCCTCTTAACGATGTTAAGAGTGAAGAATGGTTAAGTCCATCTTTTTATTCATTTGTCGTCCTGTAAATGGTTCAAGGACCATTGTTGACGTTTAGCCAACAATGCTACAGTGGATATTGTTACTGCTCAGTCAAAGACAATGGTTAAGAAGTGCTTCAGTAGGGTGGCTAGCATGATTCTGGTAGATGATTCTGGTGATTTTGCTAGGTCAACCTAAATCTTAATTTCACCACCTATCTCAGTTCATCCTATAATTCTGCTTTGTCTTTGTCTGTGATTTTTCAACTATTTCCTGTTGTGATCTCCTCTCCTCCCCCAGGGCAAGTCACGGTTACATGCTGGTCAGTGCTGGCTTTTTACAGGGGGACGGGGCGACCCGGTGACCTCTTTGTCTCACCAGATTGCCATCAGCCACGTCACCATCGCCCACCTCCCAGCAAGCAACTCTCCAACCGGCCAAATTGCTAATGCCCCGAAGAACATCCAAGTCTTTGTAAGTTCACGGCGTTTCACACAACGTATTCTGGCACGTCGACATTTTCATTTTTACTCACGGAAAGCATGTTCAACTGACCACGTCTCTCTTTCTCGGTTTTTCTCAGGGAATGAGAACAGAGGATGAGATCGGGATCTTGCTAGGGAGATTCACTTACGACCAGGATGGTGACGCCACCCAGACTTTTGAGCTGCCTGTGAGTCCTACATAATACATTGCACTTTAATTATGGTTGCCACTTCCCCCCCATTTTACTATATAATTTTTCTAATTTTTCTCTCTTGCCTCTTTCTCCGTCTCTCCTCAGACGCCTGACATCGGGGTTTTTAAATTTGTGAGACTGGAAGTGCTGAACTGGTGCTACCCAGATTACACCCGCCTCCATCACTTTCGGGTCCACGGCCAGATCCCCTCCTTCCGGAAAAAGCCCACTGCGCCCAGGGCAGAGGTCCAATAGCTTCATTTAAAAAAAAAAAGAAGCTTTGATTCAAAATAAAGCAGTTGGCTTGGCAGAACATGTGGTATCAAGTCATTTGTAAGTTCTATGAGGTGGAAAGTGACAGAATAAAAATGGTGCTTTCCAATCCTTTGGTGACATTTCTAGTGGTGTCACTGCCAGGACATCTCATCTCATACAAACCTTGTAGCTGTGAATTCTGTTCATCACATTAAAGGAGTGTGTGCAGTAAGCTATATAAGAACAACTGTTCATACTGTTACAGTATTTCTCCATTGGTTTGGCTCATTTCTTGAAACAGAAATTACATTCTGAAAATAACATGGACAAACCTCTAAACCACTTTGCAATTGTTCACAACAGAATAGCATTTCTCATTCATTTCATCAAATTGCAAATGTCTTAGTACATGTCTCAATGTCTCAGTACATCTTTGCAAATGATTAAGTACAGGTAGCCTACAGTTAGCACAATTTCCAAGTGAATACATCTTGTTGATCTAAACTGATCAGTTGATTCTCAGTCTAATGGTTGTTCTCTCCAAAACATGTCAGCATCATTTCATTATATAAGTCATCACATGCACAATAGTCTGTTCAATTGTCAAAATTAGTCAAGAACATAATACCATGAATACCATTTATGAATCTCTTGGAACATTTGATACATTGAATACAGTAATTGACAGTCAGGTGAAACTAACTTGAGGAGTTTCACACATCATCAGGGCCTGGTTCACTACTCATCCAAGGATGGTCATGGTGTTCCTACCACCGTACTCTCCTTTCCTCAATCCTATTGAGGAGTTTTTCTCCGCTTGGAGGTGGAGAGTGTATGAGCATCAGGCTCAAAATCAGAGGTCCCTGCTCCATGCAATGGACGCTGCGTGTGAAGATATTACAGGAGATCAGTGTAGGGGATGGTTGCGACATGCACGCCGTTTCTTCCCTCGTTGCATCACAAGGGAGAATATCCGCTGTGATGTGGATGAGAATCTGTGGCCAGACAGACAGCAGCGTGTGGACGGCCAGGAGGGTGAGGATGAGGACAGTGACCAGTGAAGAAGTATTACTTGTGAAACTCCAGCTTTATTTACAGCACTGTAGGCTACATATAATTTTCCTTGTTTTTTGTTTATGGGTTTATATTACAGTATATTATGCTGTATACATTTTCTTTTTACTCTGAAGTTACTTGATGTGTGTGAATAGAAATGGTTACAATTTCCTTGGCAGTATGAGTGCAATGTGTGATGTCAAACCTTGGAGGCTACTCTTACCGTAAAATACTTTTTTTCAGTTTTATACACAATTGTGTTCTGTTAGCTAGACAAACAAAACTAGTACAGTAACCATTGTCAATGAAGGACTGGGCTAAGACTGAGAGGTGGACATGAGGGATATTTCAATGGTCCTCTGCCATAGTGACAAAACATCTAAACATTTTGACTTGCAGTGCTTACACAATGCCAAAGGGATGATGCATTTTGGGGGCACTGACTATTTATATGAGAAAGGAATTTAGTTTTGAAGCATGAGTGAACCGTTTTGGGAGAGATATGAGCTTTTGCAAGTGAGCTATGGTGGTGTGCTGAACTGTAAGACTGTTTTGCAAAATGATCTTAGAGTTTTGAGAATGTAATTTCTGTTTCAAGAAATGAGCCAAACCAATGGAGAAATACTGTAATACAAAGCTTAGTTGGACAGGTGTTGAAACTGACTTGAAATGAAAACTGCCACCAGGCTTTTAAATAATTTTCTCATGTGGATGCTTTTCAGCGGTATGGGGACAATTGAAACCGTTGAAATAAAAACACAACTCACAATAACTGATGCTGTGTTCATGTCACATCACTTTTATTCACACCATCGTCACCAGCATGTCTGATTCAGCACATGGAGAGAGAATGAGAGGGAGCGGCTCCAAACTCCTCCTCTACACCCCTCAACACCCCTCAACACATCAGCCCTACAAAACACATTTTCCTGCTGTTTGACTGAAAACTTCTCATGAAGAACTTAAAATAACGTGTGTTTTGTTAAAACAGATCAGGCCTAACTAAAAAAGTAAGTATGAGAGTTGTATGGAGGCAGACTTCTCAGCCACTTCCAACTGGACAATAATTTAAGCTTTCCCTTTATTTCACAAACTATTCTACTTAGTTTGGAGTAAACATTTCGGATGCAGCTTGCTCCCTCAGCTATCATCAGCCGTCGTTTTAACAGCAAAATAGCTTGAGAGATGCAAACAAATCGAACTGTGGTAAACTGACTTCTGCATAAAATAACCTATGACTCGTCTGGATCCCTTCGATGCGATCTAAACAGGAAATTCGACTTTTTTCCAAGTTTGGTTCCACTAGATTGGCTCTGTGTGTTATAATTATAATAAAAACTGATCGGTGATGTAAACCCCATATACAGCGTGCTTTATCCTCATTTCCTGTCCTGCAACCATTACATAGTTGAGAATGGTTGAGCCACAGATTGACTTTTTGTTGTTTTTTGTTTTTTTTACATAAGGGAGAAACTCTTATTGAGACACCTCGTAAGCATACAGCAATAGGTAAGTCTGGTCCTTCTGCCTGGCTGAACCCAACTTCTTAGGTCAAGATTAAGGATCGGCCATAGTTCCTTCAAGGTGAATGCGGTAAAATTAATCATTGAGAAAATACAAACTCAGAAGGATCGTTACTCAGAAGTCAACTGGATTTGGTTTTGATCAAGTATCAGAGAATTGAGAGTAACCGATGAAACGTGAAGCGGGTGTATCTGGGTCGTGGGCCTGTTTGACGGAGGAGGCTGCAGCTTGTGCATCGCTGGGTCGGTCTGGCTGCTGGCGGCGTGACGTCATGGCGACCGGCTGCGTGGCCGCGAGGTCGTTTATCTATGTGGGACCGGTAGTGTTAGTCAGGGCAGTCGGGTGAAGCGGCTACGGCGCTGGAGGGACAGATGGATGGATGTGAACGCTTCGAGTCCATGAATGACACGTCTCTTAAAGGAATTGCACTTTGTCTCCACTAGCATGCAGTCTGTGGATCTGGGGTTTGACTGGCTCTGCTTGGATGGGAATGATCGTCATTCTTTGATCTGCAGGGATGGAGAAAAAAAATGAAGGGATGTTGGCTGAGGTCACTTTTATCAACGGGGGGAAAAGATTGTGCCACCTTAATTTCAGGTGCAACACTCCATTAACATCATTAAAATTGTATTTCAGTAAAAAGAAAGTGTGACATCGGTCCCTGTTTTTTCATCCCTTCATGTCTTATTTATCTTTGCTATAAACTTTCCTCAGGGCAAAAACGAGTAACAAAGACAAAGCTTGACGATAAAACTCAAGTACAGTACGGAGGCAAATAAATACTACTGTTTCAAACAAATAAAGACAAGATATGATTCAAAAGTTGCTCTTTAGACGACTCCAGCAGGCATCAGCACTGTTGGTGTGAGTCGTTCTGAAACCAGGGTGACGTTACCTCAGTGACCACCCCTGCAGCGATGGTGGAACCGACGTAGCGCAGCATGAAGCGGCCCAGCTCCTTGTAGTCTTTGTACAGCTCCAATGACACCGGCCTCTGGGTCTGGATCTCCACGATGGCGTTCATACCCTTCCCCAAGCACCTGAACAGGTGAGACACACAGTATGTCACAATACCACACGTAGGCAGGATTTCATTGAGTTTGTTCTGCTCGATGTAGGTCAATTCTAGGTTTGATTTTGCAGCGTTTGCTTTTTGTGTTTTGATCATCATCCGGTATCAAAGTACTGGAAGGTCATTTGTGTTGTGTGACAAACTGACAAACTGTTTTTGTGCTTTGTGTTTATTGCAATAAAACTATTATTTGTAAAAAAAAAAACACTGCCCCTGTCATGCTTTGAATAAAAAAAAAAGACATCCCTGCATTAAAAGAACAGTTGCTGGTAAAATGACATTCCTTGAAAAGATCAAAAAAATGACGAGTCGTGTTGAGGCGGTACTTTTAAGGTCAACAACTGAAGGTAGCATTACTCATTCTTTCCTACCTACAGCGCTGGTGCAGCACTCTCTTCGTGATTGGAAAACATGTTAGACCTAACTACACGATCTTTGAGAAACATTTGATGTGACGATTGTGATTACAGACCACAACATACTGATTCCCTCCACAACTCACTTTGGTTTCTTCTTGAGTACCTCGCCACTACTCTTGTGTAACACACTGATCAGCTTCCTTATGGTGGCCGGTTCACTGACTGTCTGGTAATGCAACAGTACCTACACACACACACACACACAATGAACAAACACATACGTACTATGAAATGCAATCAGAGACACACAGTTGTAAACATGTAGATGCGGCACACATTTGTAACTGACATAAAAATGTTTTAGTAATGTCTGAGCGTGTGTGTGTGTGTGTGTGTGTGTGTGTGTGTGTGTGTGTGTGTGTGCACTCACAGGGAAGCCTTGTGTAACGGGGACCTCGATGTTAAAGAGGAGGATTCGGGCTCTGAAGCGAGAACAGACTCTGATAGGCTCCTTGGGGTCACAGAACACACAGCCCACACTGGAGGGAAGCAATGAACACCAAATAAACATCACATCATCTAAACATGACAACAATGGACATCACAAGCAAAAGAAAGCAGAACAGGATTAACATTACACTAGACTAGTGGTCGTCTTAAGCATAACTCCTGCTTTTTTTTCCAAGTAATATTCAGGTGATTCCTTGTCCTGAGCGTTGACTATGAAGTGAAACTGAACTGTTTGGATTTAAGGGGGTTTTACCAGGAATTACATAACATGGCATAAATATTATCCTTTAAGATAAAAGCCGGTGTTAGCACTATTACAGATTTAAAAAAGGTTACAAAGGTTATAAAAGGTTTACTTGATCTTGATGATGTCCATGCCAGTGACTGTCAGGCTGACATGGTCTCCTGCTGCAGCCCAGTCCAGAGGCTCATCGTGAAGCGTGATTCCTACGGTACAGACAAGAGGGTGTAAGGTCAGCCAGCCGCCACAGGGTGGCAGTGTTGAGTCACTAATAAGATCACCACTCGCTCACCAGTTATCCAATACACGGAGAAAGTGACGCTTTCAGATGCTGTTTTTGCTCGATGGTGGAAAATGCTTTGTAGCCCACGTGAGAATTTAAGGTTAAGTACCAAAGTCTGTCACCTTGCCAAACTTCACAGACATGCCGGTGCGTACCTTTGACAGTGCAGGTCTCATTGGGAGGCATAGCCAGTATTCTCTCTCCAGTCTGAATATACCCAGCCTCGATCTTCCCTGTCACACAGAAGCCTGAACCCTGGTCTGGGAGCAGATAATACAACGTTGGTGATTTCCCCTCATAAGAAGACAGGAATAATCTGGAGCGTGGAATCACATATGTATAGTCTGTGTCTGTGACTTTACCTTTGAACACATCTGAAACACAGAGTCTGAAAGGCTTGTCTACAGACCTCTGGGGGGGTTTGAAGGCATCTTTAGAAGAGGAAAAAGAAAAGAGAGGAGAAGAGAAAGCACAAAGAGGAATAAGACAATGAGAACCAGCAAGTGACGAGTGAATGTGGTCATGAACACTATTCATTTCTATGTAACTGGGTGAGTAATGGTGTGGTTTCACCTTCACTGGCCATCAGTCTGCATCAGCACTTTTCATACTGTTTTTAGACTACACACTGCATACACAACTTAGAAACTAAGAAATCATTTTGTCCCATTTATTGTCAGGGTACATTGCAAAAGATCCATCCAATCATTTAGACTAGTATTGAGCCTTCAAATATTAAATACAAAACAATTGAAAAAAATTCAAAACAGGCGAAGCTGCATTGAAAATTATCTCACGCCAAATTTTCACTTGTTTTAAGGAAAACACTGTTGACTCAATAATAAACTAGATGACTTGATAAGAGGTATGTTGAAAGCAGTGCACTTAACATGCACAAGAATATATGAACAATGCTATTTGGCATTTCTGTCCACATGTTTGCAAGCCCATGATAAAGATACAGCAGAAATGCTATTTGTGGTTTTACATTCTGTCTTTTACCAGAGAAAAGTGTAAATTGACAGAAAACCCTTTGGACGGCTTGGCATTACCAATCTGTTCCAGCAGGCAGGGTCCGGGGTACCAGGAGGTAAGTTGTGGGACAGAACTCCTGGTGGTGAGGTTCTCTCCTGACAGGCCACTGGTGGGGATGAAGAAAACATCAGACTCCTGAAAAAAAAAAACAGAAAAACACTGGATGAAACACAACCAAGCAGGGAATGAGCTAAGGGCAACACTTTTTTCTTGGCTAAACAGACAAATTGTTTTATAGTTTGATGGGGTGACAAATGTAAAGTGTCAAGTAAAGTGGAATATCTTCCTAAGCAGTGGAGTCAGAGCTGGTGCCAACTCACCTTGAAGCCTGCCTGCTTGAGGAAATGACCAAGTTTGGTGAGGATTTCCTGGAACCGCTCTTGTTGCCAGTTCACCTGTTTTGTACACACACACACACACACACACACACACACACACACACACACACACACACACACACACACACACACACACACACACACACACACACACACACACACACACACACACACACACACACACACAGACACAGACACAGACACAGACACAGACACACACACACACACACACACACACAAACAATAATATAGAGTCAGAAACTTTCCCTCCAGGACCGTTTTGAAATGGAAATGTTTCAGCCACATGCCAGTAATTGCAGGGTAACACACACACACACACACACACACACACACACACACACACACACACGCACACGCACACGCACATGCACACACACACACAGGCAGCACGTCCTCTTGTCAATACATGGTATTTCAGCTCTTATTGTGGATACTCGCTAGCAAGGCAACCTCCACTTTGTTTTGATTCATTTTTTCTGTATTAAAAAGTTGCATGTTTGTTTTGCATTATCTGAATCAAATGACCCACAAAGCCCGGTAACAGTGATGTAAACCACACGGGGCTTTCGAGTCTATAAGGTACCTGGTCCATCTTATTGACGGCCACAGCCAGCTGGGTGACGCCCAGCGACCGGACCAGCAGGCCGTGCTCTCTGGTCTGGCCGCCCGCCTCGAAGCCCGCCTCGAATTCTCCTCGGCTGGCGTCCACGACAAGCACCGCTACATCAGCCTGGAGAGAGGGAAGAAGGGAAGAAGGGAAGATAAGAAATACTGCATATTGAGGCAGACATAAGCATTACACTCACACACACTGGGTTCCCCAAGTATTTGGACAGTTGCATCCCGTTTTGACTCCATAATTCAGACGTGAAATGGTGAAAGAGTAGATTGTTAGTTTAATGTGAAGGCATTTTCAGTCATATCCAATTATCAGTTTAAGAACTTGCACAGGTGCCACCATTGGGGCAAATTCAGCTGTAAAACACCCACAATCATAAAACAAAATACACTTTAACCTCATAGCCATGGAGTACGGAGCCAAAACATCAAAAAAAAACGCTGTAAAATACTTGTGGAGGCCATGTGTGACTTCAGCACACACGCTCTTCTATAAGTCAAGATACATATTGGATTGTTTACACGCGTGTATACACACAAAACCTTCAACTCTCATGGAACGGATGCACACTGCAGCCCTATTATCATTAACAATAATCTGTTAAAAGGTCAGGTTCTTCTTTTCGCGATGCGCTCACGCACTGCTGTAGGTTGGTAGTTTTTCTCCCAGGGAGGAAAACCCGCGGATGACATATCCTCCAAAGCCCCTGCCCTCCCTCACTCGCTACAGAAACCCCTTAGTCACTGCGCGGTGAGGCTAAACGTGACGGCTAAATGAAAGAGAACAGTCATCTGGTGAAAAGAGAAATTACTTTGGTGCCCCAAAACACAGACAGACAAGCACACCCAATGTACGCGAAAACACCTTGTGACACCTACACCCAAAACCACGAGTTATGTCAAATCAGGTTGAGGGGTGTGGTGTGCTGAGGCTGCGTCAGTGGGGAGGGAGGTTTGCAAAGCTCACATAGATTTCCCCCGAAGGATCTATGATGGTTAGACCGTGTTCACACCTTATTAACATACTGTGGTGGTGGCTAGGACTCAAAATCTGTGGTTCAGGCTTAAATATTAATATCAATTAAGAAAAAATGTTTGTAATTGCTGTAGTCTTTGCGAAAACCTGCCTACAAGAGGAAGGTTTAGAGGGGACAGCATTGTAGTTGGTGGTGCGAGAGGAAGGTTTAGAGGGGACACCATTGTAGTTGGTGGTGCGTGAGGAAGGCGTTGCGTGGCGTACCTGTGCGGCTCCTGTGATCATGTTGGGGATGAAGTCTTTGTGTCCCGGCGCGTCCATCAGAGTCACCACCTTAGACGCCGTCTCAAACTTTGTCATGCCCACGTCCATCGTCACACCTCTGCAACAAAGCAGCATAAGCATAAACTTATGTGATGTGTATACCCGCGTAACCGGGCTAAAGCGTTTATCTGCGATGAGGGGTTTTGTTTACAATAATGCGGTGTGTGTGTGTGTGTGAGTGTGTGTGTGAAAATGCATTGGGGCAGCAGGGTGGTATGGTGAGGAGGTGAACCGTCCTTCAACCAAAGGACCCGGGTTCAAGCCCTCTTATTGGTAAGCATCTGCCCTGTTGAAGTGTCTTGAGTAACACAGTGAATCCCTACACCTCCAGGATCTCTGTTCTGTAGCTGACCCTACTCTCTGACCTCCATGTGGCGGAGGCGGCAAGCAAAATTTCAATTAAGTATCACATTATCTGTGTGTGTTTTTTTGTGTATACACATATTGTATGTGTGCATTTATGTTTTTCTGTGTGTGTGTGTGTACTCTTAAATGTACCTGTCCCTCTCCTCGCCGGTCTCGTCGAGGACCCAGGCGTAGGCGAAGGAGGCCTTGCCGGCCTTCTTGGACTCCTGCTCGTACTTGTGCATGGTGCGCTTGTTGACGTTGCCCAGCAGGTACAGCAGGTGGCCCATCAGCGTGCTCTTGCCTGCATCCACGTGACCTAGCAGAGGAGGAGGGAATAACGCAATGATGCCGGGCAGGGAGGGAGAGGGGGGGGGGGGGGGTGGATGGAGGAAAGGAGGTCGGGAGGGACGGTGATATCAGAGTGGATGGGATGGAGGGATGTAGATAGGCAGAGGGGGGAGGAAGAAGGATTTGACAAGGAGGGAGGAGGCAGATGAAGAAATGGAGATAGGAGATGGAGAAGAGGAAGCCATGGAGAGGGAAAGAAAGAGAATTGCACAAGTGGCGTGAGATAGACAGAAAGGGGAATAATCATTGAGGGTGTGGGGGGGGAGGGGGGGGGTTGGGGGGGAAGACAGTGGCAAAACGAAAGGTTTCACAGGCTGTGGGAAACTAGAATCATCTGCACTTCTGAAACTACCGAGTCACTTTTTCTGGTGAAGCTGAGAGTAAGAGAAAATGATTGTGCAACTGCACACTGGGCCTCATTTAGCACCATTATGCTTGGACACACATGTGCAGGTCAAAATGAGTGTAAAACGACTCTTAAGGCTACCTACTACGCATTCTGCAAATATGTTTTTACTAAATATATCTATATATAAGTGGTATGTGTTCAAATGTGTTAGTACTGTATATTGCTAAGCAGAGTCAGCTGAACGTCCCGCTGAGTATTTCAGTGTAGACCAATGTATGTGTATAAGGGAGAAGGTGAGTAAGTAAGAAAGGATGCTTCTGTTGTTTCTCTCTTTGCTTTGTCCATAGTTTTTATGCTTTTTAATTGTGTTAACACCTTGGTGTAATATGTGCTTTAAACTAAACTAAAACTTGTGAGTGAGGTTTTGTGCGTATCCCTCCTACCTATAACCACTAAGTTCAACAGAGGCTTGCCCCCCTGTCTCTTCTCCAGCTCGGCCTTGACGTTGATCTGCTGCCTGGCCTTCCCCGGGGTGCGGCCTGGGGTGGGCACCGCGGGGTGCTCGTCTCCTCCTGCCGGACCTTTAGACGGGGTCTCGGGACGTTTCGAGGCGGCCTCTGGAACAGGTGTCCCGGTGATGTCTTCGGCGTTGCCACCTCGGCGTACCGAGGCAGTGACGACACCATTCTCCCCCGTGCTGAAGGGAAAACGTGAACGTTAGTCAGCATGCAGCCTCATAATACATTAGCAAAGTGTCTGCAAGTGTCATCAGATTAATACTTTTTAGAAGACTTCCTAAGACCTTTTTAAAGCTAGGATGAAATATGAGACTGATTTCACATTTGGTAAACATTAAGCTCAATGTTAAACTGAATGTAAAACCGTATATATGCGATATTTAACTGTATTCAAGACCATTTAAGACCTTGAGTTTAGGCTATAATAATTTAACACCTAATTCTAGATAACCTAATATACAAGTAAGCTCCTCAAATGGATTAGGGCAACCAAACTGGACCCAGTCAGTTTGAAACTTCACAGCATGTTAATAGTTCATCCAATGACAGACTGATGCACACCTAACCACTAACTGTCTTCTGTCCCAAAAGCCAGCTGGTTTTCAATGCAAACAGTGGGAGGCATTTTTTTATGTCATAAAAGTTTTTACCTTTCTGGGAACTCATTCCAACAACACTAAAGTATACTGTAAGTGTGTGTGGGTGGGTGTGTGTGTGTGTGTGTGTGTGTGTTAGGTACCTGGGCACATCAAAGCCCATGGTCTGCTTCTTGCCAGAGACAGTCATGCGGGCCACTTTGGGAACCACTTCTGCGTCCAACACATCTCTGCCTTTAGCTGAAGGGGACAGAGGAGCACAGATGCACACTCACTGACAAACAAATGCATTCATGACTCATTGCTGCCAACACCTCTAAAATGAATGTATGGTAGCGTGTGTAAAAAACGCATTCTTTCCTACATAAAAGGGAATAGAAATTCATTTCACTTCCAAAGTACAGTACTTCAGTTTCCTGCAGTTTATCTGTACTTGAGAATATCCCACAATAAACCGCTACTGTATCAGTTGAGCCACGCAAGGACATTTGTTACAAAATGCAACTGTAGTTTCCTGCTCATGCTTATGCGATTTACTGATATAAAACGTATAGGTGGTTTAATGTGACTACATGATGCAATCTGTGACACTCCTATCTGATTGGTTGCCCATATTCTGCAGCAGCGAGACTTGTTGAGGTCATTGCTTTGTCATCCCTGTCCCAAATGGCCAACAATCCCAGTCATATCAGCCTGCTACTGATTCATTTAGACTGGGCTGCACAGCCAAACCCACTGCAGAGTGTAATGTGTGTGTGCGTGTGTGTGTAGCGGTGACATCCTGGTTGAGAAAGGGTTAATTTCAGAAGTGGCCGTTGCCTCCCATCACCAGGTAAATAGAGCAGTGTGACACAGCTTTTCGCAGAATGATTCTTGTAAAAAGGTGTCAGCTCAGCAAAGTTCCAGACAGAGAGTGTGTTAGTGTGTGTGTGTGTGTGTGTGTGTGTGTGTGTCATTACACACACTAATGCTTGAAAAACATTTGCATGAATTGAAAGATATGCAGCACGAACAGCCATTTTGTGAATGTACCAAAATGGATAATTAGCAAAGGGGCCAGTGAGTCATGTTGATATCTAGAAACATTTCATTTCTTATTATTATATATATTATCTTCACTTCTACAGAAGTTACAGATTTTTTTTTAACATGTGCCTAAGACTTCTGCACAGTACTGTGTGTGTATAGATCAAACCTGAATAAATGACTGGAGAAACACAACGAATGCAGATGTTTCCATACAGGTGTACTGCATGATACAATTAAGCAATTAACATCCTATCATGCTCTGTGGAACGTATCAAAATGCTGAGAAGACCCAGTTGACCTTGATCAAGGTCAAGATGGCAGGAGGAAAAGATCTGAATGACTTTGAAAGAGGGTTTATTATTGGGGCACGGATGGCAGGAGCTTCAGTCACAAAGACTCAACTGGTGAGTGTCTCAATAGCAGCAGTGACTAAAGTGACATCTGCATTTAGATCTATGGGAAAGACATCAGTCTGAAATTGCGGTCCAAAACACACACTGGATGACCGTGATGCTGCATTAGCGCAACATGTAAGGAAAAACAGAAGAGCAACTCTCGACTGCTGACTGAGCATGTCAATGCAGGACATGATCAGACTGTCAGCAAGAACAGTCCGTCAACAGCTAGAGAGGGAGGTTATAGTCGGGTTGCAGTGCAGAAACCCCTCATTACAAAGACAGATGCACATTTGAGAGTTCAGCGGTGCAAAACCCATAGGCACTGGTTTACAGAGACGTGGAAAATAAGTGATATGGTCAGATGAGTCATCCGTCAGCATATTCTCAACACGTGGGCGAGTGCATGTGGCGTACACCAATAGAACGGTACACGCCTGAATGCTTGACCCCTACAGTGAGGGGGTCCGGCGGCTCTGTTTCCCGGCACTGGTTTGGGTCCCCTTAGAGGGAAGGGTCACTGCAAATCAATACAAAGTTATTCTGAGTGATCAACTTCTTCCTGTGATGAAACATTTCTATCCTTCTTCCTTCATCCACAAGGCACGAGGGGTCACTGAATGGTTTGATGAGTAAGACAATGATGTGAGTCATATGTTATGGCCTTTGCAGTCACCAGATCTCAACCCAATTGAAGATGGGAGATTGTGGGCCGACGTGTTAGACAGCGCTCTCCACCACCATCACCAAAACACCAAATGAGGGAATATCGTTTGGAAGAATGGTGTTCCCTCCCTCCAGTAGCGCTCCAGAGACTTGGAGAATCTATGCCAAGGTGCATTGAAGCTGTTCTGGCCTGACACCTTACTAAGACACTTTATGTTGGTTTTTCCATTCATTTGTCACCCGTCTGTATATACACATTTTATATATTACATGTACAGTGGTGGCCAAAATTGTTAGAACACCTGACAGATCTGAAAATATTGACCTTTTCTTGCCTCCAAAACATGATTTCATTTCATAATGTTCATGAAACATGCAGATGGTTGCTCTGAGCACAACAAATATCAGATGAAGTGAGTCCTACTGTTTTTATCCACTTTTAACTTTAATATTTGGTATGTCCCTTTTGCAGCATTCAAAAGAATCACACAGCTGTGTCCTAAGACTCTTGCATCACCATCAATTTAACCACCATCACACCTGACAATGATTACACAAGTAATTTGGCTTCTTCTGTGAAGGAACATGATTGTGTGACATTGACAGTGAAATAGGCCTAGCTTGTTTTTTGTAAGGAAAATGAGGTAAATCTCCTTATGATGGCTCTATTCTGGTTTATAGAGCATCATGATGACTTTGTATATATTTCATTCGTTTTATGGGTATTTTAATGGCCAATTGAACAAAAACAACTGAAACCTCTTAAATGTATGCCAAGTGTTCTAATAATTATGTCCACCACTGTATATATTATTTATCATTTGTGTGTGCATAGAGACAGTCGCAAGATCACACACA
Source organism: Hoplostethus mediterraneus (assembly GCA_034670385.1). Taxonomy (NCBI): domain Eukaryota; kingdom Metazoa; phylum Chordata; class Actinopteri; order Trachichthyiformes; family Trachichthyidae; genus Hoplostethus; species Hoplostethus mediterraneus. The sequence goes on along the minus strand of JAXDDW010000021.1, from coordinate 4,266,049 downwards.
CACACACAAAAAGCAAGCAGAAAAAATACCGTTAGGGGAAAGAAGGTGTAATTCAAGAGAATTATTAATGGACTTTCTCTAACCAAGCTGTCTCTGAATGACTAGGCTCGACTTCAGAAAAAAAGAAGAAAAAGTCCCTCTCCTTCTGAAACACTGATTCACAAGTCAGTCAGGCAGCTCACTGCAGTCAAAACGTTTTAATAAAATGGCAGCACCTACATATATTCTCACGCACACACAGTCCACATCCCTTTGAGAGGTGGAAAACGGGGAAAGCCAGGGCAATGTCATGTCAAACACGTCCACATAAACAAAAAAAAAAAAGGTCACAAGGAACTGCTGGAGTCTGTTTCTTATGGAGGACTATTATGGACTACACATCAGATGTCTCTTACTTACAGGAATGAGTCAGTTGCTATGGGGATGGGTCAATGCAATTCTAGACAAAAACAATATTTAGATCTGAAACAAAGTCCTCTCTCTTTTTTAACAAACGTTTCATCAAGGAATTAGGCACCTTCAAACAATCACAGATCAATACTACCACCACCACCTGCATCATTATATCTCCTGTATCAGTATCATCAGATGGGAAAATGCTCTCTGGGGAATTTCCGTTAGTCCTGCAGCTGGGTGTTGGGGAGTTTCTTGTCCCTTAGTGAAGTGATGTGGAGGTTTCCGTGTCTAATGTTGCACTGACCAGCTTGCAACTAACTATTGTGGATCTTCAGCTGTGAAACATATGATCTGACTGAGGCCATTGAGAATAACTGTGGAGAACTAATCAAACCTAATGCAATTCTAATGGGCCCCAAAACAGAACCCCAACATAAAAACTATACCAACCAAAAGTTATCCACTGACAGTGTCAACTGGGTGGGGGGTGGGGGGGGGTCACACTTTAACCTGGGGTAAAACTGACAGGCCGACTCTACTCATTCTAATAAACAATGTAATCAACAATCCCCCGTAAAACTGACAAGCGCTCTAATAGCTCTGCAAACAACTCACTGACTGACTGATCGATTTTTGGGCTACCCCCGGGGGCAGCTTTGGAGGAGGGGCCCTGAGAACAACAATACAGCGTAGACTGTTTAGACTGGCAGGTAAACAGTTGACGTTCATCTATCCAGGATTGTTTTGATATAGGGGACCCTTGAAGTGACTCAGAGTGAGTGAGTCACTTGTATGCCTTGGCCTGAGGGCCCAACAGAGCACAGGATGGAAGGAGGGCTCAGCCCAGGATATGCAAATACCACCCCCAAAATGCACACAATTGTGTACACGAACTTAACATAACAAGGGCTCTGGTTGAAAGAGCAGGTATTGGGATGACTGACAGGAGTGGAACAGACACAAGAGACATAAAGTGAGCAACAGAGAGTTGAATGCTACAGTCATTCGAATGCTTTACAGTTTCAAAGTGTTAGAATCAATCTGTAGTCATAACATGTAAGTATCCAAGTTGGAAAGCTTTGAAAACCTACAGTACCGCGAATTTGAACGACACTTAGACCAAATAATAAGTAGAATTAATAGAAATATTGACAGAATACTTTGAAGCACCTCCCTACCACTTGAGGCCACTAAAGCTACACTTCACTCAGTGCTTGCAACACAACTATATAGGGCCACTGTTCAACAAATATAAAAAGCACTTATCTATTATCACTTATCTAGTGAAATCCATTTGACTAATGCACTTAGATGACTTGATGTGAATAGTGTTTATACTGATGGGTTGTGGATGTTACCTGTTCAATTTGAGGTGGGATCCTGGTGTGAAGATGTGGCCTCATAATACAGCAAGTTCTTCTTCCACTGATAATATGTCTTCATATGGACTAAATAGGACACCAGAATCGGGACAAATATAATTGACTAAGAGTGCTAAAAGAGGGTCAATTTTGTTTCTTTCTCAGTTTTCCCCCCCTGCAGAGGTACTGCACCACCACATTTGGCCCCATCATTAAATATGAAGATACCCAGACTCTTCCTAGAGCTGGTTGTCTAGCCAAACTGAGCAACCAGGCAAAGACTGTGGTCACGGAGGCGACAGAACTACATCATTCCTCGGCTGCGATAAGAGGGGAAAAAAGGCATGTGGCAGACTGGAGGCTAAAGATGCCGTGGTATGGTGGTATGGTCTTCAGCTTAATGCAAAATGTCTGGCAGAAACTGCGCACAACTCATCACCAATCTAACACAATCTCTACTCCACAACATGGTGATGGCAGCATCATGATGTGGTATTACTTTTCAGCAGAAGAGCCTGTGAGACTTGTAAACAATAAATGGAGCCAAATACAGGCAAACTCTTGAGAAGCTGCTTCAGAGTGCCAAAGAGCTTATATGGGGGTGACAATTTACGTTCCAGCAGGATAATGACCCCAAGCATGCAGCCAAATAAACACTGGATTGGCTTCAGAACAAGAATGTGAAAGTCCTGGAGAGGCCCAGCCGAAGCCCAGACTTCCCATCCCATTGAAAATCTGTGGAATTAATTGAAGACGGCTCTTTACAGATGCTCCCTATCCAACAATCAAGCTTGAGCAAATCTGCTGTATGGGAGGAATCCTAAAATCCCTACGTGCCAAGCTGATACAGATGTATCCAAAAAGACAGTCACAGCTGTCAAAGGTGCGTCAAAGTATTGATTCGGGGATTTGAATACTTATCTAGATATTCCTGCACTTCATTTTCATCATGGGGTATTTTGTGTAGATGGTTGACATGAATTTAGCCCATTCTGAATTCAGGTTGCAAAACCACAAAATGCAGTCAAGGGAGGTGAATATTTTTCTGATGGCACTGTACATGCCTGCTGTAAATTGCTATACTGCTGCTTTATGAGGAATTTCTTTCAGCTTTCAAATTCAATAGAAAGCAAAATACTGTATCACTGCCTGATACTTCTAATCGTTCTTGCAATTATAAATGCATCTTTGCGGTTTAAGAAGAAAGCATCAACTGATTCTTCTCTTTGTGCTACACAGTTTAATTACTGAACATAAGCAGTCGATTTTTCTTTGTTTATTTTTCCCCTGCAGAGGTACTGCACCACCACAAAGCAGCATTATGAGTCCAAATGTACACAGCCTTTATTTTTTGACCACTTGTAAAAGGGTAATGTGACATTTTCCAATGCTTGCACCACAAAGCAACAAAATAACAATGTATGTGCGACAATGTTTGTGCCTTGCAAAAACGCAGAGGCTGCAAAGACAAAGCGATTTGATCTGTCAAAGCTGTGAGACATGATCAGATTTTCCTACGTAGGTGGTAGAGAGAGAGAGAGAGAGAGAGAGAGAGAGAGAGAGAGAGAGAGAGAGAGAGAGAGAGAGAGAGAGAGAGAGAGAGAGAGAGAAGTGATCGGCTGGTGTACTGAGTTGATGTGTGCTTGGGTTGACATTTTCTCCCAGAGGTTTCAGCACTTCCTGCTGAAACCTACACACTGACTCGCCTGAAGAAACAGCAGCTGGACACACACTCACACTCACACACACTCACAGACACTCACTTTTTTTAAAATAGCCATTTCTAGAATTCACTCTAAAACACAAACATATCTTCACACATACACATGTACAGACCACAACATCCCAAAGATAACTAATCATTTGCAAACATCATTATGCTACTGTGACTACATGCACACTCAGAAACCTGCTTGACTTCTTATGCTTGACTTCTCATCACTACCACCACCAGCCTGTAATTATCCATTATCTCCCTCAAGCTCACAAGTCTATGTTTGACACCCTTAGGGTCCAATTCACTCTGCTTTTTGCACCTGTGCAAAGTTTACACAGGCCTCTCTTTACTTCAAAGGTGGTATGATATTTAAGAAAACAGTGAGGCAGTGCAAGAACATGAGACTAACTAGTTGAAGGAAATTTTGACATCAGCCCATATACTTTCCTTGTGTCTCACAAATATAAGACAAATACCTAGAGGCTTGATTCTAACAGTCATAGGACTACCCGGATACATAACATGTAGAAAGGATAGATAGCATGCCTCCTTGCACTTGGTGTTGCTGCTATGTGACGTGTGAGTGTGATCTACCGGTCCTCAAAGCTATCTTTTTTTAGTCGTAATCCTGGTGTTTCATTCATTCCTGTACTGTGAAGATTCTCATTTCAAACAAACAACAATGACTCACTCTGAGGAGGAAAGATGCCCTAAGAGACTTGGGGCACAACCTAAAAAAAAAAAAGCATAAACAGCACCAGATACATAATGCAATGTTAATCCAAACACATTTCCCTTGGAATTTGTACACGCTTTGTACGCAAAACTGTAACTTCCTCATTGCTCACTTGATGCCCATTTGTCTGTCCAATCCTCCGTTATCTAAAAGTACAGAATTATACTGAATACACAATTATACTCAGCGCTCACATATTTTAGATTCAAATACATAAAAAGGAATCATTTAACATTTTAATTAGGTATGTAAAATCACTTAACCACAACGCCTCTCAAAAGGTATACACACACACGCACGCGCGCACGGACACACACACGGACACACACACAGTCAAGAGAGACACGCCCAGACAGAGGCGTTTTCAGAGTACATAAATGAGGTCATCTTTATTTCAAAATTGACAAATAAACCTCTGGTGTTGTATGACGACACACCCAGTGTCAATCAAACCCCACCATAACTTTAAAAACCTATAAGAGCTGATGAGTCCCCTTTTTACCTCAGGACTTAAGGCATTCATTTGATACATTCAACAGCATATTTTTATTACAGTGATTTCATACCATATTAAACACAATTCTTAAATATATACAGTGTGTGTGTGTGTGTGTGTGTGTGTGTGTGTGTATATGTGTGTGTGTATGTGTGTGCACGTTCTCGCTCGCTCATGGGAAAATCTCCAGGTGTCTTCCTAGACCAAAATGTCTACCCCATCATCTCAAACACAAGCAGCAGTAAACCAGTACAATGGTTAACTGATCCAAATTCCAATAGCTGTGGCACACCTGCAAACAAAAGTAACCTCTTTTTCTCTCAAGATGGGGCAGATGCAACTCAGACTAGAAAAGAGGCAATGCCAAGAGACACACACTATAATGTTCCCCTGGGTAAGATTAAACTACATTATTGTCATTCAAAATTTTTTATAAAAAGCCATTGGCCATCAAAGCATACAAAAATACTCAAATTTAAAATGTACAAAAAAAAAAAAAAAATCAGTCTATAAAACGTTTTAAAATATTAATACTACTAAGTTGTTATAGAAGTTACTCAGTTTTGATCATCTCCATGCTACCAAGAGCCGCTGAGTAGCTATCTTGTTCTCCTGTTTGTCCTGTTTGACTCATCACTGTTCAGAATGTGTAGTGGCAATACACACTTTGTGGTTTACCTCTATAAAAAGAAATACTAAGAAATACAAATACTACGCAGGGCCACTCACGTAGATTCACTTTTAAGTCTCTACTCTTTCCTTCTGCTTCTCTACCTGGAGAAAGCCTTTTTCTGATTAGCTCGGACGATGTCGTCGGGCGAGGGAGTGTCAAAGCGGAAGGGTGTGATTGGCAAGAGTGGGGTCTGCTGCTCTTTGGCTTTGACCAGGTGTGTCTGTGAGTTGTAGAGGAAGGCCTTGTAACTGCTCTCTGTCCTCTGACTTCTCGTTTTGACCTTCATCATCCTCCTTTTCCTCTTCTCCCAGCTCGGGGCGTGGAGCGACAAAGTCACAGCAAATACAGATGGTTGGGCAAAAACAGTAGAATCCGACCCCAAGGGAACTGGAGATGGTGGGGTGGATGAGGAGAGGTCGTCGTCATAGTGATGAGGACCCACTCTGGGCAACTGGGCCATGAGTGCACTCAAATCAATGTTCTTACCCAACCTAGGCAGCTTGGAGTTTTGATAGCATGGTTTGGGGTGGGGTTTACATTCGGTCCCGCCATCTTCGAAACTGTCTGCCCTCTCTGATTTTGCTGGTGAAAGGAGCGAGGTGAGGGAGCATACTGGACCATTTGAGGTGGTTGAGGTGTTGCTTTGAAGTTGAGAAGCCAACTGTGACAGGGAGAGCAGGGAGAGGCCAGGTGGTTGTTTCAGTGCATCTGCTGATGATTCAGCAATGAGGGGCTGAGAGAGAACTAAGGGATGGTTGGTTTGATGCTGCAAGGCTAGCTGAGACAGCGAGAGCGGCCTGCCCAGGTCTGGAAGACCAGCATTGGTTGACTTGGAAAGTGAGAGTGTGTGTGCTGGTCTTTCAGTGCTCTGAGATAGAGGGACAATGTGTGTGTCCTTGTTCTGGTGCTGTGACGCAAGCTGAGAGAGTGAGAGCATTTGTGCTGGCGCTGCCATACCCTGTGGCATTACAGAAGTTATGTTGCTATGGGGACCAGGAAAGGAGTTATTGAAAGTTGGGCTGTGGTTTGAGTGTTCCTGGATTAGATCAGCCAATGATGGACTTCCCTTAGGATCAGCCATTGTGGTTTTGCCTCCAGTCCCAATTTCCATTGGATGACTGCTCTGGAGGACAGAGCTGAGACTCCTCAACCCAGGCGGAGGAGCTAGAGAGGAGCCTGTACCTGTCACTCTGGGATTGCCTAGCGATATGTTACTCAATGATGCTGCAAAGAGGGGAGGAGGAAGTGCACAAGTGGCTGAGCTGAGAGATGCTGAAGACGCATTCAAAGATGCTAATGTTCCTAATGAGAGACTGCTCTGACCCATAGGGAGAGCGCCTAATGAGGAAACTCCAAAACCTAGCCCTGTATCAACTACTCCCACCTCCTGACTCTTCTGCTTATTCTCAGACATGAGCTGTGCCAGACTGGTACCACTGCTAATGCCTGACCCGACACCTTGCCTGATAAAATTCTGGCTTTCCGAACTGCTAACCACTATGTCAGCTTTAGGCTGAGATAGGAGGTCATGCAAGTTCAGTGCGCCAGCTGGCACACATGGTTTTGTGTGTGTGTGCCCAGTCATCTGGGCTGTGTGTGTCTTGGACAAGCAGGCTCCTTACCTTACGAAAGCCAATTGCAGTTGACGAGAGGAGAGAGACAGGAGGACCACAGGATCGATTCAGAGATGAGACAGCAGATGGATAATACCATGAATAAGGGGGAGAAGAGAGAGAAAGGGCATTTTGTTAAACATTGGTATTTGTATGATTTTAAAATATCCCAGGTATCCCAGAGTCAGATAGTGAAATTTGAATCCCTTTGAAAACTCTACTGGCATAGATATGATAGCTATGTATTTTGTATATATTGAATATTCCATGGCCTAAACTGGGGCAATTTCTATGATCAATATTTTTACATGTCTCTGCTGAAATGCTTTGCTGAACCCAGGTCTTCTTTTTTCCTATCACTTTGTACTTAATTAGGTAGTTGGTTAATTGCCGTATTATTCCTTCAAAGGAGACTAGATCTATCAGAAGTCAAACTTGACATTTAACACTATGTGCCTGCACACAAATAAAATTGTGAACATATTTTGTAACATTTCCGAATCATTTTGAACATTTATCATAACTTTTCCTGTGTTTGGAAAATAATTCAAGAAAGCTTTTAAAAGCCACTTCATTCTTCTAACATGTCACTATGGTGGACCAATCCAGAGCAAGAATTCCTGACCAGTAATAAGGTCATGTTTTGACTTGTTAAACAAGACCCACTCCAGGCGTACCTTTCTCGGGGCGTGGGGCAGCCAAGGCCTCTTGATTGGTTCTTTGTGCTGGTGGGGCTTTCTCCTGGTTGGCTCTTGGTACCGATGCCATCTCCTCATTGGTACTTCTGGTAACTGGGACTGGCTTTGTGTCTTCAGCCAGGACTGCATCCAGTGCCCTCTGTGGGTCAAAACTACATCTAATGGCTGCTTGGGTCAAGACTGAGTCTGGCACTGCATCTCCCAGCACTGCCCGCATCTGGTCCAGACATGAGTACAGCTTGGCTACAAGGAACAGAAACACACACATTGCATTTGTGGTCCAGAAACAAGTGCAGTTTGCAAACAGAACAACACAGAAACAGAATACTATCCATTATAATTAAAACATAAACAAAACTACTGAATTGACATGATCTTAATAAATCTCTTCAGTCCATACAACTGTACTTAAACAGAAGAGTCAATAGGCCATGTAATATTGGTCACTAGTGCAGTCTGTGAAGTTGTAAAATGATTATGGCATTACCTTGATTGAGAGGGTCAAGGTTGTGGCTGGTGGAGGGGGACATAGGTACCTCCTCATCCTCATCCTCTTCCTCCTCAACACGCTCCACGTTGGGTGCTTGCTTCTCTTGACGTGAGTAGATGAACTGTGCCGCTATTGAAACCAAGAACCTCATTGACTGATTACAAGTTAAGAGACATGTCTGGTCAATGATGCATTGAGTGAATGGCCATTTGTGGGAAATTCAAGCCTTTACAAACAGTTAAAAGATGCACCAAAAGTAAGAAAATGCTAGATTGTCTCATTAAAATGTGTTAAAGAATAGGCGAGAACATCACATCAAGGTCTGCACAGTCTGACAGTTTAATGTTACCTTTGTATGTATGTTTCCTGATAAACAAGGCAACATTGAAATTTTTTTTGTCTCTCCCATATAAAGAGAATAAAATAGGCTAAGGCCATGTAGGCTACTGGATTCACTGACACCAACCTGTTGCTGGTGATATACAGTAGTCATCGTCCACAGACTGTCCATACATGTCATCATCGTCAAAGTCTGAGGGAAACACAATGAGGTTAAAATTTGTTCCCTTTTTGTCCTTCATACATACATACATACACATACAAATAATGTGGTGACAGAAAAGAGAAAGAGCCCTTTTGTAACAGCTGTCACTTTGCCTTGTCAGCAACTCTACAGGTTGCCTAACAAACTGAAGGCATAGTTAGCATACAGTTTGGTAGCTGGGGAACTTCTCTAAGCTAATTAACTATAGAGCTGACAAACTAGGAGGCACTATTATTAATAAGGCGAGGGGATGTAAATGTAGCAGCTTCAAATGTGAGCTAAGAGCAGATGATGTAATTTCTAGCAAAACACTGGCGAAAGCTAGCAAGCTTAGTTGTAGCTGACGTTAACTGTACCAAACATAAACATTGTCGAATACGTTAGTTATCGATACACGGTATCAGGTTTCTAGCAGTATAACGGCAGCTAAAACATATAGGCATATAGTTAGACATCTGTATTTAAGCTCAGCATTGCTTGTGCAAGGTGCAAAATAACACGACAGCAACGTTATCTTGCCAGCTTAGCTAGCTGCCTGAGCTAACGGTTAACAACAAGTGATTCTTTAGCTCCCCGTGCTAATGAGTTTAGCCGGGGTGAGGGCCTGGCCTTGAGGTTTAAAACAGTCACCCACGCCTTATACTTAACGTTATTTACCTTCATCGTAATTGTAACCTCGGACATTTCTGTGCCGAGACATTTTGCTTATACGTGTCTTCTCTCGGCCGAGTATGATTTGTTTTTCGGCTCACAGACTGCTGTAGCATGTGTCTCACTGTCCCACTGCCATTGCGGTGTGAAAGTGCAGCAGTGGAGAGGTCAAACGTGACTCTGCAGCCTCGGGAAAAAGTAACTGAAAATTTAAAAAGTACTGGTAATCTTTCTTTTAACAGTGTGTAGGGCTTTGGTTTGATGGTCTACAATCTAGAATAACGTAAAAATATATTTGTATTTATGTTTTTCGCTGACGTAATTTCCGGCTGTCGCCCCAACCATGCGGCTTCACTCGCAGGTCCAGGATCAGATCTTCCAAACTAGCTTCATATTTGACACAAAGAGAGAGAGAGAGAGAGAGAGAGAGAGAGAGAGAGAGAGAGAGAGAGAGAGAGAGAGAGAGAGAGAGAGAGAGAGAGAGAGAGAGAGAAACTGACCATCTATCAGTTAATAATAACTGCTGTTAATAATTTGATCAGCCGGTGATAGTACTGAAATCGAGATGATTTTTAACGATAATAGAGAGGAAGAAAAGCAGTAGGCCAAATATAATATAACAATATAATTTATCATTAATCATCATGGTCATCACAGGAAGAGGCATACATTTCAACAATATGGCTAAGCAGCACTGGCTTTATGGTTAGGATGAAAGGTCACAGGTTTGATCCCCAAATAAGTCATCAATGCTGTTGAAGTGTCCTTGAACAACACAGTGACCCCCCTACCTGTGTCAGCTAAGAGCCCTAAATATGTATATACCATCTTGGGTAACACTTTATTTGAAGGGGTGTGCATAACACTGTCATGACACAGTCATAACCATGACATGACGCCTGTCATGACCATGAAGGACGCTTCATGAATGTTTATGACTGTTGTCATTAAGTGTCATTCGGTAAAGACATCTCAAACAATGTCAACTTTGCATTAACAATGACATAATTTACCGAATGACACTTAATGACAACAGTCATAAACATTCATGAAGCAGTTAGGGTTAGGGTAAGGGTTATGTCATGACAGGTGTCATGTCATGGTTATGACAGTGTCATGACAGTCTTATGCACACCCCTTCAAATAAAGTGTTACCCTATCTTGAGCCGTTTCATCAATTAACAGTTTCTGTGTGGAAAGACACTGCAGTCATTAAACAAGTGTCACTAGTCATTATGGTCCTGCTCAAGACCTGTAACACACTGTATTCCTACTGGTAAGACTGAAACAACAGTGGTGGTGGTGGTGGTGGTGGTGGTGATGATGATGATGATGATGATCCACATACGGTTGAGAACAATTCTTTTTTCTAATGAAGACACTTGAAATTTAAATTTATGATGTCTCATGATTTGAGAAAGGGAACACAATATAACAGACAGAGTAACAAATCAAAAGTGGTTTAAAGAGACTCTGCACTACCTTGAAAAAATCATGTCAGTTAAAGAGGTCATGAGCAGTGCATAGAAAGAGCTTGACACGCATGTCTGTGTGCACACACAAACACACACACACACACACACACACACACACAACTTGTAATCCCACCTGTGATCTTGGGGTGTGATTGTCTAAACCATTTTTTTGTAAAAGGTTATGCCCTTTGGTTAGAGCCCAACCCATCTAAACCCACGCTCTACACCTCACACACACACACACAGGCACCCAATGAGTGACATCATTTTTTCCTACAATTCTGGTTAGGTTCAACAAAAAACCTACAGCCGATCTACCACAAAAGGGGAAAGAAATCAGATGTCTTGTGTGCCCAAATGCATGTGTATGTGTGTGTATATGTATACATATTTAACTGCGACTGGGTCTTTGCAACTCTGTGTGTACATGCACGTGAGTGTAGTTTAGTCTGCAGTAGGAAGTAGGTGTGCATGTGCATGTGCATGACTGTACATTGGTTTGTGTGTGTATGTGTGTGCGTGCATGTGTGGTGCATGATATGTTGTGGTGTCCTGATCTGTTCTACGTGTAGATGAAACAGGAGGAAATTAAAATGTCAGACAATAATCTGATACTGATACAATGATGCAGGTACAGTAGACAGTGACACATCTGCACAGTGATATGAAATATGAGGTTTGGCGTGTCTTCCCTTTCTAAAATTAGAACAGAGTAAAGAAAGACACCTGCTTAGGTAATTCTAAAGACCTTTTCAGATGAATGGCTCATATTGCAAGTGGCAGTTTGACAAAGAGCAGCCTAGATTGACAGAGGTTGGTAAGAAAGAGAGAGAGAAAGAGAGAGAAAGAGGGAGGAAGAGGGGGAAGGCCTGGTGATGCTACCATTCAGAGAGTTCATTTTTTTTCTCTGTGCCAAGTTTCACCTTCAGTTAAAAGAGTATATGCATGTGTGTTTGTGTGTCTGTAAGTGGGTGGAGGTCCCCCCTCTAAAATTCCATTTCCTGTCTTTTTTCATGTTTTACAGACACATAAACATGGCTAAAGAAATACAATTGCACACACACACACACACACACACACACACACACACACACACACACACACACACACACACACACACACACACACACTTTATAAGGGTCACACAGGTGAAAAGGAGGTAACTCTTCCTTTGCATCACTCAAATGTTTCTAGGACATTTTAAAACCAAACAAGGCAGCAGACAGCACCTGATATATGCAATATGTTCCAGTCTCAACATTAAGACTGTGATGGTGTTTTAATTTTTTGTTCTTGAGCGTTTACTCTTATCGACATTCAAATATCATGTGATATGTGTTGGTCTTAATAAAAAGGGGTTTTTGTAATCATTTCTACATGCTTCATCTTACTTTGACATATGTAGACAGATGAGTCAAATATGAGTTGGTGCTGTGAGGTGTGATTTTCACACCTCTGTACGGAATCTGAGCATTTGTTTCCTTTGAATCTGTTTTATGGACAACTTTGTCAAATCTGCGCCCGTGGTGAGGCCACAGTGCGTAGAGAAACGCTGATCAATGAATGAATGGCTGGCTTGATGGATTTCTGAGAGACTGAATGAATGGTTAAGTACATGGATTAAACAGATGGATGAACAGATTGGTAGAAGGGTGAGCGGATCAGTTGGTGGGTGCTTTATTAGAAGATTGTTTTATTTGATTGATTGTATTATTGAGAGACAGATAAAACATTCACGGTTTGCACTCATTCACACAGTTTTGACTCTGCAACTGAATTAAATCGAATGCTACGAGTGGCAGGAAGTTATTGCTGCCAAATGGATGAAGAATGAGCCATGGCATCAAGTGAGAGCAAAGGACTGCAAATCTGTCAACAACGGCGTGTAAATCTGAAAACAGATTAATCGTGGCTTAATTCTAGTAGCGGAAAAAGCTTTTGTGCATGTGGGTGAGGGGTGAAGTCCATCCCAAAGGTTGGCAGTGGGCATGAGGTAATGCTTTACATAATTTGCCAAGGGCACCAAGCATCATGGGAAGAGTCTTTCACAGGCACACACCTCCAAAGAGAATGCAAAACCATTGCCCCTGGCACTTTCTGACTGGTGGGCTGAACAACTTGAGTCAATGAAGAAAAACATTTGAGATCCTAAATTTTCAGTCTGCATGAAGTGAGTCGTGACAATAAAATGTAACAAAACACCCAATTCAGATTAATAACAAATCAATAACTGTGGTATATTGTTTGGAAAACCTTTACTATGTTTGACTCACCATTTGTATATGTTTTAAAATTTGTGGCAGAGGTGTGCCAAGTTAAATCAAATACAAAGCAACTTTTCTCAAAGAATTACAAAGCATAGTATGTGCTATGTACACAGAGAGGAAATATTCTCCGGAAAAAGGGTTCTGAAATAATAATTACTTGATTTGAATAGGTCAACAGATAGTAAATAAATAACCAAAGAAGAATTTGACAAAGCTTCTTTTATTAGAAATCAGTCAATGACATCATGTGTGTTTATTCAACCATACAAGATCCCATTCCCTACCTGTTTGACTTGAGATCAACCCTCCCCCAATGCAGCACTTACACTCACATTTACATTTACACACACACACACACAATACACATTAGTTTGGTCTCCCAAACAGTCAATTTGAAAGCCTGGTGGGATCACATCTCAAGCCCAGGGGCAATCATTAAAAAACATTCAAATGAGCCAACCTGTGCACACAATGCTTTGCACAGGGGCAGCCCTTACAATACCTGTCCTTAACCTGTCCAATCGCGCCCATGCAAATGTCCTCGCTAGGATTCAATAGAATTTGGCTCCCTGCTCCACTTACTATGGGGTATTTGCATAGCCTGGCTCTGCTCCTTTAATTTGGTTTCAGGCAACAAGATGTAGTTTTTACTATTACCCTCGAGGAAAAAGCACAGACGGAGGAAAGCCACAGAGACACACATAGGCATTTGCACACACACATATACACATGCACATACACTTCAAGTACTACCTCCTTGAGTTAAAAATGATTAGAACAATGCTTGTGTGCACAGGTGTGTATATCTCTACGGGATTTGATACCTACAGGTGATTGCAACCAGGCAACCATGTAATACATTATATCAAAAGCCCGCAGTCAGATACAGTGGGACTCAAACAAAGTGCTAGCTCTTTTACAGTGACATATTTGTTGACACAATGTCGTCTGTGTGTGGATTAGAACTTTATAATCTTTGAACAAACAAAACTATTCTTTTCATCTGGAGAGATACATGCAAGAAATCCCTACTTAACAGTACAGTATAGTAAAATATCATATCATATGTCGTTTTCTGACCGCAGGAACTATCCAGGGACTTAGTACTATTGGTATTTAGTTCCAGGAACTTCAACCTTTCCCACCGGGGGAACTAGCCCCGAAAAGGTTCCTCGGCCCCCAAAAAGTTCCTGCTAGCAAGGGAGTACTTTTTGGGGGACCATGAACCATTGAGGCAGATTTGCACTACTGAACAACACTAATTGGTCAATACAAGCTACGCAAAAACCGCCAAGTCCGCCGACCGCCATTTTGAAATACCGGCTTAAATATCAGCTTGTTGAATCTCTGCTTCAACTTCGGTGCGTCTCGTTTCCAAAAAAACGATTCTAGTATCATGTTCATACCAAAGCAGTGGAATTTTAAGTTTTACTTTCGGTTTCCCAACGGGAGGCTCTGTTGGATTGAGTGCTGGTCTACTGGTCTACTGGTCTACTGGTCTCTCTCAGGCGCAGGTTTAGAGATCGATTTAGATCAATTTCTATACACTGACAAACTTTTTATTTTGTGCCGGATCAACACCATAGCTGCTTGAGCTGGTGTTGTTGTGGGGTTGTCGTCTACCTAAATGGCTTAAAGCAACCAAACTAAACTTCTTATTTGCATAATCTCCCCGATACTTCTGTGCGGTGGGAAAGCAACCTGGAACTCTTTTGGGGAACTAAAAAAAGGTTCCTGCTCAAAAATAGTATCCAAAAGGTTCATTTCCTAATTTGTTATATTCCTCCATGTGTTAGTGCTTCAGCGAGCACTCACTCCACGCTGTTGCATCCAATAAAATAATGAAACATGTAGTACATGGCTGTGTGAGTGTGTGTGTGTGTGTGTGTGTGTGTGTGTGTGTGTGTAGCCCCTCATCATGCCGCCAAGATGACTGCCCTGGGACAATAGCCTGCTCAGGGGTGATGGTAATTACAAGTGACCAGGACAATACGGTTGCGTATGGAGGAACTAATACAATGAGAAGACAAATTTATACAAATAAACCTATAAGGTCCCCCCAGTGAATGGCTGAGTGACTGCCTTGGTGCAGGCCGCAGGACTAGCCTACTGCAACCACAACAAAAAACAGGCTATCCCCAGTCACCTAAAAAGGAGAATAGTGCAGAAGTTATGCAATACACGGGAAGATAGAAGCATTATGGCCATGGGTTTGTTCATGTTTGACACAGGGTTGTTGAAAAACAGGTTCAGCTTGTTTCCTATTTAAATGTAAGTTATTTTGAATTAATTCAAGCACACCATCAGCAAGCTGCCCAGTAACTTGAAGAAACATAAAGGGAGTCTGGTTTTCATGAAATGTTTTCATATGAAGTTTGTGCAATGCATTCACACATTGAGTGAAAGTGGCACTGTATTTATTTTGTTTTTGTTTTCTTTGTCTAAGCAAGGACATAACAAGCGCCTTGCAACCCAAAAGCGCATTTTATCGCCATATGAAATGTTCCCCTCGCTTTATCACTGAGAAACATCTGCATCTACAGCAGCAGCAGGCACCCCAGAAACAGGTAGCCAAGGAGAGAAGGCATGCAACTTCACTTTCCACACTCCCTTGCATGCCAAAAATTCATTCCGCAATTGTTTATATTGTCCAGATACAATAGTTCCCCTTCCTTCTCCTTTTTTTTCGCTCGAAGAAACGAGAAGTAACTGATGAAAAATCGTTTTAAAAAAAGTTTAGCGCGGACAATACGCGCCTTCTCCAGTGTATGCTGTGCTGTGTGGTAAGTCACACGTTGCTTTCAGCAGCTCGTCGTAAATTCGTAGTCCTTGTTGGAGGCACCACTTTAACCACCAAATGTTGACGCGCTTCAGTGATGTAGTGCAGGGAAATCCCACATACACTCAGTTGACCTATCGTTTATATGCCGAATAGAGTTTATCTGCCTGACGTGAATATTAGGTATGTGAAACCATGATATAGATCTTGCTAATTAGTGTCAATTTCATCGAAGTTATATACTTGTTTGTGTTGAGAATGGTGGTTGTTTGCCTTATGATGATCACTGACTGGAGGTCATAGTTTACCCACATTTGTAGTTACCACTAAGTTATTGCACGGCTTCTAAACACCCTGCCAAGACCTCAAGACACGCCCCGTAAACAACACATTTCGACAGCTCGGTATCAAAGAAAATGCCTGTCGATGTACAATAATTACATTTCCGACAGCATATGAAGGCAGCAGTAGCCTATCTTGCCTCGGGACCCAACGCGCATGCGCAGGTCGTGTAGTTCAGGAGCGGCAAATTTAGCGGGAGGAGCTCCGTCTGTGTGTATCTGGCTCTGTTTACGTTTACCCTTTTAATGTCAGCCTGCCTCCTCACCGGGAGATCTCACCAGAGCAGATAGCTAGTTAGAGCTCAGCGCAAACTGCGAGCCGCTCTCCAAACCTCAAAATGGCTCGGCGGCCGAGACACAGGTAAGCACACAAACGCCAACTTTGATGTTATATTCTCACAAAGTGCGTATTTTACTCATTTTTTTCCTGCCGTAAGTGGGCTTTCATTTCTGTTCTGTGAGCGCGTAACGTATCATCTCGCGGTGAAGTTAAGGGTGCATGATTAATTTTATTCATGTTGCTGATGGTTTTTGTTCTGGACTGTTGTTTCGTAGTGGTGTTTGTATCTGAACCGTTTTGTTTGTCTGACCGTTGAAGTCGAGTAGTAGCTAGTGTGGGTCTCTCGCGCGCACATGACAGGTGGTCATCTGGCATGTGTGTTCCTCGCGCTGCTGTCAGTCCCCCCTCTCTGTGTCTCTCTCTCTGTCGCTCTCTCTCGCTCACACATACACAGACACACACACACACACATTTATTGCATTAGGCGGGTGGACAGGCGCGTGCCACGTCGTGCATATTAATTTGGTATTGGATATTTGTGTAATATAAATCTAGAATAAGTACTAATTTTGATGCAATGCAATGCATGTCCTGAAGTGGTCTTAAACGGTTTAAGTTATTTTATCTAAACTCTTGTAAAGTCTTGAGTTCAATTCAACAAAGTATTTCAAGTCTCAAATGCAGTCTGAAAAGTTTTGCTTTTTAGTGCGCTGTTTTTCTGGTGACCATCAGCCCAGTCAGTCACAGACTTGTGTTCTGATAAGTATACGGTTGTTTTCATTCTCACGTTTATTTCACTTGCTAGTGCCATTACAATGTCTTTTAAAAAGCTTTAAATCCTGCTCGATGAAACGTGCAGACTTCTGTAGTATCTCTGAAAGTGACGGACCGCTGTCATTGGAAACTGCGCCTCTGTGTCCTCCGCGGTCTCTATGTGCACTTGTTACGAGGAGAGGCTTTTTAATCGGATCCAACACGTACTTTACTTTGATAAAGAAATCGACAGTGAGCCACAACTTTCACTTGCTAGCCTATCATTTTGGAGATAATTGTGCAAGACGTACTTGTATCGCAGTGCCACAGTCGTAACCTTCTTTGGAAAGCGTTATTTTAATCATCGTGTAATATTCCCATATGGATTTCTACAAGCGTGGTTTTGTAATACTGGTTAAGGGTCTTTTCTAACGTGTGTAACATAAATAATTTGAGTTCACTTGTCCCCAAACCATCCCACTGGTTCAGATCAGTAATCAGCATTCATCTGTCATATGCAGTTTTCATACAGTTCATTCACCATGCTCAACATCTTTTCTTGTTTTTGTACATTACATTTTTCCTATTTTTCATTTTGTTCTGAACAGTATGAGTGATTTGGAAACAGCATGGATGGTTTGATGATTTAAATGTGAACTTTGGCATACAAGTGAGCAGGGCTATTTGCATAAAATACAGCATATTTTGATGAGGTGTATCCTCATCGCTATTAAACATATGATTTTTAGGCATTTGACCAAATGGACACATATTTTAAAGATGTTAATTCCCTGTAGATATCCTGTTATTGTCCAAAGTGGAACAAACACGTGCGTGCGCGCGCACACATACACACACACAGGGACATCCCGGTGGGGTTCCTGTTCACCTGTTGCCCTGTAAGACACCAAAGTACCCTATCTGGCTTCCACATGGCCCCTGGTCTACACTCTGATTGGTTAACCTACTAGTGTGTGTGTGTGTGTGTGTGTGTGTGTGTGAGTGTGCGTGTGTGCGTGTGTGTGTGTGCACGCCTGCATGCATGCACGTTCTGTACAATGCCAGTGCAGGTCTGAACACGCCAGGGTCATGAAATTATGATCACATGTGCCAATCCCAGTATCTGTGGAAACCAAAAACATTGGAACCTGTTCGTCCAATTCTACCCCTCCTCTTTCTCTCCCCGTCTTTCTATTTCTCTTCCCTCGTGGGTGTCTTGGCTTACAGCCTGTACCCAAACCTTCAAGAATGACTGGTTCTGTCTGTGTTGCCACTTCATTAGTTGAAAACATTAGTTGAGTTCTTTATGTAGTTTAGTGATTACTTAGTAAATAGACTGGCATTTATTGTCCTATTATTTATCTTTCTATCGTCTTACACTCGATCGTCCCTTTTTTCCCACACAACCTCCACCTCTGTCTCTAACTCTCTCCAACTCTTTCTCTCTCTCTCTCTCTCTCTAGTGTTTACAGTAGTGAGGAGGAGGATGAGGAGATTGAGATGTATGACCATGACTATGACGGATCCCTGGCTAAGGCAGGGAAGCGCCACCTCGGCAAAACACGCTGGACGCGGGAAGAGGTACACACACACACACACACACACACACACACACACCTTTCTCCTTGGTTTCACCACTGATCAAAATAAAATATTTCATACAGTGCTCATGATGGATGGCAATTGGGAGACTCATTTCCCCATAACTTGAAGTTCTCTTTCATGTTCTTTAATTTGACGTTTTACATTCCCTGGCTGTTGTATTAGTTTTAAATAGTTGGGATTGATATTCATTGCATCAACGTTTACATTTTTGTGTATTTTTTGTATTTGTTTC
The DNA here is from genome assembly GCA_034670385.1 of Hoplostethus mediterraneus. Lineage (NCBI taxonomy): Eukaryota > Metazoa > Chordata > Actinopteri > Trachichthyiformes > Trachichthyidae > Hoplostethus > Hoplostethus mediterraneus. The sequence goes on along the minus strand of JAXDDW010000021.1, from coordinate 4,246,942 downwards.
AGGATGAAAAGTTAAAGAAGCTTGTTGAACTTAATGGGTCAGAAGACTGGAAACTCATCGCTGGCTTACTAACTGTAAGTAGTAGGTCCACTGATACACACATGCTTATACAAATACACACACACACACACACACACACACACACACGCACACATAGCCTTTGTGGAAAGTGGTGAGAAACTAAAGAACATTTAATTTCTTAATGTGTTCTAAGGTCTTAATAACTTAAGTCTGGTGATTCACATGCACGCTCCTAATAACTCTCCATAGTATTTGGGTGATGACTAATGGCTTTGCTCTTCTACCCACCAGAACCGTACAGATGTGCAATGCCAGCACAGGTGGCAGAAGGTTCTCAACCCAGAACTCATAAAAGGCCCCTGGACCAAAGAGGAGGACCAGAGGGTAAGAAAACAGCTGCTTAGGACCTCAAGGAAACCTTAAATATCGATACAAAACTTTGTGCATCAGTCAAGAGACACACGAAACAGTGAAAATGACAGCAAGGGTGGGACAGAACGTAGAAAACTTGATAACAGGAATTATAATGGGTTCCTAATACCTGCATGAAAATGCTCCTGTCATGGAAACTGCCATCATAACATGTGGATAGCATTAGGGTGGTGATACACTGGGCAATTCTTTGGACTAAGGTAGTTGGATAAAACTCATAGCAACAGCCAGTTAAGTGTCATACAGGTTAAAAAGCAATTACCTTTTTGTTCCTATGTGATTAAAGCAACTCTTCTGTGGCAGCTCCCTGGCTGCTGTTGCCCATTTTAGTGTTCTAAAAAGTTGCTTTTACACAACACATAATATGTATAGTCTCTTAAAACCTGTTAAGTGTTGGAGCTGTCCAAAGGAGTTAAATTCCCACCCAGATGTCACTGTAATGATTAGCAGAGTGGCTAACGTTCCACTGGAAACTCCCTCACTGCACACCAGCAGGTGTTCTCAATCACCTCCAGAGAAAGACAGATAAAAAAAAACAGGGAAGAAGGGAGGAGAGAGGAGGGCAAGGGTTTAATGAGACAATTACACCGTGTTTAAGTTTCTGATTTGTCTTGAAGAAATCAGACTAAAAGGTTTTTTCTCTCAATTTATCCCTCTCCATTTCTTTTCTTTTCATATCCCATCCCACCCATTCTACACCTTTTACCCTTAATCTTTTTACCTTCATCTTTTTCTTACCCTCTCCTCATCCCCTCCCTCTCCTCCCCTCTCTGCTATTGCTCCTTCCTTCCTCTGTCCTCATGTTACTCCACCACCCTTTGCCGCCACCATTTCTTCCTCTTCACTTCTCTTCCTTCTCCCCTCTCTTCATTCCTCTCTCTCACACACAAACCAACATCCTCCTCCCCTAGGTGATCGAGCTGGTCCAGAAGTATGGCGCCAAGCGTTGGTCGGTGATCGCCAAGCACCTGAAGGGGCGCATCGGCAAGCAGTGCCGCGAGCGCTGGCACAACCACCTGAACCCGGAGGTGAAGAAGACGTCGTGGACCGAGGAGGAGGACCGAATCATCTACCAGGCCCACGAGAAGTTGGGCAATCGCTGGGCGGAAATTGCTAAACTTCTCCCTGGCAGGTAAGACAGGCATAGAAGAGACTGAGAGAAAAAAAAAAGAAGAGGGGGAGAGAAAGAAGAAATAGAGAAGCTGGATAAACCACTGAACCCTGGTAGACTGCAGGGGTGAGGGGGAGGTCAAAGGGGAGAAAGCAAAAGAGGGATGGGAAGAGAAGATGAGAGGTGAAAGGGAGGAAGGTGGAGTGAGGGGATGGAGGGGTGGATAGAGAAGGTAAGGTAGGAAGAGGAAGGAAGGCAGAGAGGATGGTGTTAATAGAGAGAAGGGGATGAGAGAAAAAAAATGTTTTTGCATCGAGATGATTGTAATTGCTCTGTGCTGATAACCCTATCAGTCTGTGTCTCTGCACTTGAATGTGTGTGCAAGTGTGTGTGACTGTATCTGCGTTGCTCTGTGTGTGTTCTTGTATTGATAGTGCTATCAGCATACTAATCAGCAGAGGTCTAGGATGTCTTTGTGTTTGCATTTTGCAAACACAAAGTTTGTTTGCGCACAATGAATATGGGTGTGAGGAAGTGTTTCATGTGTGACGACTCACTTCAAGGCGTTTTGTGTTCATCCATGTCATCCAGGACTGACAATGCCATAAAGAACCACTGGAACTCCACCATGAGGCGAAAGGTGGAGCAGGAAGGCTACCTCCAGAGCGCCGCCAAGAACGGCAACTCCTCGCTCTCCATGAGTCACGGTTACGTGAAGACCGCCGGTCACATCATGGGTTTCTCCCACCACTCGCCCAGCCACGCACCACTCCCTTCCCTGTCGCCGCTCAACTACCCCTACATCTCCGACACACACCGAGTGAGTGGACCTGACGGCGTTAAGGTTTTAGTTTAGACTCAACCATCCCGGCATTTCAGAAAGTAATTGTGTAGCTTTAGGAGGGTAACTGTCTCAAATGTGGTCTAAAATTTCCTTTGGCTGGTTGTGACGTTCTACTTGTGTCTGATTGTGTTAACAGGTGCCCTTCCCCATGGCCCTGCATCTGAACATCCTTAACATTCCCCAGCATGGAACCGCTGCTATACAGGTAAAAAGAGACGACACAGGAAGTATACAGAGTGTAATTCACCACCACCCTTAGAGAATGTCACACAAAAAAAGGCAGCATTGTAAGAACAGGAGCGAATGAGTGTTAAATACGAATTCATGTCTGTGTCTCTCTCTCTCTCTCAGAGACACTATAGTGAGGAGGATCCAGAGAAGGAGAAGAGAGTGAAAGAGATTGAGTTGCTGCTCATGTCAACAGAGAACGAGCTGAGAGGCCAGCCATCACTACCAGTGAGTGTGAGTGTGAGTGTCAGTGTGTGTGTGTGTGTGTGTGTGTGTGTGTGTTTGTGTGTGCCTAAGTGAGTGAGTGTGCACTTGTGAAAGTGTGACAACACAATTTATGTGTATCTTCATTGACCCCGGCTTTAAGGGCAGTGGTTGGATGTGTGTGTGTGTGTGTGTGTGTGTGTGCGTGTGCGTGTGCGTGTGTGTGTGTAAGGAGAAGGAAACATCTGGGGGGTCTGTTTCTGCAAAAGTGATGAAATAGGACCTTATCTCGCCATTTGTGTGTGTCTGCATGTGTGTGACCCCTTGTGCAACCCTCTACCCACCACTACTGCCGTCCTCCTGCCAGCTTTACATTCAAGTTCCCTTTCTCCTCTTTCTCTCTCTCTCTCTCTCTCTCTCTTTTTTCTCTCTCCCTTGTCTGTTCATTTTTTTCACACCCCCTCTCTCTTTCTTGCTTTTGCTCTTTCTCGCTTGTGCTTGTTTTTACACACTTTGCAGTGATCATATTCATTGGTGATTATTCATTGATGATTATTTCTGAATGTCATTCTTTTTTTTATATCTCCTTATATCTTCTTTTTTATCTTTCCCCTCAGATCAATCTGCCCTATCCCAGCTGGGTCAACCAGAGCTCTGTGGCTGACAGCTTACAGGGTGTGGCTATGTCTTTACATCATCACCACCAGGCTGCTGCCCCTGCCCTGCCTCTTGACCAGGGTTGCTTACCTGAGGAAAGTGCCTCATCAACACGCGTCCATGGCAATAACTGCAGCAACAACAACAACAACAACAACAGCAACAGCAACAGCCATCACAGCAGCTCTACGTTCTCCAATACTCTTCCAGAGTTCATGGAATCTGTCATCGACTCAGTAAGTATCTGCATGTGTTGTCGGTTTTCTATGCTGGTGGTAGTTTGCTGTTGGTTTGTATATTTGAAAACACAATATTTGGGTTTTGTGATTTCCACGTGCCACCAATGAAAGTTTCCAGACCAAAAAAAGGTAGCTTACCGATTTTAAAGATAGCGGAAAAGACCCCGGGCCTTGACCCATTTTTTGCTCCCGCCCTTTTCCTAGAGCCTCTCCTCATTGGGTGAGGCCACTACCGGCGGGTTCTCGGATAGAAGCGTTCTCAGAACAGACAGGGTCTCGCCCAAACAGGGCTCAAGAACTGCTCTCGGTGCAATGTCATGGGCTGGTTTCATCTGCTCCACTCCCAAGCCTTCACCAGTCAGAAACCTACCCTTTTCACCCTCACAGGTAGCTAAAAAATAGCTGAGTTTGATCAGAATCCATCCAATCACCAACCTGCCATCTGATGACATCAACAAAACAATTATTCAAAAGCAATTAGTGTGTCTTTTGTGGGTTTCCCTCTCTTCCCTGTCCTTGGTTTACCTCTGTCATGTCACCTCTCTCATTTGTCTTTTGAACCAGTAACCTGTCATCGTTTGTCCTCTTCACTCCTTTGCACTTCATCTCTGTCGTTTCAACCCAGTGTGCTCCCATGATCCACCAGATTCACACTGCTAGATACAAACTTTCCCACAACTTCGATTGATTGGTTTCCCCCCCCCCCCCCCCCCCCCATTTTTCCTCAGTTTCTCAACCAATCAATGAGCCCAGAACACTCAGACAATGACAGTCTACCAATGAGCTCGCCTGTGGACTCCAAACCCCTGATGGTCACACACCTACACCGCGACCACACTCTCAGGCCCCAGAAAGAGAATGACATGTGAGTAACTATTCTATAGACGAGATAAACAACTGTTATCTTTCTGGGTTTTTCAAACTCAAACATCTTCAAACCTTTTACAAAAACTAACTCTCTCTTTCTCTCTCTCTCTCTCTCTCTCTCTCTCTCTCTCTCTCTCTCTCTCAGGTTCAGGACTCCAAACATCCGTCGTTCGATTATGGAGTCGTCCCCTCGAACCCCCACACCCTTCAGGTCAGCCCTGGCCTTGCAGGAGGCCAAGTACGGACCCCTCAAACTACTGGTGAGCAAGACACACATGCACACACAGATAATCACAAGCATACCCGTGCACGCACACGTACACAGAACTGCGATACCGCTTACCACACTGAGAAATACTTCTAGTAAGTTCTAGGGTGTTTAATACAGTATGGTTTGGGGAAAATTTGGTGGGGGTTCACAAGTAGCTGGCCTCACAATTATCCCCTGACAGTGACGACGATGCTGTGCTATACAGTACTGTGGTGACTCACTGTGACGTTTGTGTCTTTCCCAGAATGCCCCTCTCAATAAGGAGATGGTAGAGTCCATCAAGCAGGAACCTATGGAATGCACCATCTCAGTAGGGGTGTCATCAGATGAGCAGCCCCCTCTGAAGAAGATCAAAAGAGAGGTACTTTCCGCTGATATGCACGCATGCGCTAACACACACACACACACACACACACACACACACACACACACACACACACAAGATGCTGAGACTGAGATAAGATCATTTAACTTTTTATGTTGGAAAAGCAAAAGTGAAAGGAAAAAGTGTAATAGAATTTCAAGGTGTAGTTGTGGCCACATGTTTAAAATTTGTTAATAGTTTTGTTTCCGTTTGTAGTCACGGAAAACTTGAATCATTGTTTGAGATTATTGTGCGTGGTCGAGTTAGTGTTTGTGATTGTGTATTGCGCGTGACCATAATGTGATGTGGGTGTGTTGTGCTAGGTGGAATCACCGTGTGAGAGGAGCCCATGTATGCAGTGGGAAGGACAGGACCTCCACACGCAGCTTTTCTCCCCCACCGGCCCTGCACAGGAAGTTCCTGTAAGTTCCTCACATTTTACCTTTGAAATCCCCCTTTGACCTCATCATTTATGTGTCAGTGTTATGTTACAGTGTGAAGTTGTCCTTGACTGCTGACAAAGCTCCTCGATTCTCACCTCAAGCAAGACCTTATGTAAGAATATATGTGCAACGTCCCTACTTCATACATTAATGTATGTTTTCTCTCTCCCTCCTCTCAGGACCTGCTTACTAGCTCAGTACTGAGTGAAGATGGACACAAAACCTACCACCTCCCTCGCAGGGTCACGGGCAGCCCACTACAGGTGTGTGTGTGTGTGTGTGTGTGGGTGGGTGTACATGTACATGTGTGTTTATTATCTTTCAAATAAAATTGTAATGATTTTACATTAACCATGCTAAACCCCTCATCCTTTTCTCTCTATTGCAGCAGCTCAGCTCATGGGAGCAGGTGACCTGTGGGAAAACAGAAGAACAAGTCTTGGCTTCAGAGCAGAGCCACAAGTACATCAACACTTACCCTACCAGGACACTGGTCATGTAAACACACTTGCACACACACAAGAGACACGTGTTGATCTGAAAACATCAACATTCCCTGCGCTGGACGCAGCGCACTGGGTTTCTTATTTGTTGTGGTACAACAGTTGGGAGAGGCACAATGGTGCCATTGGTGTTTTTACACTCACACTTGTTGGATTTCAACCAACCAAAGACTATTGATTTTGTTTTTGAATTATTTTTTTTAAATGTCCATCCTATCTCTTTGTATTTCATTATTGTATTATTATCAATGTTGTATTATACATGGGAAAAGGTGGCTATATAATTTGCATTGGGCTGTATTCTTATTAATAATTCTGAATTTTGATATTAATATAAAGAACAAGTTGATTAATTTATTTCTTTTGTTTTGATGACTGTGTTATTTTTACAATTGGCCAATGGACCAGTGTTTAACTTCAGTATTTAAGCCCTTCTAGCATTATCATGTATCCAAAGGCATGATAATGAATTCAAAACTGACCTCTGTATTTCAGTCCTGAAACGTTTTTTTAGGAAATTAAAATCCTTTCAAAGGGTGTTAAAATGTCTACTGAGAATTTCAAGTGTTTGGTATTTGACTATGAATGATCATGTTTGCTTACATGACAATAGGGCCAGCCTTGTTTTGTATTACCTGATTGACAAAACACCATTTTATTAATTGAGTTTTCATTTCATTTCAATTTTCATTTTTGCAGTTATTTTCTTTCTAGCCTTTACAGTATCCTTTATAGGGAACATTTTCAATGAACAAACATTTTTGTTTAAAAAAAACCATATATATATATAGATGTATGAATCAAAAGTCTTAACTGAGCTTGCTGCAGAAACAAGCTTCGCCCAGTAAGAGTAAGACCAAGCTACACTTGAATTTTGAGTTTGCCATTAAAAAGTGTGAGTACCAAACACTGATGTTATGCTACAAACAAAAGCCCATGGAATTGAACGTTTTGTATGACTATTGTTTTTTTAAAGCATTTCTTTTGATAGCATGTATGTTCTGTTTTATGATGCATATTCAATCAATTGTTTTCTTACTAAAACTGTGGTAGCCCATCTCAAACACTTAGACCATCATTTTTTTTATATTTGATGCCTTGTTTTGTACTAGCTTCCAAGCAAAAAACACATTTTATAAAAGCATTTATACACGCCAAGTTTTCATGTGTGTTTTTGTACTTTTATATACTGCCTAGTGAATAAAGTGTGTCTTTTTTTAATTACACCCACGTGTTCTGCGTTGTGTTTTGAATGTTTGAAAGGGAATACACAGCTTGATGCACTGTGGGTATTCTTTCAGCCTTCATTATAAGGTTTCTGTGGCTCAAGATAATAGCGCTAGCAGTTTAATATACATCCATATTTAACTTGTGCCTCCAAGCTAAACAGATTAAAGAGCATTGTATACATTTAAACTGTGTACATTTGCCATAACGTAAAGTACAAATAACCTGCAGCCGTTTAAGTAAGGAGGGTAAATAGAAGCCACACCGTTGTCGGGAGTCATTTCTTGTGTTTGAAGTGAATGAATTATCTACTCCCTCTAAACTTTACAAAGCCAGACCTATCTCTGTAGTATTCAAATTCTTGTGAGGACTGTGTAGTATTCAAATACACCATTCTCAACCCCCTTTTCTTCCCTACACACACACACACACACACACCTCAATGAAAGATGCAAAGGTTTATTGTCCCATAGTTGTGCTGAGCGTATCATAGGACGTCAGACATAGTCAGTGTTTTCCTCCATGTGCTGCCAATCACTAAGTGACCCGCAGAGTTTATCAGCCAGCTTTGATAAAGAGGCAGTAGGCAAATGTCCCCAACCGTTCCCTCTACTTCTCTGGGAACCGCTGGCTTGGACCGGGAGGATCACCGGAGAACATGAGAGAGAACGTTTAGTTTAGCCCTCACCTCCTTGAGTCAAAGTGTAAGCACATGCACACACACACACACACACACACACACATACACTTCCTTCACCACGCACACATACCTCACTTATACCTCGTTGATGCTCACAGATTTCCCTGTGCATTTTTTTTGGACAATAAATGGATAAGATACCATGCTCCTCACACACACACACACACACACACACACACACACACACACACACACACACACACACACACACACACACACACACACACACACACACACACACACACACACACTACTACACTCACTCTGTGTATGAGCTCCATATTCAGTCTCTTGAGGAGTGTTGTTTTCCTGTGAGGCCATGTAGGCCATGGGGCCCCGACTCAGACCAGGAGCTATATTTACAGCCCCCCCCCCCCCCCCCCCACCACCAGCTCTCACATCCCCCCTCAAGCCACCTGCACCCCACTACAACCACCACAGTGCCCTCAAATATAGATTTCCATCTAAAGTAGAAGTCTCAGAGGGATACAGATATGACATTCATGGACATTGCTAATATGAACTGTGATATTTAAGGTGGTGGGGGTGTGCATGCATACTTGCTGTAGGTTTAAGAGACCCAAACCTCTTGAATTGTGGATCTATGACAATTAATCAACATTTAATGATGCGGGATGATGTGCAGAAATTAAAGTTTGGCAGGTATTATTTATTTTTTATTACAATATTTCTATATTTCTGCCAATAATGGAGTGAGAACAGACGATGATGGAGAAAGTTGGGGGAGGGCTGTTTCAGTTCAAAAGATGCTTCTGAAATTGTCTTTCAACGATTTGATGTATACGTGTGTGTGTGTGTGTGTGTGTGTGTGTGTGTGTGTGTGTGTGTGTGTGTGTCTGTGGAAAAAGGCCAGAGCCAGAAGCAGACTTTCAGATTGGGAATGTCTCCATCTACTGTACCCAAAAACCCCAAAGCCCCAAAACCCATGAGATTCACAGACACCTGCTTTCACTGACTGAGGAGCCAGCTGCTTTGGTGTGTGTGTGTGTGTGTGTGTGTGTGTGTGTGTGTGTGTGTGTGTGTGTGTATATGTGTATGTATGCGTTAGGGGGGTTTGAGAACAGGAAATAAAAGACATTGACAAAAACAATATAAACCCAGATGCAAGCCATTAGACAAAACACAGTCCCACTGAAACAGTGAAAGTCAGTCAGTGGAATCCGTCCTTAAATGACAACACATTTAAAACGACTGGACACGGGATGGAAGACAACTTAGGATTCAAGTCAAGAACAATGGATTCACACACACATTCATCCTTCATATATCGTCACATGACCATTGCAACCATGGACCATTTTACATTTTTTATGACTGTAAAAAAGAGGAATTTATTGTACCACAAAACTCTCAATGCCTCTCAAATAACTGGCAAAAAACATGGAGTCACGGTACCCCTGAGTTTTATCCTCTTTCAGTGTTTAAAAAAACGCGTCGTGACCTTTCAGCCTCAGGACACGAGGAAACCGATCCACCAAAATATCTGACATCCTTAGAATGCGTCTGGTCACCATAGCGACGGTGCGGCACCTCCAGTTGTCACCCTGCTCCCCGGGGAGGCCTTTTGGGCCAGGCTATGCTATGGTGACAGGGATGTGATGGGGATGTGACTTTGTGGTGTAGTAAGTCATACCAAGGAAAACTGTTGGTGTTATTAATGGAACAAAATATGACACTTTTTTTTTTAGTAATTTATAGTAGTAATTTAGCGGGTAAGGGTAAACAACGGTTTTGCGTGTGTGTTGTGTGCGTGTGTGTGTGTGCACGCGCTTCACTTTCTTTTCAGCAATGAGATTTTATTCGGCGTTGCTCATCAATGTGGCGACACAACTTGAAAAGCTTGTTGCTTTCATGAACAATCGTTGACAGCGATCACTTCTCAGGTCTAAATTTCACTTCTCATCACCATGTTGTCTTTTATTCCCTCCTCCTCCTCTTCTCCCATTTCAAATTAAACTCCGTCTGTCGCAAGCGGATTGGCTCATAAATTCAGTTTGACGTGTCACAATAGATTTATAACCGGATGTTGCAGAAGTTGGCGGGCTCTTGAACGCGCGCCTGCATACACACAGACACACACACACACACACACACACACACACACTCACATGTCCGCTTGCTCACTCTGGACCTACATAGATTACTCTCGCCTGATTTCCTCATTCCCTGGGCGCTGTTGTGGTCGGAGATACTCAGGCAAGAGCAGCCGCTCCCTGCTGGCAGCGGTCAGGTAGGAGGGCTGGGCTGGGCTGGCCAGGCCTGATAACTACCCTACCCATCCATGTTATGGAGATGAGGAGTAGAGGGTGGGGGGGGGGGTGGGGGGGCAGATTAAAAGACAGAAAGAGGGAGGAAGAGAGTGAGACAAACAAAAGAGAGAGAGAAGTGAAAAACAAAGTGGGATCAATGAGGGTAAGAGAGACCTCGGTTTTTGTGAATCCTTAGCGTGACGTGCGGCAGGTTTCGAAGCGTCAGGCCTCCTCTGGCGGCCATCTTGTTTATGCCCTTCACTGGAAGAGAGAGTCGAGTGGGAAAGAAAGCAGTCTAACGCAGAGAGGGGAATGCTGCGTTGAGGTTGGGATGTGAAGAAAAGCTCATTGAAGTTTCAGGTATTTGGGTACCCTGGACGTTTGACCCCTACTGACCCTCCGCAACCGACTCCCAGATACTCCCACCGCCCTGCTCCTCAACGTATAGTACTAATCAAGTATTACCAGAGATGCTGCCTATTTGTATCGAACCTTTGAAATAAATTTGGGATATTTCATATGGGGTGATACTGTTCATTTCAAATATAATCAAATAATGCAGCACTTTTACCATCGCTTGTTGACAAACCTTCCATGCAACTTGAGGATTATCCAAAATCCTGACGTTCCGTGTCAAATTTACCCACATGTTTGAAATATTGAAGTATGCTCCATTTGTTACGACAATATTTCTGACAGTCAATAGCTAGAATACTATAGCTGAGACAACGTTATACAACTCGTATAACAACGTTAGAAGACACAGTTACACAGTTCTAGTGGTCATTTGGTCACATCTTCCTCAAGGACCTTTATTTTGAAAAAGAAGCAGCAGATCAACTATGCAAAAGTAGACCAAGCAGCCTTTTAGTATCATTACATTACAGTTATTTAGCAGACGCTTTTATCCAAAACGACTTACAAAGGTACTCGACACTATGGGGGGATCGAACCCACGACCCTGAGACTGAGAGGCTCACGCTCTGCAGTATCAGTGTTGCTTGGCGCACCGCCGGCTCATAGGTTGACCAGCCCACTGGGTGGACTGCTCCAGATGACCAGTCCACCCCTGCTGGCCTGCTGGGTGAACGTCTATGAAATAAAAACGAAATGTCAGAATGCTAGAAATCTTGTTTGTCTGCTCGCAGTATACAGGATTTCAGGATTTACACAATATTAGCTAAAAAGTAAGGATTTACTTGAGATGGGGTTATTAGACAGGGTCTAATCTTGTTGGCCAAGGCTGCAGATCATTAAATTGAAAGTTAGAAAACAAAAAGACTGGAATGAGAAAAAATGCCAGAAGTTTCTGGAAGAAACAAAAAGGACTACAGACTTTTTCCCCCCCTGTTGTCAGTGTTTTTTCTTTGCCACTGTTCCAGGCCAATGTGACACCGAGTCTCACAGTAACGGAAGTAACGGTACAATCAGCCAATTTGTCTACAAAATTAGAAAATGGGAATGGAAGAAAAACACAATGTCTTCTTGGTTCCCTGTGATCTGAAGCCAGTGCTATTATCTGAAAAGAACATTGTTGAAATTGAAGCGTGGTCGGTTTTAA
>JAXDDW010000021.1:4215000-4225000 GCA_034670385.1 Hoplostethus mediterraneus | reverse complement strand
GACAAAAGACAAAATTAACTGACAAGTAAAAATCATTATTTCTAACCTTATCAATGTCTTGACTAAATTTTCTATTCATTTTGCAACTCATTTGATGAATAAAAATGTGGGTTTTCATGGAAAACATGAAATTATCTGGGTGACCCCAAACGTTTGAGCGGTAGTGTATATATATATATTTATATATATATATATATATTATACACATCAGTAAGAACCCAGAAGTGTGATGTTGTCAAAACATGTGAAGATGATTATGGGGGATTGAAATCACAGCTAAGATTTATAATTCAGTTAAATTTAAGTAAAATTATCACAATAATACAACTTATATTTACTTATACTTTGGTTTTCTTTTATTAATTAAAGACCATTTGATTTGTATACCGCACCATGACAAAGTCTCATGCTGTGAAATGCTTCACTTCCAGCTAACCTGGCTGAACTTGACCCTTAATGATGACGCTGCTGTGCAGTTGTAAAAAAGATGAAATAAACTACACGTGTGTATGTGCAGGCATTTATGTGCATGTGCACTGACAAACATAATAAATGAAACACAAAAGGCATCGTAATACAAATCTGTTTATTGATGTTCTTTTATTTGTCTTACTTCAACAAAGCTAATTCCATGCATTTCAGCGAAAATAAAGAAGGGATGTGTACACCTTGAATACTACTTCACACACACACACACACACACACACACACACACAAACAAACACACACACACAAAACCACAGGCTTCACAGGGTAGTTATCTGGGTGCAACATTGGGGTAGTGTGACCAAGCAGAGGCGCCTTAGCTCATCAGCAGAATAAGGGGGGGGGGGGGGGGGGTTAGGTGTTTGTGTGTGTGTGTGTGTGTGTGTGTGTGTGTGTGTGTGTGTGTGTGTGTGTGTGTGAGGATGTGGAGAGTGTGGGGGGGGGGGGGCAGGATTCGGGGTGGAAGGAGCACAGCCGGGCAGAGAGATAAGAAGTTGTGGGATTGCAGTCGAGAGAGAGAAAAAAAGCAAAGAGAAAACAGATGGATATGTAGAGAGAGAAAGTGTGTGTGTGTGTGTGTGTGTGTGTGTGTGTGTGTGTGTGTGTGTGCAAGTGTATGTGCTTATGTGTTTATGTGTTTGTCTTTGTCTGCATCACTAATTCATTGTGATACTTTCCATTAGTACAATGTTGGGCAGAAAGCTTTACTCCTACTACTTGATAATAACGACTCAGTTACACTCATAATTTACACCGTTTTTTAATGTTTGGGTTTTTAATGAACTTTTCTTGAATGTAAATATGTTACTCACAAAACATAACGTTCATAGTCAACAACCAGCTTACAAATGTGACATTTGTCATTGATGTAAACAAAAGGTAACCCTGTTTTATTGGTTTTGAGCTTTCGTTCAAATAAAAAACAAAGGAACAGAAGAGGCTGTTATTGACCTGCATCTCTTTGGACACATTCACTTACTTCATGTAACGTCTTAAATTGCAGCCAGCTTGATAACACCTCATGTACAGCGTGTCACAGTTTCACTTTATAAACACTGATGAATGGATTAAAGCTTCTTTTATTATTCTCTGTTAAACAAGTTAATAATGTACAACCCGACATGCTCAGCCCTTATCCACTCACCACGCACCATCTGCTGGGTGCAGCTCTCTACCTTTCCTTTATCATGGAGGCCGTTGGTTAGGGGATTCCCAAGTCCTTCCAGAATCTCTCTGGGATGAGAAATCCAGCAAAAGCTACAGAAAAGGCTGAAAGCGAAAGGATCGATAATGGATGGATCATATTCCTATGAGGACAAACGAGACATTAGAGAGAGGAGGGAAGCCCTAACGCCACGCCAGATAAAACAGTCAAGCCTGCGCATGCGTGTACATACAGTCACCACAAATACACACACACACATTCATGTGGAGAAACACACACACACCCACTGATATACACAGACACACACACATGTATATGTATATGTACACGCACAAATAAACACACATGCACATACATGTATATGTATATGTACCCATATACACAACACACATACACACACACACACACAGAACGGGCTGTTTCACACCTGCCTTACACACACACTTACAATGATGCTTGAAGCTGAGAATCAACACAGCGAATCTGTTTTCACACACGTTTTCTTCCGAGAGACACATTCACATCGGCTCACCACACACACCCACTCAGCTGATGCATGCAAAATTTCTTTCTCTGGCAAAAATATGTTTTCTGTCTCTTTGTCTTCACACATTTACACACACACACAAACACACACAGTACCTGATAAAAAATAAAAAAAATCCTTCCTCCCGTTTTCCTCAGGTGAAGCTTGATTTTCTCCTCACACACAGACGGACATATGGCGAAAACCGATGGAAGCGAGATGAGAGAGCGTCTGAGGAAAAGAGAAGCAGGAGTTATGCAAAAAGGGCTTCACACACACACACACACACACACACACACACACACGTGACACGACTGCGTCACGCCATCGGCACGTCACTCGCAGCACGAAGTGAAAACTTAGAGGCAATACTCGCACTACGATCAAATCTGCTACAGTAGAGAAAATCTTTAGTAGAGAAAATCAACTTGAACGTGGATTGTGCATCGCAGTCTTACGTGTGTGCATGTGTGTGTGTGTGTGTGTGTGTGTGTGTGTGTGTGTGTGTGTGTGTGTGTGTGAGCAGTGGGGGGGGTACATTCAATTTAAATCACATTCTGAGAACCAACGGGCCTAGATCAGACACTCACACACACAGCCAAATGTATGAGACGCAGGCACACACACACACACACACACACACACCGTGTCGTCAACAAAGGATCCTGTGGGAGGAAGTGTGAGGGAGGGAAAGTACCTTAACAAGACAACAACAACAGCAGGGCTGCTGGGAGTGACAGCTGCGCACTCCGAGACATGAGGGATCACCCCTGTACCATGACAACAAACGCTGAGCCTTCTTCTGAACCTGGTAGGACCTGCCCATGAAGAGCCTACAGGCTGTCTTCCACCCGGAGCACAGAGGTTCTCGCAGGCCTGGTTCTGAAACTGATGAACTCATTTTTGACCTCACTGATCCTCCTGTACAATTACTGTAAAAGGTCACAAAAAGACAGACGAGGAAAAGCCTCCAGTAGCACCAGAGTTCATAGATTTACACAGTGAGCTGATGTTTGTTTTTCAAGTGGCATGCCCGGCTTTGAAGTAGCACCGATGCAGATTCTCTATGAACTGTTGTTGTATTGTACAGTCTATCCAAGAATCTATTCAGCCTATTCTATTCTACAGTATATGTATATGCCGTTAAATCATATTTCAGAAAGTTGTCTCAAATTTTCTATTTTATCCATTGGATTTTTTGACACAACTTTGCTGCTTTGCCCTTTAACACTTTTATTTCTCAGTAAAGAAGCACCGTTCTTCTGAGGGTGTGATAGGAGCAAACAGCCCTGTCCGACTCCACCCATCCTCAGCAGAAACCACACACATGCACACACACACACATGCACACACACACACACACACACACACACACACACACACACACACACACACACACAGTATCTGACCACAGTAGTTACCTCTCTTGACCACCAAGTGACCCCAATCAAACTTGTACCAGGCCCATCCCATGGTCACACCTAGAGACCCCTAGCTGGCCCGGCCTGCTGTTACGTAACAGGAAGGAAATAGTAAAGTACGCAATAGTAGCAGTAACATTCATCTCCACTTCGCAGACACACACTGTGGGTCATTAGTCACTAGGTGTCTGAGAGACCTGTCGACTAGCAGTGTACATGTTACAGATGAATTTCTCAGTGTGGCCTTGACAAGCAAAAGTTGCTATGTTGCTAAGTTTCCACTCTCTCTCTCTCTCATTCTCTCTCACCGCACACACACACACACACACACATACAGTGTACAAACAGACACACACACCTGCTTCGGTGGGAAATCACCCCAAATGGGCAGGACCTGAGATAAATTGATCATTCAGTGTAATAAAAAAAAAAAAAAAAGGTAGCACAGTAAATACGATACAATGGTAAAAGAAGTGAGCGTGTAGGAAACCCCCCCGAGGAGGAGTGACAGGGTTACATGTAACTGTAGCACCACTCAGAGCGTACAGGTATTTGGCTTGGCTCCACTGTCTTGATATTATGGCCTGGTGAGTTGGCCAGGTGAGTTGTAAAGTACAGGTGCACAGCCTTCTGGACAGATAACGCTGGGGAGGAGGCGTTTTCCGACACACACAAGCACACACACACACACACACACACAAGCGCACACACACACAAGCGCACACACACACAAGCACACACACAAATGCAATTTTATCACCCAGGATGATGTTTCATTTTCTAAAGGGGATCTCTCACCTGCAAAGAATCACATAAAGATAATTACTCCCAACTCTTTGTACTTTTGTAATTTGTTTTAAAAAATAAAAGACTTGTTTATTACGTGACAAAGTACTTCAGTAGTAAAACTGTAATAAATGGATAATAAACATCAATCCTGTGTTTGAGCCTGTTGCTGGTCTTGTGTGTGCGTCAAAAAAACATACATAGAACCATTTAGACTTTCCAGATGAGGAACACTGAGTGAGTTACAGAGACGTTTCGCTGGTTACCGATCCTGCAGGTATGACTGCTGTGTTGAGTCGAGTGGTGTCGAGTGCCCCTGCTGAAGCCTGAGATGTGAGAGGGCACAGAGAACAGGGTGTTCCTGAAGCCAGAGACAGGCGTTGTCTGGGAGGGCACGGTGGGGATTGCACAACAGGAAACACACACAGGGCCTTGGTAACTTGCACGCACACACGCACACGCACGCGCACACACACACACATACACTCAAGTGTGTGGGCATGTTGGGTGCAGAGAGGGTCTAGAGATGGGTTAGAAAGAGAGAGGCAGTGTGCGTGTGGAGGGTGAGTGTAAGTGGTGTGTGTGTGTGTGTGTGTGTGTGTGTGTGTGTGTGTGTGTGTGTGTGTGTGTGTGCGTGCGTGTGTGTGCGTGTGTGTGTGTGTGTGTGTTTCACACCAAAAGAGCCCCCTATGCGTCCCTCTGATGCGCCTCAGTGAGCGTGTGCAGAGGTAGAAGACCCATGATGTGCCGCGGTGATCGCAGTACGGTTGCTGGTGCTGAGGCTGTTAGCTGGTTGGCTGTAGGTCACTCTGCAGGATCAACAGGTATGGAGGGAGGGAGGGAGGGAGGGAGGGAGGGAGGGAGGAGATTAAAAAAAAAAATCATCATCACAAACAAGGGAGAGATAGCAAGGCATAGGCAAGGCAACATCATAGGGGAAAGAAAGGGAGAACTTGATGAACAAGTGCACATGGAGATGGATGAGTCTCTCTCTCTCTCACACACACACACACACACACACACACACACACACACACGCTCCACTCAGAGCAGTCTTTCCTGTGAATCCGGGACAGGTTTAGACACGCACGGTGGCCTATGGCGACGTACTCGCATACAGTACACACACACGTTCAACCGGTCAGGCAGCACTTAGTGTAGCACTTCATCGGTAACACGATAGGGAGGAAGAGAAAGGTGAGCAGGAGGATGAGGGGGGGAGAAAAATGGTAGCGGCAGCGACCGTGTGATGAGAGAGAGTTATTGTTCTCGTTGTTTCAGTGACAGCAAATTGCCCATCCTGGTGTTTAAATGGGACAGTTAACTGACTGGTGCTGCTGCCCGTCTGCCTCCATGTCTGTTGTGGTCTATTCTATTATCCATTGACTGGTTTGTACACAATTGTGCACAAAAATGAAAGAAAAAAAAAGACAAATATTTATGTCTTATGATTGTTTATATGATGCTGCCAGGCTATTTTCTACAAATCTATTGCTTTGTTTAGTTACTATAAGAAGTAACTAGCCACCTAGCTGCTATTAAACTGCCTTGGCTCTCTGTTGTTGCTTGGCTTGTAGTGTTTGTTGTTTTCAGCAGTTCAAGGTACGCTATGTTCTTTGGAGGTGGATGAAAATGACAATTTCAAAGTTGAACCGACGTCTTAAGAAGATAAACGCTTTCTCAGTCTCAAGGCCTGGCGCTAGCTGTGGTCTGCGAGGGCTGTTCCTGCACTGGCTAGCTAAAGCCAAACTTCCTCTCGTGTAGGAAGAAGACAGGAAAGTTGATGCTACTGACAACTGAGAAAAAAAGAAAGGCAGAATAGAAAAAAATAATCCTTTAATTAGGGCAAAACTAAAACTAAACTAACTGCACATTCAAAATCTGCTGCTTTTCTGTCTTTATCCATTAGACTAACAACACACACGAGCAAAATCACGAGCATTCGCTTTTGTCAACACAAAATCCAAAATCGTATATATGTTACCTTTAAAATAATGAATACTACAACGTTATGAGTAGTGAAAGTGAAGCTGTAACCTACTGTGTTATACTTAACGTTCCCCAACACTACTGGGGGTTGCAGTGATATTGGTTGCTGGGCCGTGAGGTTATGTGGTCTGTGAAGCCAAAGACATTGAGAAACACTGGCCTTGCGTATGGCTTTATCCTTGTAATAATGTGGAACTTGCTTGCTGTGGTATGGGGTGGGGGTGGGGGTGATATTGGAACAGGATGTAGCTGTGCAAACGCCTAAGTGCTTCTTTAGCTAGTGTTTGCACAAGAGATGAAGCGGCCAAAAACCAGATCCTTTACTGTAAGCCTCAGGTCCGTAATGTAGCCCTGGTGGGGACTTTACCACAACCTCTCTGTCGTCCTGTCTAAGAAAAGGAGGAGAAAGTACCACTAGATAAAAATCTCAGTTTGGGGTTTACTTTGTCACAATATAGACCCTGAGGCTCTATCAAAACAAGACACCCTTTTCATCCAGGACATCTGATTGGATGAATTGGCAAGCACTGGAATGCAAAAATATGCAAAAGACATGCAAAGACTCAGTCAGCACTGTGATGGAAAATTTGTTCTGGGCAGAGAGTCAACTCTGCACTAGCCTGAGTGTGTGTGTGTGTGTGTGTGTGTGTGTGTGTGTGTGTGTGTGTGTGTGTGTGTGTGTGTGTGTGTGTGTGTGTTATGACATAATGTTTGTCCGTTTTACCAACCTATACATTGATCACTACATTGATTCTCTACCCACATGTCAACAACGCGCTGACACACAACAATGGCCATACATGAGCCACAAACACAGACAGAGATATCTCCTTATCTAATATACCGCAGTAAAATAGAAGCTAAATAAATACTCAAGAGAAATGGCCGCAGTTGATGTTCGAGATGCTTTCAAATTAAAAGTAAATATACAGCCGGTAAATGAACAATCAACAAAAGTAGTACAGCAAAAATTGTATACTTTTGGGTGTGATGTGTAACTGTAACATGCATATGGACTACGCACCTGTGTACTGGCCCTTCTAAAATAAAATAAAATAAAATAAAATAAAATAAAATAAAATAAAATAAAATAAAATAAAATGAAATGAAATAAAATAAAATAAAATGAAAATGAAAATAAATTAAATTAAATTAAATTAAATTAAATAACATATTATAAAAAAGAATAAGAAATATGTTATTTGTCTCAAAGCGTCGATTATAATCCCTGAGTGAATTATACTGCATTACTTTTTAATCTTTCTTCTTAATCTTTCTTCATTAGTAAAATATTGTAAATATGATTCGGCAGCGTGGGAAACGAGGATGGCCCTTTTGGACTTTTGGTCATTACAATAATTGTCCCAATCACAGAGAGGTCAGAGGTCAGGGAAAGCTACAGGTATGTGCTGCAGCTGTTATGGGTTCAGGATCTTTGTTGAAACTTGCGAGCTGAGTGAATGAGCTTGCCAACATGGGAACTCGCTTATGTAGATCGATTAGACCCAACATATAGATTTAAGGTCTAATAAACTACTTACATTCTCACTTGTAAGCTCATGACAACTGATGTATTTTCCTTAAAAGAGCAGGAGGGGGTGGTGAAGGAAAGAAATCCCTCCAGATCCAACTGATTAATGAAACCAGAGAACAGGTTCGACAGCCGTGACTTCATGAAACAAAGAGAAGGAGGAAAGCGTGGAGGGGGTGGAAGGAAGAGCAGGAACGAGTTAGCAGAAAGAGAGTTGCATCACCGGCAGTGCCAGCTACATCATTTGAGACGCCAGTGGCAGCGGCAAGGCAGGCATCAGTTCTGCCACGCCTGGTGTGTGTGTGTGTGTGTGTGTGTGTGTGTGTGTGTGTGTGTGTGTGTGTGTGTGTGTGTGCCTGTGTGTGTGTCTCAGTGGCTGGGGGGATTTCAATGACAAAGGCTGTCGCATTTGAGACCCACTGATAAAATGCTTGACCTCTCCTTACACTCTGACCCCGGGGGCATTAAAGGTCGTTCTCCAGGCTGAACACAGTCCAGGGAAAGTAGGAAAGCCTTGAGGTCCAGCTCAATAAATCACCTTCACACTGATGCCTATCTAGGGGTTTTTCTCATGAGGCTCTTCCTTAAGCCGTCTGAGTTTACGTCTGCCTGCCTGCATCTCTCTGTGGGAGTCTGTGAAAACCAGTCACTCAACCCCACCCCCTTCCAAGCCAGCCGCCAGTCCATGACACCCTCACATTCACCGAGACATGTTTTCCCATGCCGCTCTATCTCCCTTTCACCTTTGCTGCCTTTATTACCTGGACCGAAAAATGCCGGAGGTTTTCTCGTGGGAAACTCACGGAGCGGTATGTTGCCCCGTGAGCAGCGAGTGAGACTGGAATCCTGTTTTTCTGGGTCCTGTCTCACTCCCCGTTCTGCGCTCCCATCCCGGGCTCGGCGTTCCCGACCGGCGTCGTGTCAGGACTCGTAGCGAATGTTTGCGAACTCACTCGTTCTCGCTCAGCTGGATCGTGGAGTTGTGATTCCTCAGAGCTACAGTGCAGCTGTTTACTCAAGTCACCTGGTTTTGGGTCGGCGTAAATGTCATAACTTGGTGTGAATTAGTAATAACAGTAATAAGATGGTGCGGAATGGAAAACTCACACTCTGATTAGCAAAAACCTAGCTAAGATGCTTCCTCCGATATCAAATGTGTTACTTTCTCACTCCTTTCACTTTTGGTTTGTCCCATCTGACCAAGCATATCAGCATCTTAATATATTAACTAGTAGTGTAATAGATTACTATTTCAATTTCAGTAATAATATTACAGTTGCCAATAAGAGAAATAAATCGTTATGTTACTTTTGTGTGGTGCGCTAGCGAGCTAGCTTGGATTAAAGATGGATACTTTTACATTCAGCAGCTGAAAGTATTCCTGTTACAGTAAGAAAGACAACAAAAAGAGCGTGAGTATAAACTATGTGCAGGTACTAAAAGCAAAGTATTATTAGGTAGTATTTGGTTATCAGTCACAAGCGAGGTATTTTGAAGTTAAGAGGAAACATTTTCTGTTTTTTATTTAGGGGCCAGTAAGTGATGTTGTTACTTTTGAAATGAGTAATACATGACATTTTGAGTACATTTTGATGACAACAAAACTCATGGTGTTGAGCAGTACTCATCATGTCTTTCCCCTGTATTACAACCTACTAGTGCTCAGACATATGTTGCATTTTTGTTACATTTTTATGGATGACCACAGGTCCGCCCCCGACAGCTCAGTCAGTAGCGCATGACACTCTCAGTCTCAGGGTTGTGGGTTCGATCCCCACTTACCATCACCCTTGTAAGTTATTTTGGATGAAAGCTTCTGCTAAATGACTGTATGCTGAATTGCAGCTAAACTGGAGTAACCCCTTCGTCAGAGCGCGGCCAACATCCCTGTTACTCGGTGTGAATAAACACAGACACTAAGATTCTCTCCCTGCCTTTCTTACTCCTCCCTCCAAACAAAAACCTATTATAGGAAAGAAACAGGTGGAGGAGTTCCTCTCCTCCTACTTCCTTCCCCATTCCTCTTCACCTCTCCTCATTTACCAGAAAGAGAACAGGAAATATGAGTATCTTGCTGACAAGGTAGCAGTTTCCTG
>JAXDDW010000021.1:4115000-4212500 GCA_034670385.1 Hoplostethus mediterraneus | reverse complement strand
TAGATATTTGCCAGTCAAATGGGATCCATGTGGGAGTGGGCGTGTCACCGCGGAGAGCAAACTCCCTCAGAATTCCCCTCGGTTAGTTAGGAGACTCCCAGCTCACTTCCAAGAACCAGGTCAGGTGGGAATAGTGAGCCGCCTTGCAATATGTCGAACAACCTTGTTGGACGGTCTATCGTAGCTTAATGGGGTTTGAGCTGAACACGTTTCGGCGCTATCGGGTGAAAACCTCGTATCTCCAAGTTTTCAGGAACTACAAAAAAAAACATTCGTGCTCTTAGCTTGACCTCTGTGCATTTTGGAGTTTATCCACTGAGAGGTTTTCATAAGCTCATGAAGTCAGACAATGTTTTCTTAACCCCTAGAGGTTAACACAGACACACACACACACACACACACACACACACACACACACACTCGTCACATACTTGATTAATCCCCAAAGTCGTCTGTGTTCTTCACAGACCGAATTGCTAATCATGATTAATTGTGTGCCCACATTTACATTCCTCACCCCACATTTTGGGGCGACCTTCCTGCAACAATGCACTTTTCAGAGAAGTGGTGTCACCATTGTTTATTTTGTTTATAGTTACATTGTTGATTTCATGTCTTGTCTTTGTTTTCTAGTAAGTCTACTCATGAGGGGTCCAGACGTCTCAGCCCATCACGGCTCCAATTTCATTCCCAGTTGAATTGCCTTCATTGACCCTGATTTTAAGGTCAGGGTTTGGAAAACACGTCATGCATTCAGGTTGCACCCGCCATCAGAGTGCTGTTGGTGCACAGAGTCAGAGGTTACAGTTTAATACGCACCCTCTTGTATGAAATCATTCAGGTTAGGATATATTTCAAATGATTCAGGTTTTCAGCACTAAAACAGAAGTAAGTAAAAGTCATAGGGGAAACACTGGTTGCTCCCCAACCTCGATGCGAGCCAGGCCTCTGTGTGTGACTGGGTTGAGCTTTGACTATGCAAATGTATGAGTTTGCCCTGTGGCGTATTCCCCTTCAGTAGAAATGCTCTTGAAGCTGATTTTACTCTATTTTGGGTAATTAAGGATTTCTATAGGCCTCATGTTTAACCGTTAGTCCCTGCTCTCTGCTTTGCGTTTAGTTCAAAGCCAATGCCTCTCATGTTAAAGGGGAATATCACTCGTCTGGGACAGTCATGACTATGGTGCAAACATACACAACTCTCTGCCAAAGCAAGAAACCAAAGAATCAAGTCTTGAAGTTCAACACGTCACAAATCTTTTGGCTGCTTTTTCTCTATCCAAACCCAAACAAACACTCTGTAGGCCCCGGCAATAATACAGACAAAATAAACACTGACACACACAGATTAATTCAAAACAAACACTGTTGTTTACAGCAGCAACAATATGACTGAACCCCAGAATTGTGACCGTGATAGCAGCAGGATTTGACTAATGGCTCGGAGCCTGGAGGGACAGGCCGAGCAGGTCGGACCGTCCTGGCAATAACAAGATGATGTGGCTTACAGGAAACTCCTTTTTCTGCAGGAATTGTGCAGACCAGTGGAGTTCTACTATCCACTGTATGAATGAACGCAATATTACAGGAGAAAAGCCCTTTTTTTACTGGCGTGACGCAATACACACAAGATGCAGGCGAGTCCCATCAGCATCACTGCAGCACCAAGTACCCATACTCACAGTGAAGGACTCTCTCTTGGTATGATGGTACAGTGGTGTCCAAAGTATGTGGCTAGACTGAAAAGCTTTCTACAAAGTATTTTAAAATAGTAAACAACTGGGGAATACTAGCTGGGAATAACTGGGAAATTAATAACTATCTCCCTGGTTACCATTATCCAATCAGATGGCTTTCCAATCAGAAGCCGTTATCTCTCCGTCTGCTCGGCCCTACCTAGGCGAACAGCGGAAACTTTAAAGGTCAAAGGTCACGACTTGGGTTTAGATTCGGGCGTCAGCAAAAGTTTTCTCTCCATAAACGCTGCGAGATGATGCGCCGTCCACTTCTGTGCCGACGGTCGTTTTCGGTGCTCGTGGTGGGTTACTGTCCTTCGAACGGGTCGCTCGCCCCTCTCTCTCTCTCTCTCTTCGGGTCTTGAACCTATTTGAAATGGCCCCGTTCTCCTTTTGGGAGGTTTCACGCCAAAAGACTCTGACTCATAAGTCAAGACGCCAAAGTGTTTCAAACCTTAGCACGTGGTCACCGCCGACGCTGACGGACCTAAAATACTTGGAATATGCTTTCGCCCCGGCCCACACATTGAAACCTGAACAGACTTGCATCATGCAAATCGCCGTGTACGTGCTACAAACCAACACGCACAACACACACAATCACCACTGAACACACAGAAAAATACCTTCACAAAAAAACTCCGTTGAACTTCACACACACACACACACACACACACACACACACACACACACACACACACACACACACACGAACAGCGCTAATAGAGCAGGTGAAATGTGGCAGGTGTGCTGCTACCTGGGGGTGGCATATCATTGGGTCAGAGTTACAGCACTTGGAATAGGGGTTCATAAAGTACTCACAGATAAGAGATCTTACACACACACACACACACACACACACACACAGCCAGCTGCTAACAGGTTCTGCTATGGGATATAGATAAAGTATATGTGTTTGCTGAGTGTGTTCTGTGTAGGTGTTATGTGTCAGAGATCTCAATACTGCATAACAAATTAACCATTTGTTTCCCCTCCGGCTCTGTGCTTTACTCATTCTAGGACACACTGTGCAGGGCTCAGCCTGCCTGGAAACCACCTGCTGCACAGAGACTCACAGGCAGGGATGTCGCCGAGGGTAAACCCGGCTAAAATCAGTTTAACAACCTTTTTTTTTTTTTTTTGAGTCTCTATGACCTAAATTCATAGGATTCGTCACAGGGAGGAGCATCAAACCGATGGAGGTTATATGAGGATCAGGTTTTTTCAGGAAAAAAAACAAAACATATTTGCGCTGAATACTGTTTTGCAGTACTATCTCGCTGGTGGTTTAAGGCTTATGATGATGAGTCACAGGGGGACGGGGTTGTAGTTGACCGCGACTTCACTCCTTTTATCGGGTTAACTTAACAACTTCATGTGTTATCGCGTCATTTATCCTTCCTCATTTTTTGTGGCCCCCACCCAGCGCTGCGTGAAACCTGAACAAAATATATAAATGAGGCGTAAGACGAGGTGCGTGTGACAGAGGGAGAAAGATGCTGCCGAAAGTCATGACTCACACGTTGTAGTTCTCAGTCTGAAGTAAATGTACACAGAGAAATAAGAAAGAGAGAGAGAAAGATGTCGATGTAAGAAAGAGCTTTTTATTCTATATTTCCAAATACAAAGTGTACAAAGTGAGATGCAGCTAGACGACAGATAGAGTGAAGAGAGTGAGAGAATACGCTCAGCAGGGATAATGACTAACAACAGGAGACGATTAACCCCTTCAGTTCACCGTGCAGCAGCCAGACAGACGAAAATGAGACAGCATCCCAGCAGACCACAAGTTTCATTTTCCACTTTCAACACATATAAGCATTATACTTAGTCTTAGAGGCGGCAAGGCCGAGGGTGTCAGAGTTCACTGGATATTTTCAGCCTGTAGCACAAAAAAAACACAGGAAACAGGAGAAACGAGAAGGCTGGATGACAGTAATCTCACATGTGAATAGGATGCTGAAATCATCCCATTTTTAAAGAAACGACGCGAAGGTTTTATTACACTAAGCTGAAGGAAACTGTGTGTGTGTGTGTGTGTGTGTGTGTGTGTGATGGAGCGATCTTTTATCTTCTTTCCAGAAAGTTCTCAAGTTTGCCTTCAGAGACAGATCCTTATCCGCATGAAGGCCTGATGCTCTACGTGTTTTGACAGAGGGAGTGGTTGGCTCACTGTCATTTAGGGGCAAGGGGGGGGGGGGGGCTTTGTTTGGAGTGTCAATATTTACCCTAACACATGCTGGATGAGTACTGACTGACTGGAGTGAATTGTTTGTTGTATGTGTGTGAGAGAGAGAGAGAGAGAGAGAGAGAGAGAGAGAGAGAAAGTTATCAGCGGTAGCAGCTTAAGTTGAATGATGCGACATGCGGTAAGAATTCCCCTGTGTGTGTGTGTGTGTGTGTGCACGTGTACAGTGAGATATTATGCCCATAAGCTTGACTTACAGACCTTTCTCCCAGACGTTTCCCTCCATTGGACAGACCCTGTGCAAATGTACATTGTGTGTGTGTGTGTGGGGGTATCAGCTTAAGTTGAATGATGCGAAATGTGGTAAGAATTCCCCTGTGTGTGTGTGTGTGTGTGTGTGTGTGTGTGCTTATATACACCCATCTTACACTGCAGCACAACTCAAAAAGCCCCATGGTGTTTGTAGAGGGAGTGCAGTGTTGGTTCCAGTCCCGGTCGTTGTGACGAGAGAGACGAGCGAACGAGCGCCGGGTCATGTGACCGGGGAGTTAACCACTCACAGGCAGGCGGGGAGTCCCTGGACTGATCCCTGGTCTGATCACATCTACGGGCCTCGTTTGCAATGCAAACCAGCGATATGCAAACTCACCCAGGGAACACAGGACGATGCCTATAGCACTTCTCTCTCTCTCTCTCTCTCTCTCTCTCTCTCTCTCTCTCTCTCTCTCTCTCTCTCTCTCTCTCTCTCTCTCTCCTCCACATCTACTTCCACATCTCCCCTTACTTCTCTTTTCCATCCTAAATCACCCCTCTTATCCCTCTTTGCATCCACCCATCTCTCTCATTTCCCTCTGTCACTCTTTTTTTTTTTTTTCCTCAGTTGTACATTTCCCTCCCTTTCTTCTTTCATTGTTCTTCCAAAAGCTAAATAAATAAATAATGGTGAAATCCCTCCCTATAATCTCTCTCTACATAGTTGAATGATTCAACAGCGTGACTCATTCGGCCTCACCGGGTTCTCATGTTCTGCCTGTTTGTGCTGTAAACTTAACAACTAAATGGAAATGGCCTCAAATCCATTTAATTCCCGCCTCGTCTCTCATCTTCACTCAAGTTTTTCTTGTTTACACACAAGCCGCCTGATCAAGCCATCACAAGATCGGTCATCCCCGCTGAGCCTCCATCACAGAGACAATTATAGTAATGTGTATTCTCATTTTTGGACTACTTTATTTGCACTGTAAACAAAGCAGCAGAGAGGAGCCCTCATGATAACGTCTGCCTGGAAGTCAAGCGTAGGAAGTGAGGCGTCTGTGTGTGTGTCTGTGTGTGTGATCATGAGTATGACCGGCCATTCTGTAGCATGACGACTTCAACATCATTCTCTCTCTCTCTCACACACACACACACACACACACACACACGCAGCGACTGAAATGAATGTATCGCCATCTAGTGGTCATTCACAGTCAGTCATCAAACTTTGAAAATGTTTTGAAAATGTTCTACAAATGGGATAAATGGGCTACAATTTTTTTTTTTTTTGTGGTATGACAATTGCAATCCACTGTTTTAAATGCCCCCCCCCCACACACACACACATACCCGCACAGAATTTCTGATGCCTTCCATGTTATTCAAAATCGTTACCTTTATTGATCACAGTGCTCAGAAGTTGTGTTGTTGTGTTACAGTCAGGAAGTCGATCGATCTGTCCAAACTCCAAAATACAGACATTCAGATGAGGAACTTGTTTGGATCACCTGACAGACCAAACATCTCCACGGTCTGAGGGTCATTATTCATCAGAGTCACTGATACCAAGACAAACAGGCTTCATTCCAACATGCTACACTTGTGGAAGCTAGAAACATAAATGAGTTCGATTTAGTTTGGAATGAAACTCTTCACTTTCAGTCAAGGTTGGAGTCAATTTTGCAGCAGGCCAGTTATAGTGAAACAAATGGACAAAATAAAGGAAACACCAGCATTAAGACTTCAGTGATGGTGGATCTGGCATGACTTCTGAGCCTCTGGTGCTACAGGGCAGGGTCAGTGTGTATCACTACTAACATGATGATGAGGGATCATCTAGGTTGTTAAGTAGCCACGATGGTGATTGGTCTTGGCTGAACCAGAGGGAGCAGCAGAACCCTTCATCGTTTTGGGACGCCATGTTGGTATTTCTGTTCTATTTTGTCCCTGTGCATCTCACCTCTTACTTAGGACACCATTTCTAGTGACAGTTTGGCCTGATGGTTATGATGTTTACAATTAGGTATTTTCAGGGTCTCTTTTCGACCATCACAGTAAATTCACTGGTTTTACGAGGTGTGACTGACCCACATCTCCGTTGCTAGCTACGGCCAGCTGATAGTCAATGTAGTGTGAACGCTCTGGCATACACAAAAACACCTGCATTCAAAGAAGCACTGATGTGGACTAGTTAGTGAAACTGATACGGCTCAGTGACCCTGGATCAGTACTGATTCTGAGAGGTATTATAACAGCCTGGTGTCTCCAATGGCTCCATACTACAGCAGTAACTTAGGTGATTTCAGTCAGCCAACGAGGGACTTACAAAGAACCAAACTACAGTATTTCTAGCATAGAGTGACGTTTCACAATATTCTGATCAACATGGTTCAAACATGTTGACTCTCAGTACCAAGAGCTCTTCTTGGAAGGAGCTCTAAAACCAGAAGTAAACAGGACTGAATTAGTCAGTAAGGTTTCGTGGAGGCTAGTGATAAAGGTGTGAGTAAGGCATCCTGGAATGAGTTGTATTCAGTCCATGATAGTAGCTACATCACCTGCAGTCTATCACAACAGTGTGGTTAACATATATATATACTCTAAGATAGAGTGGTTGGAGAAGAAATAGGAATCATTTACCAGAGCTATAGATGGATGTGAATATGGCCATCCTGGTAGCAACCGTGGCCAGACACTTTATTGCACCATACCTCATAGAAAAGGTTCATGTAATACTGAGAAAAAGTGAAAGAAAACTGTTACAAACATTACTCCTCAAATACAAATGTTATACATTATTAAATGTTACTTTTTATGAACACGCAACTTGCACTCAATACTTTCATGAATATATTCTAGGATGTATTTAGTTGTGGCTGGTTTGTCAGAATCATAAAGCGGTTATTTATCTATAGCTCTGGGGAGACACACTGCCTCACCCATGAAGCTTCAATCTATATTTATCACTATTAGGAGTGGTGAGAAAAATAAAATCATCTTATGTGGGTACATGTCAGACTACGAAAATACATTGAGCACCATTTTAGACAACCAAAGGCAATTATTTGAAAGCCCGTTTGGTATACTTAAAAATATTTGAAGCTACTAATTGGCCCCAGTCTGCTTGTGACAGCATACAGGAAGTACACTTCAAATACAGTGGTGTGAAAACAGCTTTACAAAAGGAATACAAACAGCCTTGGAGAGGTAACAGGAACGGCGAGTCAATGAACACATCAGCCAATGACGTGCCAGAACTGTGCATCGGTACCTTGGCAGTGCTCGCCGTAGTTGAAGACCCTGCCCTGACCCTGGTGCTGGGGTCAAAGGTCAAATAGAAAACAGAGCCTGCTACAGTCTTGTGCGTGTGTCCTCGTGCTGGTATGGCTGGACAAAAATGGAGTGATAATATAAGAAAGCTAATACAGAAAATGGTAAAATAACACCACTGGAACCGAGTTGCTGTTGAGGCTTTGTTGTATGTGAGCTTGTAAAGTGAGGTTATCAGATGAACGCACCCAAAAAGTTGATACAAAAGTAACACCAGTGTTCAGAGAATTTTCCCAAACTCAGTAAATACTCAGTAGAAATCTGTACACAGTGCTGAGATTTTGGCATCTGGTGAATTGCTGAGGTCATTCGCCACAGTATGTACAGATTGTACTGCATATAACACTTACAGTGAGAGTAACATTTGTCTCCTGCATGACACAAACACTCAGTTATGGCTCTTGTTTGTGTTGTCCGTATCGGCGTCGGCAGCTTGACACCACAAATCAAGCAATTTGGAGTTGGAGCATAAATCATCATAAATCATAAATTCATTCATTCATTCAGTCAGTCTTACAGATCACACAATAAAGTCAAAATACATTTTACACGTTACAGTACATCGACAAACCAATTTAGCGCTTGAATCAAAGACGCACTTCAGCGAAAAATAGTGAGGCCATTATGAAATAGCATCCAACAGAAGTGCGAGCTGTAGAAAAAGGGAAAAGACTTTCATCTAAAAGTTTTAAAAAGCGTAGATATATAGGATGAATTCATATATTCCTCTTATTCTTTCATATATTTTATAGCTGTCTTTCCAGCACAGTCCAGCAGACTTGTAAACAGTTTTGGCTTTCATTTGTCAGAAGTCTTTTTTTCTGTCCTAGCGACATTGTGCAAACACCAAACATTATTTGTCTTTATATCGTTTAATTGTTAATCCATCCTGTCCATAACCTTCCAATTCTATTCCCGCCTTCCTCAATTTTTTCAAAGCAGATATCAAGGTGTAGCCAGCGCGAGAGAAGGCCTGACTTTATCAAATTGCCATTTATTTACTAAGATTATCCCACCATCATTTTTTTCCTGCAGTGCCAACTCTGCGCCAGCAGAGGGCGGCATTTCTCACCAACCCAGAACACACTGCTGGTCCAGCGCTCCCACTTTCAGAGCAGAGCGGGGCTGGAGAACAAACAAGGAGTTGGATAAACACTCAACTCCTCCATTTGGAAAGGTTGAAGGAACAACAGAAGAAAGCAGAGGGTCAGGACTAGGGGATGTCCTCACCCTCTCCGCCTCCTCCTTCGTGTTCGGGCTTCTCGTCGAGCGGGTGTGTTTGTGTTTGTGTTTCCGGCGGCGTGTGTGTGTGCCGCAGGCGGCTCCAGCGGGACTTGTTCTTGCGCAGGTGACCCATCATGGTCTGGCTGAGAAGGCTGGGCTCGGTGAAGCGGTGCCACTCCTCAAACAGAGGCTCCACGATGTAGGAGATGAAGCCTGGGACACACAGCAGAGGCAGGGGGAAGAGTTAACACCCGTGAGCATGACTGACACAAGGTCATACTCTCTCACGTGTGAGTGTGTGTGAGCAGAATTTATGTTCTGGTTTCTTAGTACGTAAAGGCTTAGAGGATGATGACAGGAATGTGACTGTGCTCTGGTACTTGCCTATCTGGATGGCTGGGACTGAGTCAGCCTGCTGGTTACACAGAGGACTAATCTCCAGGTCAAACTTCCTCTCCAGGTCACCTGGCCGGTCAACAGCCAGTAGCCAGGGTCAGAAAAGACACACGAGAGACATGGAGAGAAATAAGATGAGATGGACTTTCCACAATGTATTCCGTCGCTGTCGGGCGGAAACCTTCTATGTCCAAAACTGTAATTTTTCAGGAAATGAAAAAAAACGAAATCGCCTCGTAAAGTTGTCACTGTTTACTTTCAGCTCAGCTGTTTGCGGCACAATTCAAAATGGAGACGGGGTGGAGCTATGAGGTTTTGCCGACAGTGTGAGGATCCAATGGAGTTACGAGATTTAGTCACAAGCTTGTTTTAATACTTTTCATTGGTTAAAAATGTATTAAACCCACACGCAGACGTAAAGAGTGACCAATAGCATTGATTTATGAAGAAAAGTAAAAATGACAAAATATGGAGATACAAGGTTTCTGCCCGACGGCGACGATTTGTAGGTTTTGATTGGGAGAACACACACACCACTCACCCTGCCTGTAGAACTCCTCACACACTCGCTCGCTCCACTGCCTGCTCAGCTCCCAAACCCGACACGGGTTACAGACGTCGGCACACTTGAGAGCCATCTGACGGCAGAGAGAGAGACGGGCGCTTCACCATTTACATGAAAGCTATTCGCGTCAGATTCACTTTTGGTCTGAACCTTTTGGTCTGAACCTTTCTACGTGTGTTATCCAAATATATATATCCAAGCATGTGCACGGATATACTGTTCTGTAATGTGTGTGTGTCTGTTACCTGCAGTATAAAGTGCCTGTGCGGAGCGTGTTGAAGGTCCAGGTCCTGGTTGTCCAAGTGTTCTCTGAAGGTTGACAGGAACTCGTTCTGCCTGCTGATATCTGTCGCCAGGATGAGAGAGCCTAGCTGCTGTTCCATGTCCTGCCTGAAGGGTAGAGGGGGGCAGCACTGAGCCAAACAAAACCCACTAAGGAAAGTGTAGTTACTGCGCCTTTTCTATGACTACATTTTTGGGATAGGGCTGTTCTGTAGCTGACCCTGACCTCTGACCAGACAAAAAGGAGTATTTCGCTACAGTGTGTGTGTGTGTGTGTGTGTGTGTGTCCTTACGACATGTCAGCAGGCAGGTGTGACAGCAGTCCTGACTCTCGCAGCATGCCCACAGTAGATCGCCAGTGGTGACTCTCTAGCACAGACGTGTTCTGCACGGGAACAGGGGGGAGGACTTGGTTGCAGGCTTGGCACTATACCTCCCACACATGGTGAAACACACCACGTGGCAACACACACACACACACACACACACACACACACACACACACACACACTCAGACACAAACAAACAGAGCAAGCCGCCCGGTACCTGGTACAGGGATGCGAGGTGGTGTCTGGTCTTGATGAGGAAGGGCTGGTTGACTCCGGGGTGGTCCACGTCATGGGCAGCCGCCGCCATCAGACCCAGGAAAACGTCCAGAGGACTCAGCTGCTCTGCAAGCTACAACACAGGGCAACAGTGTGTGTGTGAGTACATGTTTGCTGTAGTATGTAAAAGATGCATAGACACACTTAATCTAATCGGAGGGCTTCGGGGGGTTTCTCCAGGCAGTGCATGTGTGTGTTCTCAAGTTTAAGTGAGCATGAAGGTGTCCCTCAGGGAGTGACATGAACAGTATCTGTCAGGGACAAGCCTACAGTGACTCGTTATAGTGTGAGTGTGTGTGTGTGTGTGTGTGTGTGTGTGTGTGTGTGTGTGTGTGTGTGTGTGTGTGTGTGAGAGAGAGAGAAAGAGAGAGCGAGACTGTATGTCACTACAGTATTATTACCCTGGGCTCCTTCAGGTAGCAGTACATGGCTTGTGTGACATCAGCAGCGTGGACGGCGTTGTGATAAGGGTTGTGGGAGTGGTAGTCCTCCTGCACCATGCCTGTCGAGTCAGGACACAAAGGTCAAACCTCACAAAACTACGGCACGCTTTTCATCAGACCAAATTCCTCAAATCAAGTACTTATAATGTTAAGATGCATTTGTAGACATTCTTTAACCATCCCACGGCAACTTTGATGGAAAGCAAGATGGAGCAAGATGGATGGATGGATAGTTGAGCTGGTGAGAGTGTGAATGAGTGAATGAGGGGTGACTTACCCAGAAACCTGTGCAGTTTGACCATGTCCAGCTGGAAGTGGTGAATGAGACCGTACACATTGAAAAGGTGGCACATCAGAGTCACCAGGCTGTCACCTGTCGTGTGGGCGCACACACAAGTTCACTTAGATTCACGTAGTGCAGAAAGTCAACTGCCGAAGCGTGAATTTGTGCAGGTATAATTAAACAAGGGGCTTGTAAAAATAGTGAAAATACTACAAAATAAATACAATAAAAGAGAAGAACAAACAAACAACAGAAATAGAAGATAAGCAAAGACATAACTGGATTGGATAACATAATCTGATATCTGATGAACATAGTAGAAAAACAACAACATCCATAAAATGATGAGGGAAATGAATACAAATAAATTAAAATGTCAATAAGTGAAATACGAGCTGTTGTTCTCACCGTTTGTGAGACGATCGAAGAGGAAAATGTCAAAGTTCCACGTGCCCACCTTTGACAGCATGTGCTGTAAAGAAAACACAGATGGGGTTAGATCTGTTTCTGTCGTGATCTAATAGATGTAGAGACCTGGGCTGGGGGATGTAGGGTACCAGTACCTATGGACGTCTGTATGTATGTATGTGTGCGTGTGCGTGTGTGTGTGTGTGTGTGTGTGTGTGTGTGTGTGTGTGTGTGCACGTGTCCTCACCGCAGCCTGTCCCAGGTAGTCATCATCCAGTAGGTGCAGGGACCCGGGCGTCTGGGGCACCAGCAGCCTGGAGGCGTGGCAGTATCTCTGGAAGCTCAGCAGACGCTTCACCTTCCTCCTGGTGCCCGACTCTACCGCCCCCTGCTGGGCACCGGCTGAAATCACATACACACAAGTCGGCTGAACGATTGAACACACTGACACTGAACACCGCGGCAACAAGGACCTTGTTTTGATTCCTGGATTGGATTATTGGATTATTTTAAATGGGACTTTGCTAGCTCTCTGCCCAGTTCATGTTCAGTGGAAACAACAATATAATTGTATAATAGAATAATGCGACCACAAGGCCGTCATCAAAAGGGCACACACACACATTTGTACAAACACACTTCACAACATCACAACAACATGTACAAAGGTGAAGAGACCTACTGTTGAGGATGCGCAGGTCAATCAGAGGGTAGGAGCCTCGTCTCTCAGCCAGCAACACACCAGCATGACCAGCGCTCAGTCTGCCATCAGCTAGTGAGAGAGAGAGAGAGAGAGAGAGAGAGAGAGAGAGAGAGAGAGAGAGAGAGAGAGAGAGAGAGAGAGAGAGAGAGAGAGAGAGATCAATTCAGACTAACAGCCAAACAGAAACAGAGTAGAGTGATCCTTAAATCAGACCCTATGAAACAAGAGGATCTTTGACATCGCTTAATCACCAGGGCGTGTCATGAGGCTTACGTGCGTCTGACTGGATTTCGGGTCACGGGGTAGCGAAGACATTTAATTTGCCGATCAGATTGGTGCTGGATTACATTTGGTACATTGTTTTCATGTGATTTGTTTTTGCTTTTTACTGTGGTTTTACAAAGATGGGTTGAAGCGGTGCATTCTGGGGCAGTGGTTTTGAGACACGAGTTATGCTAGAATCAACCATGTTTTTGAAACATTGACTGATGGATTTCAGGTAGCAGTTTTTCCAAAAATGACTACATAGCGTTTTTGACTACAACACCTCGCCAATCCAGCCACATAATTCACAGATGCTCCACCAATTTTCGGTTAAAAAAAAAAAAAAAAAGTACACACAGTAGGAAGTGGAAGAAATGTCTGCAGAAGATGTGCACCTATGTGTGAGCACCTATCTGGTACAGACAGAGAGGAAACACACCCCCACAGTAAATCCTTCAATACTGAATACTGCCACTATTTAAAATGCACAACACACACACACACACTCCGGCAACAACAAGACAGAACTGGGTCCCGAGACGCACAAACACACTTCAATAACCCAGAAACTCTGAGAATACTGAGTAATGTGCAGAGATTAGATGAGAGGAACTGGAGCGTATTATGTCCCCAAGGTTGCCAGTTCACCCTCCCCCCCCCCCTAAGACATGTTAAATGCTGCTAAACCGTCCGTTAATGGGGGTGGAATCACCGGGGTAACCGCTGCAGGTTGCCAGATCTGCTCTTGCCTTGCATCTGTAGGTTGCCAGATTGGCAGAGTTTGTAGGCACTGTGGTTTTGGCAAGCATATGTGTGTGTGGGTTGTTTTTTCTAGGCCAGGCAGCTGTACATAAAACATATGGTGGAAAAGTGGAATCATCCCCTATACACGGTACGTGATGTCAATCAATTTTGAATGCAGCCGAGTACTTCCTTGACAGAGACGGTGACATACAGGAAGACAACATGAAATAAAAATGAACATTGAACTGACCTAGTAAACTACTAATTGTTCACACCAACACAAACCCAAACTATTTCAGTATAAACTGAAGCAGTTTGGGGGCGGTGACTCTTGCAGTGACTCTTGCAGTGACTCTTGCAGTGACTCAGAGCAGTGAAACCTGCCTGGTTTGTGAGGGGGAGAAAAAGGGGGAAAACCTCTTTGCTTTTTCATCTCCACACTGCCGGGCAAGGAGACGAGGAAATACATCATGAGAAAAGCAGTAGCTCTGACACAAGCCGACACGTGCACGTGAGAGTGCACGTATCCTCCTCTCTCTCGCTCTCCTCCATTAACCCCACCCCCCATTCCTCTACCTCCATCTTTCCTGTCCTACTCCTGTCTCATTCCCCCACTCTCACCTCCCCCCGTCCCATTCCTCCCTGCCTCCTTCCTCTTGCTCTTCCTGTAACTCTGAGTGTGGTAAATAGGTCATTGTCTGAACTGAGTCATTTATGATGAAACATGAATCAGTTGGCAAGGGGGTTTAAAGACGCACAGCAATGCACACAGGCACCATGGCTGCAAACACACAGACGCTTGCAAATCAGGTAAAATCCCCCATTTAAAAAAAAAACAAACCAAGATCTACATACATCAAACAGACTTGCACAACCCGTGGGTGTTGTTTACCCGTGGGTGCACAACCGCGGTTTGGGTTCGTTCTCCTTCCCTTCAGCGTTCAGACAGTCAAACAGTGCGAACACTCAAACCCATACGCAGTACAGTGCATGCAGGTAGACCGTGTTCTGCGTTATGACGACTATCTGGGCTTCTCAGGATGACGACGGAGCAGTTGCAGTCATTGGGGTAGTTTTCATTCGAGACGAGCTGACTGTCCTGAGCTGTCACAGCCCATCTGGGGATACAGCTAAGTCGCTAGCAATGCTACCAGTCTCTCTTGATGTCTGCGAAGCATTAACCCTCCTGTTGTCTTCGGGTCAAAATGAGTTTAAAAGCAGAGAAAAATCCCCTAAAATAATTTTTTTCAACTTGAAATTTGATGACTTTTCCTAGATTGACCCCAACATTAGAAAAAGTGAAATGTTGCCTTTATTCATATTTCCATGTAAGCTGTACAAAAAAATGTACTAACATTGTCTTCGGGTCAAAATGACCCAACAGTCAAAATGAAAGGAGTGGTGTCTCCTGAATAAATGCATCTTTCTGCCATGTGAAGAGGTTAAACTCAGGTATTCACACAATTTGTGGTGAATAACAAATTGTTTCTTCAGGCAAAATAGATTTGGTGTTTAAAATTCAATTAAGCTGCTTTATTTTGGGGGTTTAGTGAAGGCGGGTCATTTTGACCCGGAGGACAAGAGGTGTATACAGAATGTGAAGACAACAGGAGGGTTAAAAACATTCTCTCAACGCGGCAGCGGATGCAGCTCGGTATGGAAAAGACAGCTGACATGCCGACATCAACACAAAATAGATGGTTAGATTTGGTACACGGATAAACTAAAACATCGTAAGGGACTAGAACGGGACCTCCAGGTCAGATAGCTGACCTGGAGGTGACTCGTGGCCATGTTGGCATTGCAAATACATTCCAACTACATACATTATATAAAGAAGAGCTGTCAACAGTATGTCTCTTCATCAGCAGGTCAAAAAGGTTATGTTGTACCTTCAACCTGTCATTTCCAGCATCAGCTCAACATCATTGCACTCTTTTAAACTACTACGTGTCAACAATGTCATTCCTGTCCCATCATCAACAAAACCAAAAGTAGCCTCCCCAAAATTGTATCATTACGGGGTACTGATTTCAGTGTACCGATACTTATCAAAAGTCATATCAACGGTGTCAAACATAAAGTGTGAGATTTATCAAAAACAATACCAGTAATAAGCAAAGTGTCAACATTAGAAGTCTTCCCCACATCAGTCACACTAGTCAGTCAGCACTACTCCCACCTTTCTCACCGGAGTCGACATTATCCCATCATCGTCATCATCGCCATCATCATTTCTGTCCTATTCAATAATCAGACTTTTATAAATGTTGCCATGTTGCTGACAGTCGATCAACTCAGATACTGAACTGTAAACCGAGGAGAGTATTTCTCATCGCTGTCATTAAATGTGACAGACATTCGGGGTCGTTCAAGTCCTCGGTGTCCTATTAAAGTCATCGCCGTTGCGCTCCAGACAGACAGCCGGACGATTGGCGGCATCGCCCCCAGTGGTGAGAGTCATTAGCACAGCTGCAGCTTAGCAGATGATAACACAGCTTTGTTTAATGGACGCTCTGGCTTTACAGCCCAAAGCCCTCATTTCACCAGCTACTCCGCCTGGCTGTCTCTAAACCTTATCCTGGCACACACACACACACATACACAGACACACATACACACACACGTCAAAAGTAATCTCATAACACTGAGTGATAAGTCACACATTCACACACAAACACAGATGCACACACTTAGAAAAAACAAGGACAGAAGCCCTTATTCTGACCAACAACATCTTTCTACAGAGAAAACTGGACAGCAGTGATAATAAACGATGCACAAACCAGATCTTGACATCTATTCCTCAAAAACACACTCAGGTCCTCAAACATGCACATCCATTCAAAAAATTGTGTGTGTGTTACCTGCCAGATGTGTGTTTCTGTCCTCTATTTCCTGCCCCACCTCCTCTACCTCTGCCTTCCTTCCCTCCAACCAAGTGCTGGCCTGACTTCTCTCGGGCCCCCAGGGGCCTCCCCCGCACGCCGTCCAGGCCCTCAGCTGCCGTACGAGGGCCGGTAGCTCCGGGGACGGGCCCCCGCAGGCCGCCGGGGGGGTCCCCGGAGCCCCCAGACCGACGAAGGGGGAGCTTCACCTGGACGGACCCCCACCCCGACACCGACCCCCACCCTGAGGCCGGGGTCCCGCAGCTCAAGACCTGGCCCCCAGAGCCCCTCCAGCACCGGCATCCTCACTCCGAGAGATAACGGAGAGGTGATGCGTGCGACGGGAAACAGCGGGATGAATACGCGAAAAGTTGAAAGTAAAGAGAGAGGGATGAATACAGACGGAGGAGGGAAAGGATAGAGGAGATGGAGACAGGAAGCAGTGGGGATGAAGGACAGTGGAAGAAAGACAGCAGCGAGAGAGAGAGAGAGAGAGAGAGAGAGGATCAGGGAGAGAGAGAGATTGAAAGCAGCAGTAGGAAGAGCATCCGTCTCTATCCCTGTCTCCCAGAGTCTGCTATTGATGCTCTGCCCTCCTACTGCCACTCTCTCTCTCTCTCTCTCTCACTCTCTCTCTCTCTCACTCTGTCTCGCCAATGTTGATGTGGAGTCTAAGCCCCTCCTCCTCCCCCTGCTCTGTACTCTCTCTCTCTCTCTCTCTCTCTCTCTCTCTCTATTACTATTCGCTCTGCTGCCAGAGAGCAACCGATGGATGGGTGTGACCCAAAGTGGGGCGGTGGGTTCTTGGGACATGTTTTGGACGTAACTTCATAGTCACGTTTTCATGACGGTAATACTGTATCAATCAGTCGCTTTGTTGACGTCACTTAAAAGCTCCCTCTGCAACATGTCATGCACCTTCCCATTTACTTTTGACCCAATCCGTGCATATCTGGTTATAAGGTTAAAAGGTCGTCCCAAAAATGTTGAGCGTGTACCGAGTTCGTACCTGTCCACCATCCCATAGGCGGACGTGCTTCACCTGTGATCCGCGACTGAGAACGCCCGCTCCCTGGTTAGCTAGCAACACCAAAAGGTATTTTACAATTTTCCAAAACACTTCTGGGCCTGGAAAACATATTTTCAAATGACATACCTTTTCCACGACTGTGGGAACCCTGGACATGTTTTTCCTGAGACCCACATCCAACACACACACACACACACACACACACACACACACACACACACACACACACACACACACACCATATATATATGTCTGTATGACTGAGGTCCTACATCCCACACCTTTTACATATTTAGAGTATTATTGCTGTTTGAAATAAAAAAATAAGTTAGTATAAGTTTCTCATCATTTTCCTTTGACTTTCCCGGCGTCTTCAAAAGTATGATCTATTTGATGTAAGGTTGTCCTATAGTTCAGGATTGGACATGGGCCAAGGAGGACCGAAGCAAAAGCCTCTTTTCTCCATCCTGATGAAAAACCAGACCAGAAAACCTTTTCCCACCAGGACAAAAACAAGTGTAGTTGCAACTGTGTAGGTGGACTGAACCAGGGTGGGGTCCATTATAGCTCCATTATAACAATCTGACATGCTCACATTCACGGACAATGTCTGCCTTCAGGCATAAAGGCTGTCTTTAGCCCCGTGTTAATCTTTTGGGCTATGATCAAACCGATTGGCCCACCTTCTCCACAAGATACCTACTTCCCATCAATTCCATTTTAAGCTTCAAAATCTGAATTTATGCTTGTGTGCTATGTGTGTTCTTAAATCCTGTTCATGTATCTGTGCTACTCAGTGACTGAATCTCGACCAATTTCAACTGAGATGGAACTGAACTTCACATCTGGCTGGTACAAACATGGCCTTGATCAAAAATAAAATATTAAAAAGCAGATTTATGGTGAAATTAGCTTGGCAAGACCTTCGTGTTCTCCTTCGCACGCAGGCATCTGAGGACAGGCACACACATAGGCATGGACGATGAAGGATGTTACTGATTTGTTCCTTCCAGAAACACTGAGTCACATGCAGACACAAGTACTGAGA
Source organism: Hoplostethus mediterraneus (assembly GCA_034670385.1). Taxonomy (NCBI): domain Eukaryota; kingdom Metazoa; phylum Chordata; class Actinopteri; order Trachichthyiformes; family Trachichthyidae; genus Hoplostethus; species Hoplostethus mediterraneus. Next base: position 4,194,108 of record JAXDDW010000021.1, on the reverse strand, counting down.
CACACACTCATGTATGTACCCCCCCCCCCACCCAAAAGCCTTGACTGTCACATTTCAGACACAAGTTCCAAGATGGCCACGGGGCAAAGAGCAATAGGGTACAGCACATGTGCATATTAGTTTTGAGAAAGACACACAGAGAGACTTATAGAGATAGAGACTTATAGAGATAGAGAGAGAGAGAGAGAGAGAGAGAGAGAGAGAGAGAGAGATGATGGTCAGCAGGAGCCTCTAGATCCGGCCAGTGGACTGCTGAGAAAGCAGAGTCCCAATCGTAGAGAGAGAGAGGAATTTTTCATTTTTAGGAAGCGGGTCAGCCAGAGAATGAAGTGGCTTGTCTGAACTAAACAGTAGGAGGGTTTCTGTCTGTATCTGTGTTTGCTTGCTTCTTGTGTGTGTGTGTGAGAGTGTGTGTATGTGTGTTTACTCTGTATATATTACATTACATTACAGTCATTTAGCAGACGCTTTTATCCAAAACGACTTACAATAAGTGCATTCAACATAGGTAGGTAAGAGAACTACTAGTCACCAGAAATCGTAAATGTATTTCCTTCCTCAACAAGCATCTAAGAGCAGAACCAGCGCTGAGGTAGAAGTGCAATAAGCTACCAAATTTTTATTTAAATAAATGAGACAAATTAACAAGTGCTAAGAGGAAGGGTCCGGGTAGTGTTTCTTGAAGAGGCGGGTTTTCAGCCTGCGGCGAAAGATGGGCATATATACAGTACTGTGCAAAAGTCTTAGGCACATATAAAACAAATCCGTACAGCGAAGATGCTGTGATGCCCCATCAGATCTGGATTTCCCACCAAAATGAACTTTCATATATTGTGTTTACTCTGCTTGCCCAAACTCGGCATCTATTGCAGCCCAACCGTCCTGGTAGGGGGATCCCTCTCTGAGTAGCCCCTCCCTCTCTGAGTAGCCCCTCCCTCTCTGAGTAGCCCCTCCCTCTCTGAGTAGCCCCTCCCAAGGTTTCTCCCAATTTTCCAATAAGGTTTTTGTGGGAGTTTTTCCTTGTCCTCTGTGAGGGTCTAAGGCTGGGGGATGTCGTGTACTAATCATTTATTATTTTCACATGTTGGGCACTGTGAAGCCCTTAGAGACTGTAACGGTGATTAAGGGCTATACAAATAAATGTGATTTGATTTGATTTGAGAAATAATGAAATTAAAAGTTCCTAAATATCAAAATTTGACTATAAAGAGCAGTAATGTAAAGAAAAAACAAAGAATAAATAAAAATCTAGGGCCAAATTCATATTAACAAATCTAGGGTGCCTAGGACTTTTGTACAGTACTGTATATATATATATGTGTGTGTGTGTGTGTGTGTGTGTGTGTGTGTGTGTGTGTGTGTGTGTGTGTGTGTGTGCTGCCTTTTGGCTAGAACAAGCAATAACAAGACTTCCCTTTGTTATTGCATCACTGTTATCATAGATCTAACTTTGCTTCACACTTGGCCACATCTGAATGTCAACTTATCCGTTTGTCAGAATGACAATTGAGAATGTGGTTATGTTCAACAGCCAACTCAAAACAGAGAGAGAGAGATTATACTGGGACAAAGGTTAGTAAAAACATGAACCATGGTTACCAAATGTTTGGAAACATTCAGTTCAACAATACATGACTGACAAGACCTACAGGATATGATTGTTGTCAGTGCGCTGGTGTAGTCGGGTCAGTTACAGTTCTTACCCAGCATGAGAACTCGTATGGCATTCTGCTCTGACCTTTCAAATGAGGTTTCTCCAGACCTCTGTGAAAGAGGGGGGGAGAGAGAGAGAGATAGAGGGGAGAGAGAGAGAGAGAAAGAGAGAGGTTAAATATTACAACATCCAAAAATATATCGCAATCATTGAACAAGGCCACAGACCGCGCTGAAAGGAAGAAATACTGCTAACAGGCATCAGGACATTCAGCTCAATGCATCATCACACAGACCCTTGTTGCCCTGTAGCACCAGTCTGCCAACCTGCGGTGGCTGTCCACACTGCCACCTTTTGAACGGTTGTTTTTTAAATCGGCAGTGAAATCGGCTGCTGTGTCTGATTGGGACGAAAACCTGCAGTCTCTTGGTCCTGCATGAGACCCACTGCAACAGACGTTAGATCCAAGGGGAAACTCTGCGGTAAGCCAGTCGAGGACAGGCATGAACACCCTGATTGGTGTGACTTGTGCGGGTACTGTAATTGTCTCTACTGTGTGTGTCTTGTGCCTTCTAAGTTAGTTATAGCCGAGACACTTTGACAGAGGACAACAGAACAAGAATCCCTACATTATGGGCTACAAGAGAATACACACTTAATTTATACAAATATGTCAAACAAATGATTCACTAGTGTGTCTTTTCAAAATTCAAAATTAGATTCTAGACGATACTAAAGATTGGCAAGGCTGCCTGCCTCATTTTGTGGAAACAATGAGGGGACAGGAAACATTTAAATCATCTTTCAGTTGTGACAAAGCTGAATTTCCTCCAGGTTAGCTGTCTGTTATTGTCAACTCAGTGACGTAGTGGTAAATATAAAAGGTGGGGAAATTATCACCTCCACTCAGAGTACCACAAGGAAAACAACCACAAACATCACCAAATCACCAAATACAATATATACCCAACGAAAATCAAGTATATTTTCCAGAAAGTATAAGCAGCGATGTATCTTACATCAGCAACATTAATTTAAAAAGGTGGGTAAACTGAGTGGAGGTGGATTTACCCCTGGGTCTACCTGTGGTCTGCAGCAACCAGGCTGCTGTAAAGCTGTCAGTCCCCTGTGGGAATATGATGCCAACACTGTAAGAATAATGTAATGACAGCCTAGGAGATATAAATACCATAAAGTACGATGAGGTCACTGTAAACTCACGACAGAGTGCCACAAACACACTGCAAGTCCCTATAGGAATGTAATGTTACTTCGGAGCAACTCTCTGAGTGTACGAAGCTACTTTGGTGTCTCCACAGGGAGGGAGGACCCGCAACATGCAGTAAGAAGTCTCGCGTCTACGTACCTCGACCATTAAACAGGACATTGAACCATCCTGGCCGCGCGCGGATAACAAGTGAATGCGGTGGAATCGCGTGCCTGCCGAGCGTTGTCATGGAAAGCGCAGGATTCAACCGCGTAGAGCACGAGAGGGTGACTCTGACCCTGGCTGACACCGGTTTCAAAAACAAACTAGTTCATCTCCCACCGGTGTTTACGCCTGACCTTACTCGTCCTCTGAAGACCGTGTCGGGTTAAAACACGCAGTGTGAAGTTGTTGTGTTCCCGCCCCCCTCCCCGAACCCCCGCTGCCCCTGCTCGCTCGTTCGCTCGTGTCCTGTCGACTTGGTTGTGCGCCGCACAGAGAGGAGGGGCTGGTCGTAGCATCAGGGGGGCGGGACCTGACAGGAACGAACCTATCAAGACAGTCGTTGACTTGACTACAATTGGCGTTCTTTCAATTAACCGCCCCGTACGCACCGAAGGCGGGCGGACGGCTCGCGGACTTGTAGCTGTTTTTTCCGCTCGGGGCGGAAAATCTGCGCGCGCAATACGCGTCTGTGAGCTTGCGCGTCTGGTGGGTACGGGGCGTTCTACAGGGGCGTCAATTCATTAGCTAGGTAATTCCCAACCTGAGGCCGGGACACCACCAGGGGTCCTCGAGGGGTTTTCAGCATGAGTCAGTAGGGCATGGCACCGAATATGTTTTTGTAGTTTTAATAATTGTAATGGAGAGCAAAGTTTCAGCAAAGGCAATCTATTTGGAAGGCATATATATATATCACACCAGGGGTTGTTCCCTCTAAGCTGTGTGTGTGCAAGACAGTTTGGTGATATGCCTAATATTTATAACATTAACTAAATAATATCTTTTGAGTCATCAGTCATTACGCATTTCATCCTCAGACATAAGAAAGTTTCAACGTTTTAGTGACAAACTTTATTAGATTCGGGGACTTTTCCATTCCTTAGGTTTTAAGGAACTGACACCCCTCAGTTCCAGGGAATCCCCAGCATTGACATATGGTTTAATTTCAGTATTATTTCACATTAGCACAATGAGAGAATGTATAAGGCTGGCTGTTTTCATCTTAGGTTTCCCTGTCCCCACTGTTGTTACCTATACTACAGACAGTTATATAATTCTCTATGAAGCCATATATATATATCTGTTTATTCAGATGGGGTTCTTCAGGACAAAATCTATTTGATAGACCATATTATGAAAACGGTTGGAAACATCTGCCCTAAGGTATTACTTACAACTAATACAGTATAATTTACAAAACTTTGAATCCAGCTCATATCAACTACAGTTCGGGGGACCAATTGTGTTATGATGACACAATATTATTATTTGGTCAAAATGCTTAAATATTAAACATAGGTTGCCAACTATCTGCACAGACACACAATTTCTGGCAATCTTTGTTTGATCTTTGCTCTCCAGTATAATGACAAAAACTACAAAATCTTATTTGGATTCAGGCCAAGGTGGCAAGTGGATGATTTACCATATCTAGTTTATATAATAATTTGAAATACCTCGAGTTGGGGAAGTCAGCATTCAGAATTGACAACAAGCTCCTCTAAATCTACTTCAGATTGCCCTGGATGAGTAGGCAAGATTTTTGTCCTCTGAGGACAAAAACGTGGCATTTCTCTCCTATCTTTGGCAACGTGATGTGAAAAAGGAAAATACAGAAAAACGGGTTGACTTCCAAATATCAAATTTTCATAGCTGCTTAGGGAAGAAATTTCCTGTGGAACATGTATAAGTGCCTGGAATAAACGGTTTTGCCATAATATGGGCCCTTTAATGTCTCAAAGGGGGAGCCTGCAAAGCTACTAGAGAAAGTTTCTTGGCAATAAAGAGGTTGTGGTCTCTCATAATCTCTTCTTCAGCTGTTGCTCCAGGGCCACACCATCAATTACAGCCACAGAGAAACATTTCTATTGGCCTAGAAGTCCACCAAATGGCTTTCTGAAGTTGAAGAAGGTAGTGGGTTAGTAGTCAGAGATAGGGTATTTTTTCCATGGCCTACCATCCATTCAACATTATTATTTAGACTAGTGGCTGTTAAATCTTTCAAAACACTGATGTGAAAGTGTTGGTCTTTATCATTTAGGCCTGAGACAAGAAAACAGTTGTAGTCCAAAATTAGTGTGCAAACTAGCACATTCATATGTGTGTGCATGTGTGTGTATGTGTGTGTGTGTGTTTTAGTTAAACATGTACTCGATGTACTTGAACTGTTTATGTTTAGAATAAAGGGACAGGTTCCAGAAAACCCCTGGTGTGTGTGTGTGTGTGTGTGTGTGTGTGTGTGTGTGTGTGTGTGTGTGTGTCTATTAATTGTATAATATTTTCCAGCTCTCCTATGTAATATGAAGCTGTGTGTCCCCAACAGGAACAACCTTATGTCTTGTCAGAGTTATGAAATCTGAGTGCATTGCTCTTGGAGTTACAGCATACATTTTAATCCCAGCTCGCTCTCTCTCTCTCTCTCTCTCTCTCTCTCTCTCTCTCTCTCTCTCTCTCTCTCTCTGTGTGTGTGTGTGTGTTCCTGCCAGGTTTTTTAACCTCAGATTGCGATGTAATCCCTGATTAGGGGATCAGCAGCAAGTGTGTGTGTTGGAAACTCTTGATGTTCTGCACTGGCTTTTGGCTCGTGTCTCTGTCCCGTGATCAAAGGTTGACAAGCTTGAGTTCGGAGAACAAAGTGACAACAAGCAATTTGCGTGTCAGCAAGGTTCTGAGTATATTCACACTTGCACACAACCTTCACATCTGATTCTTCACAACAGGATATGGAGTAATCATGCAGGCGTGGGTTTTAGCCTGCATTTCTGAGAATCCATTTACCTGTCTGAGTCTGCTCACTACAGCATCCTGTGATGGCAGACTTTCAGTAATCTGCCCAGCAACAACCAAATCAAATAGAATCAAAATATTGTGTATGTGTGTGTGTGTCGGATGTCAATTACTGTAGATTACAAAGGCTGGCTGTTGCAGCCATTTTCTATGTTTGGTTATTGATTATTTATTGTTTATTTGTTGTAATTGTCTTTTTGAACACTTGGTGGTGTATGGGTGCAGAAAGGCATATAGGTGAGCTCACAGGTGAAGGTGAGTGTGATTGCAGGTGATTGAGACCGGGATGAGCACACAGTTTTTGATCGTGTAACCAGGCACACGCCTTTGTTCTGTTGTATTGTTTTATTAGAATAAACACTCTTAAACGCTACAGAAGTCGTCTGTATTGAGTTCACGCGTCCAAACTTAGTTTTCCCAGTCTAGCAATCCCTCAGTGACTTTGAGTAGCAATAGTCACTACATTAAGTCAAAAACTGTGAGACTGACAACGTGCCACATAACCGTGGAGAGTTTAATGGCCAGCGTGGCCGCTTTATTTGCACACCGCAATCTCACGGCCCGGGTCTTGACAGCAGCTGCTTGTCGGCGCCGTCTCCTCCGCCGGTCGTCCGCCCCGGTCCCGGTGGGCCAGCCGCGAAGCCCCAAGGCTGCCCCAGCCTGCCAGGCTTCCAGGGGCATCCCGCCCCAACCCCGGCTGGTCAGCCCTTGCAGGCGGCTCCCGACCGCCCCCGGACCTCCGCGGGACGCCGCGGCAGGAGACGGCCCGCGCCCGCTCCCGCTCCGCTCTCCTCCGGCCGACTCTCACACTGGCGCGTTCTCCCTCTCGCGCTCACAGTCACACACGTTAAAAGGGCCCGGCTGCAATTAGGCTTAATTGGCCGCAGCCGGTCCCGGATCCAGGGAAGATTCCACTCTCCCCTGGATCCACGTTCAGCCTCACCCCACCCTCCTCCCAGCTGCCACAGAGACGTACACTATATTGCCAAAAGTATTGGCTCACCTGCCTTGACTCGCATATGAACTTAAGTGACATCCCATTCTTAATCCATAGGGTTTAATATGACGTCGGTCCACCCTTTGCAGCTATAACAGCTTCAACTCTTCTGGGAAGGCTTTCCACAAGGTTTAGGAGTGTGTTTATGGGAATTTTTGACCATTCTTCCAGAAGCGCATTTGTGAGGTCACACACTGATGTTGGACGAGAAGGCCTGGCTCTCAGTCTCCGCTCTAATTCATCCCAAAGGTGTTCTATCGGGTTGAGGTCAGGACTCTGTGCAGGCCAGTCAAGTTCATCCACACCAAACTCTCCCATCCATGTCTTTATGGACCTTGCTTTGTGCACTGGTGCACAGTCATGTTGGAACAGGAAGGGGCCATCCCCAAACTGTTCCCACAAAGTTGGGAGCATGGAATTGTCTAAAATCACTCGGTATGCTGAAGCATTCAGAGTTCCTTTCACTGGAACTAAGGGGCCAAGCCCAGCTCCTGAAAAACAACCCCACACCATAATCCCCCCTCCACCAAACTTTACACTTGGCACAATGCAGTCAGACAAGTACCGTTCTCCTGGCAACCGCCAAACCCAGACTCGTCCATCAGATCGCCAGATGGTGAAGCGCGATTCGTCACTCCAGAGAACGCGTCTCCACTGCTCTAGAGTCCAGTGGCGGCGTGCTTTACACCACTGCATCCGACGCTTTGCATTGCACTTGGTGATGTATGGCTTGGATGCAGCTGCTCGGCCATGGAAACCCATTCCATGAAGCTCTCTACGCACTGTTCTTGAGCTAATCTGAAGGCCACATGAAGTTTGGAGGTCTGTAGCGATTGACTCTGCAGAAAGTTGGCGACCTCTGCGCACTATGCGCCTCAGCATCCGCTGACCCCGCTCCGTCATTTTACGTGGCCTACCACTTCGTGGCTGAGTTGCTGTCGTTCCCAATCGCTTCCACTTTGTTATAATACCACTGACAGTTGACTGTGGAATATTTAGGAGCGAGGAAATTTCACGACTGGACTTGCACAGGTGGCATCCTATCACAGTACCACGCTGGAATTCACTGAGCTCCTGAGAGCGACCCATTCTTTCACAAATGTTTGTAGAAACAGTCTGCATGCCTTGGTGCTTGATTTTATACACCCGTGGCCATGGAAGTGATTGGAACACCTGATTTCAATTATTTGGATGGGTGAGTGAATACTTTTGGCAATATAGTGTATTTGTGTATGCATTGAAAAAACATATTTGTGAACAGAGACATATATAACTGACCCCATAAGTTTGCACCTATAAAAATCACACAGACACACATACCACAACCCACGTCCTGTTTTGGCATTTCAGAGTAAGATAAAAATAATATAACCAGTACATCCTGTTGCATAGCAACTGTCAGTTTATTATTTAACAATATTTTTGAAGATATTGTTTAAATGTTGGATTCAAATGGATTGGAAAATGTTACGGTCAAATCTGACTGTTTCCAACTCTTTGCTGTCATGAATATGGTTTATTTTATGTGATTACCACAAAGCTGCCGCCACGTCTACATCTTTCTCTTTGACTCCAACCCTTTTCCCTTCGACTGCTTCTCTCTCAGTACTTCTATGTGTCATCTCACACGCCCATAGAAGCACTGAGCAAGAAGCAGTACATCTGTGTGTGGTTGCACACCCACATAGTACTGCTTCTCTCTCAGTACTTCTATGTGCGTGTGAAACAACACGGTAACATTCTCTTTCACTTTCTCACTTTACTTACCCTCCATTCCATTATAAAATATCCAGGCTCTCTCTTTGATTGATCCCAGTTTGTGATAATAAATTAACATAGTTTCTTCTAGTCTTTAATATATTCACAATAATACATCAATGGTGGTTATTTTTGGACTGCCCAAACATGTGCAAGTTTGCATAACTATTCAACCACAACAACTAAGTTTCCACACTAGCAAAAATGTTTTCAACATTTCAGATTACAGGTACTCAGATGTCATATTTAGGCCGAATCCCATTTCACCCCTTGGCCCTCCAAACGGAGATTTTTCAGGGCCAAGCCGAAGCCGTAGGGGTGAAAATGAGAATGGGATTTGGCCCAAGTATTAAAGATTAATTTCTATATAGCAGGGGTTTATCAATATACTCACATAAATAATATTAATAGTTGTATTCATATTTTGTATTCATATTGGAAAAATATTGGGTCAAGATAAAAACAAGTTATATAACCAGTGATTGTTTAATGTGCAGACTTGTAGTACTTGAGTTTGCCAAACCTAAACCAAGAGGGACTGAGGGGAGGGGGAAGTGAGATCCCATTGGTAGAAAGACCAAAGGAGGATGTATCTTAATAATGACTATAAAACCTGTGTGCATATTGTTTAATCTTTTATGCATGTATTGGTATATGTCAGTATATGGATGTGAGTAGTATGTGTGAGATGTGGGGGAGGCTACGAGAAATTAAAATCAACTGAGAGATCGTCATTTCCATGTAGGGGTGCATGTGAAGTTGACTGAGACTTGATTAACTTTGTCAATCTGACCTACACGGATAAATGTTACATCTCTCCTTCACAGATTGGATGTTTTCTACGTAAAAAGAGGTAAGGTTGTGTTGGACTACATTTTTTAAATTCATGAAGAATTGATTTGGGGGTACAGCTTAAATCAATGTAATTTATTGTATACTTCAAATTAATATAATAGATTATTCCTTCTGTAACCAGAAACAATGGCTAGACCTTTAATGTAAAGACCTACATTTCAATTCTATTGTTCAAGTGAAAGTGAAATCATTACTCCTGCTAAATGTTACACAAGACTAAGAGAAGGGCAAAGACAATTATAGACAGAAAATGATCTGGAAACAAGATGTCACAATGTTAAAATATAGCCTCCTATCGCCCAGGATCTTTTTAGACCAAGTCGTAAATGGGGAGACTAGCGACAAATCTAGCGACTTTTTCTGGTGTTATTGGAGACTTTTGGAGACTCTGACGTCCTCAGTCCTCGCGCAGCAGTCCCTCCCAGCTGCCGTCAGAGCAGGAGATGTTCACCCCTCCGCGTCCAGACTGCAAATGAATCGCGCATGCGCGAAGCCGCCGCTGGCTGATCCCGCCCTGGTTTACAGTCAGGGCGGGAAATGCAAAGAATCGACAGAAGAAAGTTCATTAGTTCTAAACATATTTAGGGTGTTTTTTACTCACTTTTTGTCTCTTTTTGTCACGCCGTTATTCATCTCTCTTACAGCGTCCATTACAATTACATGCATTTGGCCAATTATGCAAATTACGTGTAAATATGAGAATATCAGAAATATGCACCTGTTGAATAAACTTTCCGAAATCGGTGGACTATATGGGTTCGTTTGGATCTCGTCAAGGCACTCTTACGTGGGGGTCATAATTGAGAAACTATGTACTCACCCCGTTTAGCAGCTGCCTGTATTGAGATCCTGTTCGTGACGCCAATTTGTTGAATAAACTTTGATCGAGACAGAAGTTCTTTTAAATACAATCATGAATTACATGAGCACATTTATTATAAAACAGAGAACAAGACAATACAGGACAATACAAGACAATACTGAGCTCAGGAGAGATGCGTCACGTAGATGAGTGTACGGATCTCCGCTATAGAAGCATCAGGGCAAAGTTTATATAGCTAAAGGAAACAATAAAGGGGATGAATATGCAAAAGCGCTATCTACTAGGGGAAGGACTAAAAGCATTGACGCATCTAGTGAGGTCACAAGGCTACACGCAGCAGATATCTGGGTACACGTGGCTTAAGGAAGTAATGGGGGAGGCTTTCTGGATGGTACCGGCTCTTTGGGCGACTATGTTATGATCTGACCTGACCTGTGGCCTGCATTACCAGGCACCAGTCGTTCTCCCTTCATCTAGACTAGGCACATCCTGTCCTCCCAACTATGATATGCGACTATTGACAAGACATGCACCCAGACACCTCGGCGCCTCACCATGTGTGACCCAACAAGTGCATACACTAAGGCCTAATGAGCTTAAGCAACTATAAAACATAGGGGATAACAGTACTAAGGGATAAACAAGAATATCAAAGGTAACATACGTAAATTCTACCACAGCACCAGAGAAGTCCATGTGTACAAGAGAATGCTTTAATTTACTACATCTACTAAACCTTCACTTTTAAGCCCTGTGTAGCCTAATTTTAGCCTAGATGAAACCATTTAGATGTCTTTTAAACAGCTAATCAACATGTGTTTGTTTTGTTTTGTCTGTATAACAAAGTAGTTGTATTTTTATTCATGCTCTAGGATGCCTATCACCATCTGGCAAAAGGGACTATCGATGGAAACTAGCCTTTTGGCTAATTCGAGTACATTTACATGTTAAATAGGTCTTTTGATATGTTGATTAATGTACACTGTCCCTTGTTTAAATAAATAAATTCAAATTCAAACATAAAATTGTTCAGTGGGCAGTGTAGAAATTACCAATTTCATTCAAAGGGGTTTACATGAATATCGGACATTTGTGTATTTGTGTTTTTATGGCTTTTTTATGCGCAATGACGTATATCCGTATGCGACAACCATACGTTAACCGTGTGAACTATGTGGACCATGTCAGCCATGTTTTCTATAAAAGTAAACGTATGTATCTTTAAACATTTTCCCAAAAAATGTAATGTTAGCAAATAAGTGTTCGGTACAGAGTATAGTATGTCAAAGAACAACTTATACAGCTGAAATGATCGTGTTTGCACTAACGTGTGGTTTGACTTGGTTAGGGTATGCAATCGCAATAGCAACATTAGCATTTGTTAGCAAATGTGCATTCATTCAAACATTTTGGTGTAATAATACAGACAATAAATTACTTTCATTTTAACAATGCACTTTTTATGATATTGTAGTATTCCATCCAGTGTGTCGATGATCCGACTGGACTTCCTGGAATAATTGTGTACGATGAAAAAACAGTGACCTTTCGTCAAGTGAGTTACCTACCTGCTAGTTTTAAGTACACATTCAGTCTCTGTGATTTGATGTTGTGTATCATTTTTTTCTGTATTCTGAATTATGTGTTTTCTGCTCCTGGCCAGGATACCAACAAGGACTCATGTTTTGGTGGAGGACAAGGACCCTCACAGGTCAATGAACTTTTATTGTGGTTGCACTACACTTTGTGTATGTGATGTGAAAACCTCTTACTCATACTGACATAAATCCCTTAGAATCTACAGACGGGTGACAAATGAAAGGAAAAACCAACATAAAGTGTCTTAGTAAGGTGTTGGGCCAGAACTGCTTCACTGCACCTTGGCATAGATTCTCCAAGTCTCTGGAGCGCTACTGGAGGGAGGGAACACCATTCTTCCAAACGATATTCCCTCATTTGGTGTTTTGATGATGGTGGTTAAGATCTGGTAACTACTAAGGCCATAGCATATAATTCACATTATTGTCTTACTCATCAAACCATTCAGTGACCCCTCGTGCCTTGTGGATGGGGACGTTGTCATCCTGGAAGAAACTACGTCCCATCAGGATAGAAATCACAGGATGAAGTTGATCACTCAGAATAACTTCGTATTGATTTGCAGTGACCCTTCCCTCTAAGGGGACCCAAAGCATGCCAGGAAACAGAGCCGCCGGACCCCCTCACTGTAGGGGTCAAGCATTCAGGCGTGTACCGTTCTCTTAGTGTAGTCTTTGTGACTGAAGCTCCTGCCATCGGTGCCCCAATAAAAAAACCCTCTTTCAAAGTCATTTAGATCTTTTCCTCCTGCAGCCTTCTCACCATTTTTATACATGCCACAGAGCATGATGGGATGTTAAATGCTGAATTGTATCATGCAGTACACCTGTATGGAAGCATCTACATTTGATATGTTTCTCCACTCACTTATTCAGGTGTAATTTGTCTTGCCACCTCATGATATGAACAATTGTGCTATAATTCTGTCTTGTTTGCTCCGTCTGTCTGTGCAACAACTCTACTGTAGTTCTGTGAGAGCTTTCCAATTCCCCTGTCGTAATGATGAGGACATGCCTATGGAGGTTGATCAGCAAGACGTCATCAGTCATTCACAAGGCCAGGTAAGAGTGACTTTGGGCTCTTCTCCCAGTCAATGCAAATTTTGTCAATATTTCACTGTATGAGGTCCAGTTGTTAACTGAACGGATGAGTCCAACAAAGGGAGCAAGAGGAAAATTGAATGTAGCCACAAATTTAGAGGGTGCACTATTTTGTGTTGGTTACAAGAGGGGTTGGTATGAGGCCGTCCAACCATGCATGTATAAAGCATGCAGACATACTGTACATCTGAATGATCAATAGCAACTACCAATTTTTTATATATGTTGAAATAGTTGAATTTCTACAGGTTAGCCTGACTATCTGACATTAAAGGGTGACACTATCTTGCCATTGCAGTTTTGTGACACCATCTGCTTCCCTGGCTGAAGTGGACGTCCCCATGGAGGTAGACTAGCAGGTGTAAGCCCTGATGATGACATGACAACAAGAAGTGAACCTATGTTTCGCATAGCTTAAATAAAAACTTGATTGAAAAAAGTGCCTGATTTAAAAATAATAATAATATAGTTACTGTATGAGTGACAAACAAACATTCTGAAACATCGACACCAGCATTTCTCTCACACGTAGGCCTACTAGTTTATTAATTTTGAAGAAAAACCTATGAGAGTAAGAGGATGCAAAGTATGCAGACATGACATGATTCCAGTTTGGGAGAGTTTAGGAGTTCTCAAGTACAGGGACACACTCATCACACATTCCCTTGTCCAGCTGCCTCAGGAAAGTAAAGGACAGAAAGCAAAAAGGAATGAAAGTGGGTACATATGCTTTTTGGTGGAAACATTATATGAGAGATACTGCAAAAGCAGGTAGAAAACAGCTAGCTTTCCCTTTGACACTGATAAAAATACACATGGTGTCTGACCAGAGCTACCGCTAAAATGTCTGTGGTTCTGTGTCAAACAAGTGTGGCAGGTAACACTGCCACTGATGTATTCACAGCATTCACAGTAACAGGAAGCCCATATATGGGCATTACCAATTACACAGTCCAACCAGTGAGGGTCACAGGTGCTACAAATAGGAGATAGCATGTAGCTGCCTGTGGCTCCCACACTTGTCATGACCTCTCTTGGTGTCTGCTGCCTGGATGGTACGCAGATGGCTTTGTATAGTGTGTTTTTATAGTTTTATATGGTCCTAATCTCAATGTGTTCCCCTTGTAGCTTCCCCCTGACCCCCTGGTGTCTCATGGTGCCCTGGTCTAGTTGACTGCTGCCCTTCAATTGTGGTAATGCCTCATTTGTTCAATTGGAGTCATACTAATGTGGGTGGAGTTTCTATTGATGCTGTATGTCTATTTGTTGTTTTTAACTGTTGTAGCTCGCCTGATGTGTCTGCTGGTGTGAGTCTGGTGCTGGTGCTGAGCTGGGACTGGGTGATAGCCTCTTAATTGGTAAGTAGGGTGCCTACGGCACCTGAGGTACATGTAACTGCACCACCCCCCTGAAACCTTAGTAATACCATTATGCTTTCTTACGGGCTTCACGCTGGCTGCTGTTTTGCCCACCTTTTTATATTGATAAACGCATTACATATTGTGAGCCAACTGGCATTAGTTTGTTAGTATATTTTAGGAGCTTCCACATTATTGCTACTCTGCAGCAGGTTGAGTGCCACCTGGTGGGGGGTTAGTTACTTTCCTCACCGTTTGCCGTACACCACCTCTTGAATTGCTGTGGTTTAATTAAGTTTGCCGTGTCCACTAGAGTGTATTGCACCCCCCTGGGCTCAGCCCTCTTAGTTGCCCCCAACTCCAGTGTCCCTCTCCCTCGCAGAGTTAGTCATTCCTATTGGAGCTCTATATTAGCCATTGTAGTTTTTAGTGTTTATTTTACTACTTGTATTAAATAAAATCATATTTTTGTATACTTGGAAACACGTCTTTGTCTTCACTAACAACTGAACTTGTGTGCTGTAATTAGTCCCGAGGACCTCCCCTCGTGTAACAAAAAGGTGGTGTTTTCGATTATTTAGACCTGGTCACACAAGCAAACTGTGAACCTGAGATTCAATATTCCCAATGAAAAAGAGACAGAGCGTGTTTAATTGAGTGTTTAATTCTGTTATTTTTGAAGTCTTCCAATCTACACATGTCAAAATGTAAATACGAACCCTGCAGCCCCAGCTTCACATGCCATCAAATAATGCCCAAATACCAATTAGCCTGTTTACCAACATGTAAATAAGCCTTGTAGTCTACTTGTTACTTCTAAAAAATATTGTTTACATCTTCCATGCCTAATAAAGTGTTGCATAGAGGGTGTTGAATAAATTCAGATCTAGACAGAAGTCCTTTCAATCAATCATGAATTACATGAGCACATTTATTAGCACAAAGAATACAATGCAACACTATACAACACTGAGCGCTTAGCACGCGCACGCGCACACACACACCTCCCTCCCTGGACAGTTTATAAAGCATAAGGAAAACAAATAGGAGGGGTAGGTTCTAACATACTAGCAAAGTATTACCTAATAAGGGGGAGGAACAGGTGATGGCGTAGCTTTTACACAATCTGCAAGGCCATGTGGTTATTATGGTACAAGGCGTATCTGGGCAAAGGCAGATTGGGGCCCTAAAGTGGCTCCATCCTTAAGTGTCACTACCACGACATCTTGACACCACACCAAATGTGCAGCGTCAATCATAAGACACAACGTAAGCAGGAATATACAGAATGATAAGATACATAATCATAAGGTACATAAGGGTGTACATAAATTCTTCCACAGTTCCCCCCTTTGATACCATCGGTATCACATACATCTGTTCAGCTAACCTGTTAACCTTAGCTGGAGATAGTTACCATTAAACAGGGTTGGGAACTCTTTCTATGATTAAAGCATTACAGCACACAATGATTACAATGATTAGAGATAAAAATGTAAAAATGAAGGCAACCTGGAAATCAAAAAATGGTTATGCACATTTCCATGTGATTAATACTTCTGAAAATGCTTTCAACACTCAAAATGAATCATAACGAAGGGTAAAAAGGGACGCTGAAATCAGGAAGCGCACTCTTCTAAGTTGTACTTCAGTGATTAAGATTTGGAATCACATTCCCATTCTGAGTCGTAATTCACGCCTAGTTGGTTCCAATCTATTGCGATCTGCATTTTGGGGGAGTCGGGCCTGCGCTTGGTACAAAACAAGATTGTCAGCATGGGATGAGTACACCCCATACCCCGGGATTAGTACGCCGACCACTCTTTGGAAGGTGGATAGAGTTCTTTTCCTGCGGTGTAAGGGAGTATACGAAGCAGCAATTTCAGTTGAGGTAGCTGGTCTAACCAAGGGAGCTAAGTAGGCTAGGAAACACGTGCCATGGGCATGCTTCAGGACACAGCTGTAGGCTTGTGGGCCGCAAACAAAATAAACTTGTTCAGGGAGAGGAGACGCGCTGGTAAAGTTGAATGTGAGAACCGAGGAGCAATTACTATTTCCGAGATTTGCACCTGTAGTGTCGGGGTGCTGTAGGACCGTGCGCGGCACGTGCCAACACATGGAGGAGAGATTTAGGACAAACCGGTCTCACTCCATCAGGGTGGAGCCACAAGCCTGACTCCGATTGTAAACAACCTTTGCGTGACCATAAAGCCTTCTCATTGGGCTCAGCGCAATCTTGCAGGACTGCGACATCATTAAGAGAAGGGTGTGGCTGTGCGGAAGGAGGTTGTTTCACAAGGCCTTGGAGGACCATAGAGGAAGAGGTAAGTGCAGCTTGTTTGGCAGCAGCATCTGCCATTGCATTACCTTTTGACACGGGATCAGTAGCACCAGTGTGAGCAGCACATTTAACAATGGCTAATCCTGAAGGGAGCAGAATAGCCTCAAGAAGATTTCTGATGAGCATGTTATGTTGTATGGGCTTACCGGATGACGTGATAAAACCACGGAGCTTCCACAACAAACCGAAATCATGTGTAACACCGAAAGCATACCTGGAATCTGTGAAGATCGTGGTGGTTTTACCTTTAGCAAGAATGCAAGCTCTGGTTAACGCATACAATTCTGCCGCTTGAGCAGACGTGCCAGGTGGGAGGGCATGGGCCTCGATCACCTCGGAATCTGAAACTATAGCATAACCGGAACGGTAATCACTGTCGGAAAGACGAAGAGAGGATCCATCTGTGTACAGAACAAAGTCAGAATTAGAGATCGGTGTTTGTTTGAGATCAGGGCGTGGTGATGTGGTTACATCTATCACCATTTCACAGTCATGCATGTCAGCGTCTGAAGACTCATCAGAGCTGTTGGGAAGAAGAGTGGCTGGGTTAATGGGAGGCGCTCTTTTAACAGTTATGTGAGGTGCAGAAAGAATGAACAAGAACAAGTGTACCACTGAGTGTGGGGCAAAGACAACACAGTCATGAGCCAGAACAATGGGGGCTGACTTTTCAATAATTTCAGCGACAGCAGCAATAGATCTGAGACACGCTGGCATACCACAAACTACTGGAGAGAGCTTTGAAGAGTAGTAGGCAACCGGCCTGTAATGAGAACCATGTTTTTGGACAAGGATAGCATTGACAAACCCACTGGCTTCGTGCACATAGAGATGGAACGGCTGGGTGTAGTCTGGTAAGCCAAGCGTCGGTGCTGACATCAGAGCCTGCTTGAGCCGTGTGAATGCATCATGCATTTCAGGAGACCACACAACGGCTTTGGGGGCATCCGCTATGGTCGAAGCGCGTAGGACAGAGTCCACTGATCTGTAGTCATAGATCCAATGTCTGCAATAGTTAGTCATTCCCAGAAAAGACAACATCTCAGTCTTGTTGCGTGGAGGGGTGGCTGCACAAATAGCCTTGACGTCTGTCAGGAGAGAGGAGTCTAGAGCCATGGGAGAGACGGTATCCCAAGTAAGCAACAGTGGGAAGACAAAACTGCAACTTCGCCAAAGAGGCTTTGTGTCCCTTCTCTGCAAGATGAATAAGCAGAGCGATGGAGTCGGTTTCACAGGCTTTCTTTGATGGAGAGGCAATCAACAGATCATCAGCATACTGCAACAATGTGCTCCCACCTGGGAGAGTCAATGCATCCAAGTCACACTTAACAGCGATAGAATAGACTGTAGGGCTCTCTGTGTAGCCTTGAGGTAGGCGTGTCCAGGTGTACTGCTTACCGTTATATGTGAAGGCAAAGAGGTATCTACTGTCTTCATCCAACGGGATGGAAAAGAATGCAGCACACAGATCAACAACTGTGTAGTGTGTGGAGTCTGCAGGCAAACTTGCCAGAATAGAGTTGGTATCTGCCACAAGAGGGGGTCATAGGGACCACGATTTCATTCACTGCCCTCAGATCCTGAACAAAGCGCCATTCATCTGCACGACCTGGTTTAGGGGACCGGAAGAATAGGAGTGTTGCATGGACTGTTCGTTTCAACCAGAACTCCCTGTTTCAGCAAAGATTCAATGACAGGCCTGATACCAGAGATGGCAGCAGTAGACAAGGAATATTGCCGAATGCATGGAAGTACTGCAGAGTTTTTTAGTGTCACCACGTGGGGTGGTGCTGAAGCGACAAAACCTACATGATTTTTGTGGAGCGCCCACAATCCAGAGGGAACCTTTGACAAGGCAAGAGGGGGTGAGTAGTGAGGGATGGGTGAGGGGGTTTGGAAGGAGAGGGAAGTTGGAACGGGAGGGAGGGCAGGTAGGGTTAACTTGAAACAGTGGCCGGGTAGTAACCCAAGGATCCCACAAGGGGTCGACTTTTCTTGCAGAGGTTGCTCATCTGTGAAAGAGCAACACACATGGGGCCTAAAGACACTAGTGTCTGTTAAATCTTTCAAAACACTAGGTCACACTGATGTGAAAGTGTTGGTCTTTATCATTTAAGCCTGAGACAAGAAAACAGTCGTAGTCCGAAATTAGTGTGCAAACTAGCACATCTGATTCTTCACAACAGGATATGGAGCAATCATGCAGGTGTGGGTTTTAGCCTGCATTTCTGAGAATCCCTTTACCTGTCTGAGTCTGCTCACTACAGCATCCTGTGATGGCAGACTTTCAGTAATCTGCCCAGCAACAATCAAATCAAATAGAATCAAAATATTGTGTATGTGTGTGTGTGTGTGAGTGTTGGATGTCAGTTACTGTAGATTACAAAGGCTGGCTGTTGCAGCCATTTTATATGTTTGGTTATTGATTATTTACTGTTTATTTGTTGTAATTGTCTTTTTGAACACTTGGTGGTGTATGGGTGCAGAAAGGCATATAGGTGAGCTCACAGGTGAAGGTGAGTGTGATTGCAGGTGATTGAGACCGGGATGAGCACACAGTTTTTGATCGTGTAACCAGGCACACGCCTTTGTTCTGTTGTATTGTTTTATTAGAATAAACACTCTTAAACGCTACAGAAGTCGTCTGTATTGAGTTCACGCGTCCAAACTTAGTTTTCCCAGTCTAGCAATCCCTCAGTGACTTTGAGTAGCAATAGTCACTACATTAAGTCAAAAACTGTGGGATGAGCCTGACCTTTTCTCGTAATATTACAACTTTATTCTCGTAAATTTATGGCTTTATTCTCGTAAATTATGACTTTATTCTCTAAGTCTGTGAATTTTGCGTAGATGTGCGCACATTTTACCGCATAGAATTTTTCTATAAATCCGGACGTTTGCGGTAAAATATGCGTACGCACATTTCACGCCGCTTAACGCCACTTTTTTGTGCGCAGCAACCTTTATAAATGAGGCCCCAGGTTAGCCTTGAGATCTTTCAATGATTAGCGCGCCTTCAGCCAGAGAGGAGGAACTAATCAGTGAAATTGCCTGGTGTAGTCTTTGATTTTAGTTTAAAACCAAAGTTTGTTTCAATTTCTAATTATTTCAGATATTTTCTGCTCAAAATACCAAGGGTGCCAATAATCTTGACCAGAACTGAACCTTTCGAGTTTTGATTCTTTTTTTATATTTGTATTTATATTTGTTATAATATGTTTACAACTTGGTTTGTTTCTTTTGTTGTTTTATATTAAGGCCCTTGTCACTGTGACACTTTGATTGTTATATTTGGTCATGCCCTGCAGTGAGCAGACATGCTTATATTTATTTCATTGTTGTTGTTTATTTCATTGTTTGCCATTTTAATAAAGACGTTTGCAACTGTATAATGTTAACATTTTTTCTTTAATTCCTCCAATCTAAATCGGATTATTGAACTCAAAAAGTCAAATCGCCGGTGAAGTCGCTGTTAAATTGTTCGGACATCGCCCTCTCTGTTCATCTCGTTCAATGTTAAATGGCTTATAGTTTACCCAATTACCAGTTAATTTATTAAACAACATCTTAAACAACAAAAACTGTTGTCAATGTGTGCAGAATAGATCGCTACATTATTACATTGGCCTTTTTCACAATCCAGTATGGTTCCTTGATCCGGCAGGTACGCGGAAGTAGTCTCTCTCGTTCATCGTTCAATGAATGAGAATGCTGATGAACGAGATGAACTAGAGAGCTGATGAACCGTTCAGTCTCTCTCGTTCTCGTAAATACTAAACATATTATTATCATTAACCTGTGATTTAGTTGGTGTTTTATGTTTTACGTTTAATGTCCGAGAAGTCCGAGAAGTCGATAGAGACCGAACGGTTTGAGAACGAGAGAGCAGATGAACGAGAGTGCTCTCATAGCAGGCAACGTGAGCGGGCGTGGGCAGTGTGAGTAGGGATTCATGAGCAGTCGGTCCGTTCGATTTGCTAACCCGGTACGTACCGGACACTAAAAAGATTTGTTCGTTCTTTTTTGCCCATCACTAGCTCGCTCACTCCACATGCGGAGGCGACACACTTCCTGTGTTATAATGCTGTCCCACTCACCGGCAGAGATGTCCAGGGAGGGGAGGTGGGGTAGATGGGTTTGCAACACTCGTGCAAACAGTGTGTGCAACACTCGTATTTCATGTTAAACCTGAAGAGCATACGGCATGTTTACCTAGAAAAAGGGCGTGCGTCTGGTTTCGCAAACTTCCAGCTAAGTTTGGGTGGCCGTGTTATTATTCCTCGCCCACATGTGAATTATTTTCTCTCCGGTGAAAATGAACGAAACTATAACATTTGGCGCAAAGCCCAGAATAAAAGCAGCCAGCATATGACCCCATACGGAACATTGGCAGACAGCTATGCAGCCTGTCCAGTTGCCAGCCTCTGCCAGCCTCTGCCACAGATGTTATCGGTATGATCCTCTCGCCCTGTGACTTGCCTTCACGAGGGTGTAACCCGGCAGACGGAAGATGCCTACAACCGTCCATACTAAGACAAATACTGTGTAAACTCAATCAGCAATCTAAGGTTAGCCCAACTGATGGCGGTGATGCTTGGGCAGGGGTGTCAAACTGTGTGCCATGGAGGGCCGAGAGTATGCAGGTTTTCGTTCCAACCCAAGAATACAGCAGGTGATTTCACTGATTACCACACCTTCAACCAGAGAGGAGGGACTAATCAGTGAAATCACCTGGTGTATTCTTGGGTTGGAACGAAAACCTGCATACTCTCGGCCCTCCATGGCACACAGTTTGACACCCCTGTGCTTGGGGCTTGAATGCTAAGCGCCACATACATGCCATCATAAGCCAATTAAGCTAGCCATAATAATTCTGGCTTGAACTGGTCGGCAAAACCCAATCAATTCTCCATAACAGACGTTTTGATGAGGGTATGACCATATGTTGTTTGGCCGAAACTACATTTTCATGACAAAGGAATGCGGCATCTGTCGGCGGCTGCTCAGTGCGCCGTCGGTAAACAATTTTCAAAGCTAAATGTACACAAGTGCGCAGCTGATTGGGGTAACTGGGAGTGTACCCCCATCTTATTACCAAAGTTGTCCGTTGCCATAGTAATCTCAAACTCGTCCCGTCTGTTTATGTAAACGTCATCGATGACGTATCAGGGTCTTTCTTAGGGAGAGATTTCTACCACTACCCCTTGTAACTCTGTTCCGAGGGCCAAGCCGAAGCCGTAGGGGTGAAAATGAGAATTGAGATTCGGCCTTAGATTGTATTTATCATTTCTGAACATTAGTTTCCTTTCAAACTTTTTTTGCGAACATAGCTGAGACCAAGTCCCTTCACAAGATCTTAATTGGACTTAATGGGATCTGTGTAGACTGGTGTAGACTGGACTCTCCATCAATACTTAAACACAGTATGTTCATTTATGGATGACATTAATCAAATCAAATCATATTTTATTTGTATAGCCCTGTGATGGGAAAAATCACCAAGAAGAAGAAGTCTTTGATTCAAGAACCTTTTAGTAAAACAAAAGGACCTGAGTTTGTCTCTGCAGAGTACAAGCCTAAAATATTAAACAATATGCACACAGGTTTTATAGTCATTATTAAGATACATCCTCCTTTGGTCTTTCTACCAATGGGATCTCACTTCCCCCTCCCCTCAGTCTTTCTCCTCTTGGTTCCGGTTTGGCAAACTCAAACTTTTCCAAACCCATCCTGTTGTTTACCCTGGGATGAGTCTGATGCATTACTCAATGCTGGGAACAGTCCTAAGAGATAGAGGCCATGAGGTCATCGGCCTCTACTCAGGATGTTTGTCTTACAAAGAGAGGAAAAGAACACCCAGGGAGAACAAGTACTACAAGTCTGCACATTAAACAATCACTGGTTATATAACTTGTTTTTATCTTGACCCAATATTTTCCCAATATGAATACAAAATATGAATACAACTACTAATATTATTTATGTGAGTATATTGATAAACCCCTGCTATATAGAAATTAATCTTTAATGCTTGATCATACTCATTATTAGTACACAAAATCCACTACAGCCCTTAATCACCGTTACAGTCTCAAAGGCCTCACAGTGCCCAAAGTGTGAAAACAATAAATGGTTAGTACACGACATCCCCCAGCCTTGGACCCTCACAGAGGACAAGGAAAAACTCTATTTCACCTTCTGTGAAAGGGTGGTGATTTCTCTAAAACTGACCTGGACTGGAACTCAGATGAAATAACTTAATAATACAACAAAAAAGGTGCAAAACGTCAAGGGGTTGAATACTTTTGCAAGCCACTGTATAGGTGTATATGCATGTATTGGTATATGTCAGTATATGGATGTGAGTAGTATGTGTGAGATGTGGGGGAGGCTTCGGGAAATGAAAACAAAACTGAGAGATCGTCATTTCCATGTAGGGTGTGGTATGTGAAGTTGACTGAAACTTGATTCACTTTGTCAATCTGACCTACACGGATAAATGTTACATCTCTCCTTCACAGATTGGATGTTTTCTACGTAAAAAGAGGTAAGGTTGTGTTGGACTACATTTTTTTAATTTATGAAGAATTGATTTGGGGGTACAGCTTAAATCAATGTAATTTATTTTATACTTCAAATTAATATAATATATTATTCCTTCTGTAACCAGAAACAATGGCTAGACCTTTAATGTAAAGACCTACATTTCAATTATATTGTTCAAGTGAAAGTGAAATCATTACTCCTGCTAAATGTTACACAAGACTAAGAGAAGGGCAAAGACAATTATAGACAGAAAATGATCTGGAAACAAGATGTCTGTCTATTTTAACATAGACACAATGTTAAAATAAAGCCTCCTATCGCCCAGGATCTTTTTAGACCAAGTAGTAAATAGGGAGACCGGGGATGGTAGTAAAAAATTTTATTTGAGCATCAGCATCAGTGGTTGTTCGTGCTAGATCTCTCAAACTTTGATACACGGTACCCATGTTTGTCTACTACAAATAAAACTCACTTGGACGTCTACTACACAATCACAGATTATGTGAGTTAATGTCAAATACAAAGAGTTCCGTTGTTACAACCCACCCCACTACTGGGATGAGTTGTTACACTAGATGGGGCTACAACTAACTAACCCGGTGTTACAACACTCCCGGTCTCCTCTACATTATCACATGTTCGTAAACAGCTGTAAATATGAGAATATCAGAAATATGTACCAGAGAAGTCCATGTGTACAAGAGAATGCTTTAATTTACTACATCTACTAAACCTTCACTTTTAAGCCCTGTGTAGCCTAATTTTAGAATAGATGTTATAAACCATTTAGATGTCTTTTAAACAGCTAATCAACATAAAATTGTTCAGTGGGCAGTGTAGAAATTACCAATTTCATTCAAAGGGGTTTACATGAATATCGGACATTTGTGTTTTTATTACTTTTTTATGCACAATGACGTATATTCGTATGCGACAACGCTACGTCAACCGTGTGAACCATGTCGACTTTGTTAGCCACGTTTTCTACAAAAACAAACGTATGTATCTTTAAACATTTTCCCAAAAATTTTAATGTTAGCAAATAAGTGTTCGGTACAGAGTATAGTATGTCAAAGAACAAATTAAACAGCTGAAATGATCGTGTTTGCACTGACGTGTGGCTTGACCTTGTTAGGGTTTGCGATCGCGATAGCAACATTAGCATTTGTTAGCAAATGGAGCAAATGTGCATTCATTCAAACATTTTGGTGTAATAATACAGACAATAAATTACTTTCATTTTAACAATGCACTTTTTATGATATTGTAGTATTCCATCCAGTGTGTCGATGATCCAACTGGACTTCCTGGAATAATTGTGTACGATGAAAAAACAGTGTCCTTTCGTCAAGTGAGTTACCTACCTGCTAGTTTTAAGTACACATTCAGTCTGTGATTTGATGTTGTGTATAATTTTTTCTGTATTCTGAATTATGTGTTTTCTGCTCCTGGCCAGGATACCAACAAGGACTCATGTTTTGGTGGAGGACAAGACCCTCACAGGTCAATGAACTTTTATTGTGGTTGCACTACACTTTGTGTATGTGATGTGAAAACCTCTTACTCATACTGAAATAAACCCCTTAGAATCTACAGACGGGTGACAAATGAAAGGAAAAACCAACATAAAGTGTCTTAGTAAGGTGTTGGGCCAGAACTGCTTCACTGCACCTTGGCATAGATTCTCCAAGTCTCTGGAGCGCTACTGGAGGGAGGGAACACATTTAGTGTTTTGATGATGGTGGTTAAGATCTGGTGCCCCAATAAAAAGTCATTAGATCTTTTCCTCCTGCGGCCTTCTCACCATTTTTATACATGCCACAGAGCATGATGGGATGTTAAGTGCTGAATTGTAACATGCAGTTCACCTGTATGGAAGCATTTGCATTTGATATGTTTCTCCACTCATTTATTCAGGTTTTTCTTTTAATTTGTCTTGCCACCTTATGATATGAACAATTGTGCTATAATTCTGTCCCGTTTGCTCCGTCTGTCTGTGCAACAACTCTACTGTAGTTCTGTGAGAGCTTTCCAATCCCCCTGTCGTAATGATGAGGACATGCCTATGGAGGTTGATCAGCAAGACGTCATCAGTCATTCACAGGCCAGGTAAGAGTGACTTTGGGTTCTTCTCCCAGTCAATGCAAATTTTGTCAATATTTCACTGTATGAGTCCAACAAAGGGAGCAAGAGGAAAATTGAATGTAGCCACAAATTTAGAGGGTGCACTATTTTGTGTTGGTTACAAGAGGGGTTGGTATGAGGCCGTCCAACCATGCATGTATAAAGCATGCAGACATACTGTACATCTGAATGATCAGTAGCAACTACCATTTTTTAAATATATGTTGAAATAGTTGAATTTCTACAGGTTAGCTGACTATCTGACATTAAAGGGTGACACTATCTTGCCATTGCAGTTTTGTGACACCATCTGCTTCCCTCGCTGAAGTGGACGTCCCCATGGAGGTAGACTAGCAGGTGTAAGCCCTGATGATGACATGACAAGAAGTGTGAACCTATGTTTCGCATAGCTTAAATAAAAACTTGATTGAAAAAAGTGCCTGTTTTGTTTTAATAATATAGTTGCTGTATGAGTGACAAACAAACATTCTGAAACATCGACACCAGCATTTCTCTCACATGTAGGCCTACTAGTTAATTAATTTTGAAAAACTTATGAGAGTAAGAGGATGCAAAGTATGCACAGACATGACACGATTCCAGTTTGGGAGAGTTTAGGAGTTCTCAAGTACAGGGACACACTCATCACACATTCCCTTGTCCAGCTGCCTCAGGACAGAAAGCAAAAAGGAATGAAGGTGGGTACATATGCTTTTTGGTGGAAACATTATATGAGAGATACTGCAAAAGCAGGTAGAAAACAGCTAGCTTTCCCTTTGACACTGATAAAAAATACACATGGTGTCTGACCAGAGCTACCGCTAAAATGTCTGTGGTTCTCTGTCAAACAAGCAAACTGTGAACCTGAGATTCTTTTTTTTTTTTGATTTATAGTTTTTATTATTTTCCAAGATACAACATACAACATATGCAGCACAATACAATGCAAAGACAAAACAAGACATACATATACTTGCAATCAGCCTCCTTACAGAGAAATGCCACGAGTAAAGTAAACATCAGATAAGATATGGAGGCATGAGAAATATTTGCAATGAAAATAAAACTTAAATAATAATAAACACTGAAATGTTTTGGTTTTTTTACAATGGTACGCACCGAGTTGGAGTACGAGAGAGTTAACGATAGGCTAAGTCAAGCTTCTATCAGGGTCCTCTAATGTGGGTTTCCCAATTATTCCATTTCAGCAGGTATAGATCTACCTTATTCATAAGTCTGAAAGACAGCTTTTCCAGTGCTGCCAGATGCCCAAGCTGACTAAACCAGGAGTTCACAGAAGGAGCACCAGGGGCCTTCCATTGACACATTATTAATTGGCGGCCCAGCATGAGGGTTGTGTGAATCCACTCTGCATCCGAGGAACTTAGATCACTAAGAAGAGAGGGATCACCCAAGATAAACAGACTAGGGGAGAAGGGAACTTTGCATCTCTGAATACGTTCAATATGGGCGCTAATTCCCTCCCAGAAGTCTCGTATATTAGGACAGTCCCATAACATGTGCTTCAGAGTGCCCTCTCCCCCCTGGCATTTCCAGCATTCAGGGCTATCCCTCAGCTTGGCCTTATGTAATTTCGATGGTGTCCAGTAAACTCTGTTCAGGATCTTAAATTGAATGAGTCTGGTTTTAAGATTTCTGGACATCTTTTTAGAATTTCTTAGTATGCGGTTCCACTCTCCTTCTGTGAATGATGTGTCCAGATCAGACTCCCACACCACTTTGAGGTCAGAGGCTGAATTGTCTGAGCAGCGTAGGAGCAATAAATAGTAGAAAGATGCTTCGTGTCCTGACCCAAATACCTTAAGTATCTGAGTGAGGAAGTCTGCAGTGGGGGGTGGCGTGGAGGGGGACCCAAATGTTTTAATAAGTAGATGTCTAATTTGTAGGTAATGCCAGGACTGATGTTGAGGTAGCGCAAAAGACTCCTGTAAATCATTAAAAGACCTAATAGTGCCCCCCTCATATAGGTCTCCCAGTACCCCAATTCCTCTGTCCAACCACAATTTCCAGATAACTGGCGAGTGCCCTATACACAACTTGGGGTTTAACCAAATAGAAGCTGAGAGATGGCGGTGAGAGTCAAATTTGCACAAAGCAGCACATCTCCTCCACAACCACTGCATGTGGGATAGAATTGGATGAGTCTGCTCTTCTACTGTCAGCTTGGTTGTGACAAAGTGAATAGGGCGAAGAGGTCTACACAAGGAGCTCTCAATGGTATACCAGGGAGGAGCACGTTCTGGGGGTAGGGACCAGTGAACCATGTGCCGGAGACCAAAGGCGTAGTGATACAACAAAAGGTTTGGGATGCCAAGTCCTCCCTGATCAACTGGCCTCTGTAGCTTACTCAATCTCAGTCTGGGGCGTTTCCCGTTCCAGAGAAATGTGTTGCACAATCTGTCAAATTGTTTAAAATACTTTAGGGGAATGTTGATGGGCAGTGAATGTAATAGGTAATTAAATTTTGGTACACAATTCATTTTAAGGACATTGGCCTTGCCCCACAGAGAGAGATAAAGGGGGGTCCATCGCTCGATGTCATTCTTTAATTTTTCCAGGAGAGGTTCGATATATATACGTACAAGGTCTGGAAGCTGTGGGGGGATAGTGAGACCTAGGTATTTAATGCCAGTGGCGGGCCATGTAAAATCTCCAGGTTTAAACACATTTTTGGGGCAGTAGGCTGTGAAAGGAAGTGCCTCAGATTTTGTCCAGTTTACCCTGTATCCAGATAATTTGGAAAACAGATCAATTATTGTTAATAGAGACGGGAGAGACCGTTCAGGCTCTGTTATAAAAACGAATATATCATCTGCATACATCATCAATTTATGTGTGGAGTTGCCTATCTGGATACCAGGGAAGTCAGGGTCTTTACGTATGGCTGCCGCTAGTGGTTCGAGTGCAAGTGCGAAAATCAGAGGACTTAACGGACATCCTTGTCTCGTGCCTCTACCGAGCTCAAATGACTGTGAGAGAACACCGTTAGTTAGAACTGATGCTCTGGGGTGGGTGTAAAGAAGATTAATCCAGCCTATGAATTTAGCTCCGAAACCAAAGGACTCCAGGGTGGAGAACAGGTACTGCCACTCCACCCTGTCAAACGCTTTCTCTGCGTCTAATGAGAGAGCAGCTGCGGGGGAGTCTGTACTGCTTGAGGCCCACATTATATCAATTAGTCGTCTAAATTTATCGGCCGAGCTATGAGACCGTATGAAGCCCACTTGATCTGGATGTATCAGCGTAGTTATCACTTTATTGAGTCGGGCTGCGAGGATTTTAGCAAGGATTTTAGACTCACAACCAATCAAGCTAATGGGTCTGTAGCTTGGTCCTTGTCCTTTTTCAATATCAAGGAGATGACAGCATCAGACAAGGAGGGAGGCAGGCTGCCCCTGTCCATGGCCTCGCTATACATGTCCAGGAGTAATGGGGAGAGTTCTCCTACATAGGATTTGTAGAATTCAGCCGTGAAGCCGTCAGGGCCAGGGGCTTTGCCAGATGGGAGATTTTGGATAGCTTCAGTTATTTCCTCCGTAGTGATTGGCTGATCGAGTGAAACCACCTGATCCCCTGACAGGGTGGGAAGACCGAGGGGAGTCAGAAACGCCTCAATCTCCTGCCTATCTACTTGTGACTCAGATGAATAGAGGCTGAAGTAGAAATCCCTGAATGCTCTATTTATCTCAATGGGGTCTGTTAGCAGTACATCTCCCTGTACTCTCAGAGCTGGGATGGAGCTTAATGCCTCTTTTTGTTTAATGTATCTCGCCAACATGCGTCCGGCCTTGTCCCCCTCCTCAAATAATTTTTGCTTAGCCCTAAACAATGCAAATTCAGCTTTATGGGTTAAAATGGTATTCAGTTCATATTTGAGTTTGGTTAGGGCAGTCAAATTGGTAGAAGATGTGTTTTGTATAAAAGTATTCTCAGCTATGGTAATTTTTTTCTCCAGCTCAAGCTGCTTGATGATGCTAGTCTTTTTCTTAAATGAAGCATGTTGTATAATATGGCCTCTAGTGAATGCCTTCAAGGCTTCCCAAATTATTCCTGCAGAGGGCGCTGAAGGCAAGTTAGTCTCCTTGTAAAGATTAATCTGAGCTCTTAGAGACTCTTTGAAATCTAAATCCAGTAAGAGGCTGGAGTTGAGTCTCCACCTAGGGGTATGAGCTGTTTTATTAAAGGAGAGCATGCTGAGAAATACAGGGGCGTGGTCAGAGATTAATATGTTACCAATAGTGGAGGATGCTGCGGAGGAAGTGACGGAGTTTGAAATAAGAAAGAAATCTAACCTGGACAGTGTACCATGGGGGGAGGAGTAAAAAGTATAATCTCTAGTGGAAGGATTGATCAATCGCCAGACATCTACTAGCCCGGAATCCTTACAAATGTCCTGTAAGGCCCTAGCTGATCTATTAGTGTGAGAGGCAGGCGGGTTCCGGTCTAAGATATGATCTAAAACTAGATTGAAGTCCCCCCCCCATAATGACTGGATAGTTCCCTAATCCGTTTAGTTTAGACTCAAGTTTCCCAAAGAAGGCGGGGTCATCAGCATTAGGGGCATATACATTGGCTAGTATTACAGTTTGGCCTTGAATTTCAGATAATAAAAGTAGAAAATGCCCAGTTCCATCGCTGACTTCCTCAAGGCATTTAAATTGCAATTGTTTGTTAATTAAAGTTACCACACCCCTGCTTCTATTACTCCCGCACGAGGCAAAAACATGACCCACCCAACCCCAGCGCAGCTTTTGAGTTTCCTCAGGTATTAGATGTGTCTCTTGCATGAACACCACATCACATTTCTTGGATTTAACAAATGTCATAACCTTCTTTTTTTTGATTGGATGATGCATTCCCCTTATGTTCCAGGTCATAAAATTTAACCCTGTTTTATAGTCCGCTTGCATTCCGGGATTCATTGTTGAATGTCCCTGAATAATGAAATAAATTGGGTTTGAATTGACCTGACAGTATATGTACCATTATAAGTTCCAGTAGACCTAGCAGTATTTGTACCATTATAAAGTAGTGGATGGACAAAGAAAAAACACAAAAGACATTAAGACAAGAAATGTGCATGAAAAGAACTGCAACTAAGTCTGGGTGATCAAAACAGAACTTCACCCAGGGGCGCTTCAACGGCGCTGCATCGAAAAAGAAAAAGAGAAAAATCACACTTGGGTCCGCGATCCCCAACAGTGACAGCCTTCAAGACAGCTGTGTAGCAGTAACACCATTGCAGTAAACAAAGTGAGATTAGAGTTGTTTAAAACGCCTCTCTAATGTGATCAGAAAGGGATCGAGGTCCCAACCAAATCTGAGAAGTTTACCTATCAAACATGCAGAATGGCGGCAAGATTTAGGGCCTACACTAGTGGTCTGACTCATGTTTGCCCAGATGCAAGCAATAACCAAAACACAACAAGATGCTGACCGATCTGGTATAATAGACACACGCTAGACAGTCTTACCTGTACTGATCTACAATAACACAGCGGCAAGAGTTATGCTCATCTATGCAGAGAGTATGATAAAAGTTCGATTCAACAGGTCAGCAGAGTCCGAAAGAATACAAACCTGAGATTCAATATTCCCAATGAAAAAGAGACAGACAGAGCGTGTTTAATTGAGTGTTTAATTCTGTTATTTTTGAAGTCTTCCAATGTACACACGTCAAAATGTAAATACGAACCCTGCAGCCCCAGCTTCACATACCATCAAATAATGCCCAAATACCAATTAGCCTGTTTACCAACATGTAAATAAGCCTTGTAGTCTACTTGTTACTTCTAAAAATATTGTTTACATCTTCCATGCCTAATAAAGCACAAAGTGTTGCATAGAGGGCTAGCAGGGTTAACTGGATTTGGGCACAAATTGAAATTAAGAATAAACATTGATAAATTTAGTGCACTTGAACCGGGGGAACAGCAAAGTAAAATACACAAACACAAAATAGCAATTGCATAGAATGGAGATACATAAATATCAACACCAACTGTAGAAATGTAGAAAAACAGTTTCCTTTAAAAAGGAGATCTGCACACAAAGAGATGTTATGAAATACAGTATGACCCAACTGCAAAAAAGTAAACAAAATTATATTTACTGTACCAAAAATCTTATTTACAACAATAACTGCAACAAAAAAATACATTCAAACTTAACATAAACCCCATGAATGCATGACAAAAAATACTTTCTTCTGTGTAAGAGTAACACTCTTACAAGTACAAAAGGACAGATGAAAGAAAGTATGGAAATGACAGACAAGTCAGTAGTTGCACTAGTAATCTTTCAGTGAGGCACATCTGTGGGAGCTGTGATTGGCGGAAGGGAGAGTTGGCTCATGACACTTTGGGGTCAGAAGTTACCATTTAACAAGATCATAGGTGGAGGCGTCCCTGGCTGCGTCTGGTGTGCTGAGGAACCTGGAACAGAAGCATCAGGTCAGAGGAGACTATACTGTAATGTATACATTACTCTAGGCCAGTGGTGTCCTATCATGTGACATGGAGGGCCAGGAGTCTGCAGGTTTTCTTTCCAAACCTGCAGACTCTTGGCCCCCCATGCCACATGATTGGACACCACTACTCTAGGCAGAGCACAAAAAGGCAGTAAGAACCACTGGTGAAAGAGGCATTAAGTAATCTATGACCTTTGTTGACCAGTAGGAATTACAACATCAACAGAACTCATCTCCTCCTACACAAGTCTTTGGCACAGCCCCCACACCCTACTGTGATTGTGGCCTATACCAGACACAAACAATGAAAACAAATCAGCACCTGGCAAAGTAATTGTTGAATTGAGTCATTGCTTTTGTTCGAAACTGAGTACTACTGTGTGAAAGACATACTGAGATGCCCCATGCCCCAAATGTGTATGTCTTGTAATTGCTTATCTGTGGGTGCTGCAAGATGATTTTCAACACAATATATTCTATTGCTTCGTTTAGTTGATATAAGACATGTCCCCCCGTGTCTATGAAAAATCATGCTAGCCACCTACTCGCTAGTAAACCAGTGGCTTAAAGGGTAATCCCGGGATTTTTCAACCTGGCCTCTATATCCACAAAATCACCTATCATACCGCTAAGTAGATCCCAAAAGTTTGGGAGTTGCTCCGGTAGATCAGCTCAGACGGCAGTCGCGAAACGGGGGCTCAATGGCTGCAATGTAATCCAGGGCATATCAATGCGGTCAAAGTACGTCCACAAAAAGTGCTTGATTTTGCCACCGACAGGCTCAGATTGTTATTCGTGTGTCTGACAACATTACTGAAAGGATCGCTACAGAAATAGACCTTTTTTAACCAGAAAACTGAAGTCTAGCTCAAGGAGAAGTCCCACTCTGAAATGGACAGTGGACAAAGGTGGTCTATGGCGAGAGGATTCACTTGTTGCAGGAAGAGGACGGTTGTTTACACGATCCTCTTCTTGCAACAAGTCAACCCTCTTGCTTTCATAGACCACCTTTGTCAGAGTTCAGAGTTCAGAGTTGTTGTAAATATGACAAAGGTCGTACTTTTAGTGGACGTACTTTAACCGCATTGATATGCCCTGGATTACATTGCAGCCATTGAGCCCCCGTTTTGCGACTGCCGGCTGAGCAGATCTACCGGAGCAACTCCCAAACTTTTGGGATCTACTTAGCAGTATGATAGGTGATTTTGTGGATATAGAGGCCAGGTTGAAAAATCCCGGAATTACTCTTTAACTTCCACTTCAGCTCCCTATTGTAAAGGCAGACCAGGGCATTTTTTTACAGAACTTAAAAAGGTTTCTTGGGACTGCATTACTGGCTTCAAAAAGCTATTCACAATATTTCAACATACCAATAAAAACATGGAAAAGAGCCGGGTGGACCTGTGTGTAAAACTAACCCGAAGCGTTTCTGGACTGCCAAATGGTGAGAGTTCTACTGAATTCTCTTTGTCGGAGGAGTTGTTGAGGTAATGGTGGGCAAACTTCTTCTTTAGTGCTTCAGCAATAAGAGCCGCTGGGTCGTTGAGCAATGCTGCACCCCCTTTGCTCCGTCTCCTGTTGGCTGGTGTCCCCCCTGGTGACCTAGTGACCAAATTAAATAACACTGTGATGGATATTGAATAAAGAGACTATTTATGAGAAACTCATCAGGGTGGTCCTTCTAGGGCAAATCAATGTTAATAATAAACCAAGAACAAAAAATATACTGGTGATGTAATCTGTAAGGAATTACTTATCATCAGAATATAAATTGCAGATCACATGCTGTATCACAGTGACCATGCCTACCTCTGCACTGAGCGCAGTTTAACTTGATTTATGTCCTTCAGTACATCCATCATGGAGGGCATCCCCTTAACTTTCGAACCCCTGGTTAGACCTGAGTCCTGGGGCTTGAGTTGACCACTCGGACTCTTCGCCTGGGCATGGGGTTTCCGATCCCTCATGCGCTGGCGGATCAGGTCTAACGCAGATGAAGTCACAGTTGAGGAGCTGAGGCACGGGGGAGGAGGGAGAGGTGGAGGAGGTGGTGGAGGAGGAACACAGCGAGGTGTAGAGGTGAGGGCTGGAGGTGTGAGAGGAGACATCAGAGGAGTGCCTGGGGCATTCTGGGTCAAACCTAAACAAAACAAAGAAACACAAAGAAAGAAAGACAAAACGAGGGATGGTGACATATCAAATTTGCTTAACTAATGCAAGCAGCAGTATAACTACAGAATCCATGATACGTTGTGTCTGCGATGAGGTATAAATGTTAATGAATAAATGCACGTGTCCATCCTTGTCCTTGTACCTGAAGCTGGTGCGGCTGTAACAATCATTGCTATCTGGGCTCGTAGTTTGAGCAGCTCATCCTCCAGGGCTGTGATCTTCCTCAGGGCATCTGGATCAGTCTTCTGCCTCAGCGACATGCCTCCTCTCTGGAATCGTTTCAGAGCCAGCCGTGGGTCTCTCAACACATCCTGAGTTACAGTACTTTGCTTCATTGGAGGCAATTGGTTCCTGAGAAGATCAGATAGCGGTTATTTTATATTGTACTCTTCCTGGCAAAAGTTCCAGACACCAATGACAGGTCTTGGCCATACTATCCCAACAAACGTTTTAAAAAAGGTCCTTGTTGGTCCAAACATTCTGGCAATAATAAACAGCTCCAGCCAGTCGTCCAATAATCTGGATCCTCTTACTTTTAGCAATTATAGACCAATTACAGACCATATTGCTCTTCACAGCACAGATATTGCTCTGATTAAAGCTACCAATGACCTTCTCCTTGCTGTGGATGCTGGTGACTGCTCTATTTTAATTTTGTTAGATCTTAGTGAAGCATTTGATACCGTTGACCATACTGTTACTTGGGTTGGCATCACTGATGTTTCCCTTATAAAGTTTCAATCATATCTGGCCAATAGAACTTTGTTTGTTGTGGTAGGGAATGCCTCATCTTCATCTTTCATGTGGGGTCCACTCCTCAACTGATTCCATCAAGCTGCTTTTCTGCCAGTGTCATCAACTTATATTTAAGATGATGAAGTCAGTCTCACTGCAACACTTGTCTCAACACTGCACCAAAAAACCCTCAAAAGTCAAAGTCTAAAATGTCAATCAGAAGTCACTCTAAAATGGAATTTAATGCTATATTTAGCTGTGTTCAAGACAATTTAAAGCCTTGAGTTTAGATAATTTAATTTTCTGATGTTTTAAGGACCTGCAGGCACCCTGCAAAGGAGAAGCCTCCAGAAACCTGTGTATGGTGTTTGTATTGTGTGTATTTGTATTCCTACCTGATCTTGGCGAAGCTTTCCCCCTCATCCTCCTCCACCCACAGCACATCAGCAAATGAGGGGATGGCAGGTGAATCCATAGTAATGTCAACATATCCATGGGGCCTGTAGGTGTGCAGAGGGATCTGAAGACAAAATATGGACAAGCATTACAAACATTTAAATTGATGAACGTTAAAGTAACTGATACTATATGATACAACTGTTTAAAATGGGATTACAATATGTTTTTATCTGTTGGAAATAACAACATAAAATTAGGTTCTCTTTAAAGCAGAACTGGTATGATATGGCCAAAAAAGTTAGCGCAATGCGTTTTTTTCTCTCTCCCATATTGATCAACGGCAGGAGAAAAACCTACATTGTTGCCTAAACAAAGACCCATGGCTGCAAAACAGAATATCCTTCCTATTGTGTCTTGTTGACATAAATAAAATTTAGACATAACAACTGAGCACAGTGGATCGATCTGTTTAGGAAGCATAATCTGAGAAATATATAATTTGGATTTAGTTACATCTTGTCTAGGTTATTGTAAGCAAGTGTGTATATCAATTACGTTGGTGTGTTGCTTTTGAGTTGGCCCAGGTTAGCAGACAAAAAGGAATTTCATTTAAAACCAATCTCAGAAGTTTATCACTTTTAGTGTTGTAATTATCATCCTCAGTGTGTTTGAAGCCACTAGTTATACCTGAAAGTGGACACGTGGTGCAGGTGTCAGTGGGAGGTTGGTCCAATCATCCGCACGATGCTGCGGTACTGTCCATGCAGCTGACTGTCCCACACTGGAACCAGCTAGAGGCAAGAGGACACATAAAACACACAGTTGTTGGCCTGCCGTATTGACAATACAGAAAATGCCATAGACCAATGCTTCCCAAACCTTTCCATGCCAAGGACACCCAAAGAGATAAGCATTAGACGATGACCCCCCATTTGATATATTCTTTTCCTAACGAGTTTTAATAATAATAGATATGACATTGTACAGAATTGCATTACTTTCTATACTGCAGGTGGGGAGATAACAGTGGGTACAGTGAAGCCTATGATGAAAATGGTCATCCTTTTACCTTCTCTCATTCAGTTAATCTCTAGAAAGTAAAATAATAGGGTAATTACACTATTGCTCATTGCTTACCATTTCTGGAGGGACTCCAAAGTAGTCCAGGACGGAGCGCAGCACATCCAGAATATCCTCTAACGTTAGTAAAGACATTGGGAGGACTTTTTCAGTGCCCAGCTGACGACTGCAAAGAGGTCCTCTTTCTGCTGACTGACTCAGTGAGAAGCCAACGCGGACAGGATGCAGTTACTTTACACCTGAAAAAGCAAAATGCACAACACTTAAGGAATACAAATAGAGTGTCTCCTGAAAAGTGGTTTACTCACAATCCCTGTGCTTATCATTCGTGGATTAACGTTACATTAGTAAACCTGCTGGTCTGGGCTGCGCAGGTAACCAGCACAGCACTGGCACCGCAGTATGCCCTAGCGGTAAAAGCTGCATGGATCATCAAAACTCTAGAATGCGCGTCGCCAGGAAAAAAGCAGAATGAATAAAAATGTTGCCTACTTACGAAGTTTCTCTTGCCACATGTTTCGTCGTTGAATTTGTCCAGAATACACATTATTAACAACAATATGCACTGTGATTACAGACAAACGCTGAAGTGGCCCTCTTCGCTCACGCTTCCAGACAGCAGGTCTGTGAAGTCAAATAAAGCCGCACCAGCAAACCCTATTTTGATTGGCTAGGAATACGGAACTAGCATGGAAACCAATAGGAATGGACGACCGTGCGAGGCGACCAGCGGCCGTTCGGCCAATGGCGCTTCCCGAGAAAGATAGCACCACATTTGTATTTTTGCTTGCGCGAGCAGCTTCCCGCTGAGGAAAGGTAACAACGCATGTAACAATATCCGTCTCACTTTCTGGGCATTTAAGTTAATCATTCTCGCATACTTGTAGTTCGGCAGTTTCTAAATTGGACAACGAAGCAGCTGAACCAACGTTATATTTTCGTTCAGTTGGCAAACTAGTAAACGTTTCACAACTAACTTTAGCGGTTAACGTTAGCTTGTCTAGCTAGCCTTCGCGTCAACGTTACGACTTGACAGCATAGATCCATGTTACCCTTTATCCGGCTCACTTTAAATTAGCAAAGTATCCTGGATTTCTTGAACTACTCACAACAGCACCTATTCACAGCCAAGTTATCCATAGTCAGATAACCGTTTCTTGCGAGTTACTAAACCATTGACTTAAAGCTAAGCTAATGCCACAGTTTGTGTCGTACTCTCATTGACATTTCAGTTTTTAAGCTGGTAACGATGATGGATGCGCTGTCGGTGGTGAGTCAGCTGCGGGACCTGGCCTCTGAGCCGCAGAACCGAGAAGCTATAGTCCAAGACCAAGGTTGTCTTCCCGGACTGGTTCTCTTTCTGGACCACCAGGACCCAGAAGTACTGTTCGCCACTCTGCAGGTGGGTGGTTGAGTGTTGTGGTGGTGTCAGACTAAGAAAGCAATGACACACTGTATGTTGTGCTTTCCATAAACGAGGACAGCTTGAGTACCTATTTAGACCACTACAGTGTATATTAATACCCTCCTTCTTTAACCCTCTGTTCTCAGACCCTGCGCTACTTGGCTGAGTTGTCCCCCAACATTCCCACCATGAAGAATGAGCTGGGAATGATGGTGAGCTTGGAGAATCTTATGGAGAGGTGAGGAGATAATGGTGTTCACATTGGTTGAATATTATGTAGTGAGTGACACCTAAGTGTTTTTATGCAGTTGTACATTCATTTTTCAGTGTTATTGCTACTGCATTTATTCCCCACTGATTTGAATGCTCTGTGATTCCAGTCTTTGTTATGATCCTTGGCAGTCTTATTTGGAAAAAACAAACAAAAACATCATGGTTGTCTTCATTGTATTTTCATGTCTGCAGTAGCCTAAGTTCAGTCACTGCCAGACACAGGACACCAGTAACTCCAAGTGGACCAAAACAGATAAATATATGTATCTGTACAGGTTGGGTCCTGTCTCTTGACATCACAGCCTTGGCTAAAGAGGTGTATGGCATTCTGAGCACGCCTACCAACCCTGTACCCCGCACCCCAGAGAGAGAGGCGAGGAAGAAGCCCCAGTTCTTCATTAACTCCTCCAGCAAGAAGGCCAAGTCTGTTACCCTCCACATCCAGGGGTTGGACAGCACTGTGAGTAGGCTGACTGACATACACGCCCCCATGTCTGACAATAACGTCCATCTCAGATTTGACAGAATCACAGCTTGAACCTTAACTGGGTTGTTTGGCAAGCTGTGTAATATAAGGTTTCCAAATAGATGCAACAGACAAGTTGTGTCTCTTAGAAGGTTGTGCTTAAAGCAGCCCAAAATATTGTTTTCCCACTTTTTATCTAGATGTACTGTGTGCAAACTGTTGAATATCAGCCTGATTTCAGGTGCATCTGTTAGTTTCAGGCTCTGTGCTAGGGGCTAATAGGTCCTCGGGAAGGTAGGGAACCCCAAGGTAACGTGTATACCACGTTGTCTTTACTACAGAGTAGCAAGATAGTTATTTAAAAATAGGCACAATGATCCCAGTAAGTTCCAGCAGTATCTTGGAATCATGACTACAATCACATTTTATCTTTCTTTTTCATTGCCATCTCCTCAAATATATATAATTATATAATATTCTTCAATCAGTTGCTGCTGCATTAGATCAAGAGATATGCACTCCTACTATTCAACTCTCATAACTCCTGCCCATTTTTCCTTAATATATAATCAGCACTTATTTATGTGCCTAAATTACCACCTATGTACTAATACCACATCTGTTTGTTTCACACAGGACCAGCGAGGCTTGTGTGAGGAAGCTCTTCTTAAGGTTAAAGGGGTGATCAGCTTCACCTTCCAGATGGCCTCCAAGAGATGCACTATCCGCATCCGCTCAGACCTGCCCACTGAGGTAATACTCAAAGGAAACCATGTACTAAACAGTGTCTGCTTAGGACAGTGCAGGCCTAAATCATAATATTAGGTGAAATCCTTCCACGTTGATTTAACATTCGTTTTATAGCATTGTCACAGTCACACCACTGTGCCTCTTCATTTGCAGAGTCTGGCATCAGCCATTGCTGCCACCAAGGTGTTGTCAGCCCAGCAGGTGGTGAAGAATGAGGCAGGAGAAGAGGTGAGTTCTAGGGTTATCATGTGAGCACGTTTTCTCCCAGTCTGTCTTTCTGTTAAAGAACAGACAGTATAACCCTAACCATCTGAAGATGCTCTGGAGACCATCTCCTCAATACTGGGTGTGATTGCACTTTTAAAACACTTCCCATATCCTCTATCCTTCAACGTGTTCTCCAGGTTCTTATCCCTCTGAAACCATCAGCAGTGGAGGTGCAGCAGAACACAGCCCTACCAGACTACCTCCCAGAGGAAGAGGAGAGCCCAGAGAGAGAGGCAGACCGAGCCATCTCCCGCACCAAAGCCAAGGATGACTCCAGTGGCAGCTGGCTTAATTCTGCAGCCAGTTTCCTCACCAAGACCTTCTACTGGTGAATGGGAGTACTTCACGGTGCCAATATAGCTGAACTTTCTCCGGGACCCAGTATAGCAGACTCCCCACATTATATACATTATTTGAGAGGACATGACCAGCTGTTAGCACACCAGTGCGCCATTATGTCCTATGGATATCTGCAAAACATAAACACACAGGCCCATCTACTTGTAAAAAAAAAAAAAGCAGATTCTGTTTGCGATGCTGTTTTCTGTCATTGGCGTATGTACATATCTTTTTCAAGTTCATCTATTTTTTCCTTATTTTCTGTGTATGTTTTAATGTTTCAGGTATGTTACTTTTCTACAGAGATGTAACTATTTGATTGTCTATATGTCCTGCTGTAGTAGTTGCTTCGGTTTATTCTTAAATAGTTCTATATTTCATTGTGTTGTGATTTTTGTGTTATTTCCCCGAATTAAAATAGTATTTTGGATCTAAAAGTAGAAGACAGTCATTTCTTTTGAAGGAACAAAACTGCATCAATCCAGACAAAATTTGAATTCTTTATTAACATGCCATACATTACAGCTGGAACAGTTTGGAGTTCATTTCTGTTGGACCATGTTTGGAAGAACTCCCATCCCATGGTTTTTAGCCCTTTTCCTCTAAAGGGCTAGTTAGTTTTCAAAGCTTTGTGGTCGGTCTTAGTAAAATATAGTCATTTTATTTATAATATTCATTCATAATTTAAAGTATCTATGTATAACTTATTTACTTTATGCATTTAAACCCCATTGTGAAAGAGGTTTAGTCTCTGGAAACCTATTTTACAAATATTGCCTCTGTTATAGCAATATATTAGCAACTTAGATGATTCTAACATATCCGTAACAGCATGATGAACAATCAGTAGTACATAACCTAGACATGGATAATCCTTCCATTTTGATGGTACTACAGTATATAAAAGGAACTGGTAGAAGTGCAAAGCTTTGAGAACCAAGTGCTAATAAGTAGCAGCAATGGGAGTTGTGTGAAAAAGATGGAACTTAAGATCTGAAGTGGGTAGCCACCATCAAGTATGAACGAGAAGACATCCTAAAAGAGTGGTTCCATTTCTTACTTTAATCCCCTGGTGAAAGACTGGATTTACTTTACACCCATATATATAATAGATTATGACATATCATTCCATCATGAGTTGTCGTACATGAACAGACCTGTAAATCATCAAGGAAAGGAAAAAGAGCCCACTGGAGAATATGGGCATGTGGTCAGGATGTCAAAACTCATGTTGGGAATGCATATCTTCAATTCATTTCAGTGACTGGATGCAGACCCAAGTCCTGGAATCGACTCAGTCTTTCCAAGACGTGGTAAGGCAAAGGAACATCAAAAGTAGCAGCATTTATTCTTTAATAAATCCTCAATCAAAAGGATCAGGTTATTTCAGAATTCACATTAATTTTGCTGGTAAATTATTTTAATCCATTTTGTGGTTGCTTGACCAAAACAAGGCCGCAATTATTGCCCTTCCTATGGTACATAATCCTCCAACTGAAGGTGGCTACACAACAGCAGGGCCCTCCAAAGCTTTGTCAGGAGTGTAAATCACCATATCCTATGTGGGCAGGAATTTTAGAGGGTAAATAAATGAGTGAAGGGGCGGGACCTTTTAATCAAAGCAGATCTGCACATAAAGAACAAGGAGGACATAACAAGGAAGAAGAAAAAAAAAACCATTGTTATCTTTACAGAAATTATATAAAACTAAACAAGGAAATCAGTAGTTTACACGCTAATTCTGAGGACAGTATTTTTTTTTTTGTTGATGTTTAGCTTAAACTCCAAGATACGCCGAACCCCAGTCACCCCGACACAAACCTCTAACCTCTGTAGACACAGCAATAAAAACGTTACATAAAAGAGACTTAGGCATATTACAGCAAAGTTCATGCACTGATAATATTCCAAAGTATGCCTTGAACAGTTGACAATAATATCCTGTCTCTTCAGTAACACTTCAAGAGAAATGTCTAAACCTTAGAATTATGAGGTTCCGTTTAAAGAGCAAACACCGCGAGGAAACCGCTGATCCTGACAATCTAAAGCTCTACAGCAACAAGAAACTCTTCAAGTATCATGACAGACGACATTACAGCTGATCTCGGTTTACAGTTGGTCTCGGTCTCACGCGCACACACGCACACACACACACACACACACACACGCACACACTGACACGCACACAGTCACAAGATGGAGTGGGCCTTCCAGTCATTTCAGGACACCTTCATTTTAGAAATAGGGAGCGATGGGGTCTAGACCAGAACAGCCGCAAACAGAACATGACGAAGCATAATCACGGTCAGACACAGAGAGGCAATCTATTCCCCAGAGAAGTGGTTGAGGGAAAAGTAACTTTCCTCTGGAGATACTTTAAAGAGTTCTTTGGAGACGCCGGCTTTGGGAAATGGCTATGGTGGCTACGGTCGGCAGGGTGAGAAAGTAGACCTCTGGTAGGGTCTGGCCATGATGGTTCGAGTCCTTCCTTTGTTTCCGTTCGACATCTCTTCTTTTTCCTCCCGTCTCTCTCTCTGACCAGCTCTCTTCCTGGCTCTCTGGGGGGGGGGGGGGTGTGGCAGCACCTAAGTCTTCTCAGGGTCATCAGGCAACATCTGAATGTTCAGCACAAGGATGAAGAGGAGAAGGAGACATGAGGAGGAGACATGAGGAGGAGACATGAGGAGGAGACATGAGGAGGAGACACTCGGACGTTAGAAGTAAAAAGGGGTGGGAGCGAGTGGGCATCTCCCGTCACAGATGTTCCAGTGAGTTACAGTAAGTTGTTATGGAAAGCCGAAACGGTCACAATTTGCCTCTTCTCAGTTGCCGTAGTAACCAGTAAAAATACAGTAGGCTAGAGGAATGGCTGAGCCTGCTGGCTTGAAGTGGCCTGCTCAACATCTGCACCAGTATCGAATTTTACCAGCAAACCTTAATCTTAGTTATGTAAGACGATTACACTAAGAGCTGAGAACGACCATAGCTATGTCTTACCAAGAGAATTAAGAGGAGGAGGAGGAGGAGGAGGAGGAGGAGGAGGAGGAGGGGAGGTAGTAGA
Source organism: Hoplostethus mediterraneus (assembly GCA_034670385.1). Lineage (NCBI taxonomy): Eukaryota > Metazoa > Chordata > Actinopteri > Trachichthyiformes > Trachichthyidae > Hoplostethus > Hoplostethus mediterraneus. The sequence continues at coordinate 4,151,300 of JAXDDW010000021.1, read as the reverse complement.
GATGAAATGAAATGAAAGAAGCGGGGGGGCAAAGCAGGAAGATGAAGATGACGCTTGCTGACCTGTTCCCGGTTGGGCTGATATCTCCTCCATTCCACTGAGGGGCTTTAGGAGGCCGTTCTCCCTGAAGGCTATGACTCTCTCCCCCTCCTGCTGCTCCTCCTCCCCCTCGGGGGGAGACGACCTGGGATGGGGAGGCAGTGCAATCACCTCCTCAAACTCACCATTCTCCCTGAGAGAGAGACAGAGAGAGGGGGAGAGAAGAGTGGGGGAGGAAGGAATGGACACGGTAGGCTGCCAGGGTCAAAACGCCTCGATAATCATGGTTCAATTTAAAGTTGTTGGTTTATTTTATTTATTTATTTAACCTTTATTTAACTAGCTTAGTCCCAAACAGATTAAGAAACTCTTTTTCAAGGGAGGCCTTTGCTCCTTCTTTACACTGTTGAGGAGATCAATTATGATATTGCCCTCATTACAATCATAGATACACTGAATAATAATGTGACAAATTACATCACCAGTAAGTTTTATTTTTGCCATGTTCAGGTCTTATTGCCTCTTGCCTGCAATCCTACCTCTGGTCAGGAGGGGTCAGTGTTGCGGTGCCGGGGTCAGGGTCGGAGGCTTGGTGACCGTTCCCATTGTTATGTTGTGCTACTGACACACTCGATGGGCCCGGAGAGCCAGGGCTTACTGATGGAGAGAGGAAACCAAAAGGACCGGTCAGGACAACGCAGCCGCCATATTGCTGCCAGGGTCAACAGAGCTCTTTCCTTTAGCGGGATATTAAACGAGCTTCAGGGATGCGATTCTTCATTGTCTTGCTTGTTTAGGGGGATTGGGACGTTCATGCATTTAAGTCTTCAACCAGTGAGCAAGGTGAGTAAAGTTACCTGCATCATCTCCATTCCTGTTAGGAGTAACTTTCTGGAAATGAGAAGAAGAAGGTCAAGGGTCAAGATAACCAAGGACTCTCTCTGGTTAGTCTTATTTTTTAAACCAGATTTACTTCTGTACCTTCTCTGCTGTATCTGAACGTCTTGTTCTCTTCATGATCTCCTCCAGACGCTGGTGGTCAGGAGAGAATAAGGACATGTTAGATGCTCTATACAACATCGTAAATATAACGTGTGTGAGTGTGAGTGAGTGAGTGAACATGTGTTACCTTCTTCCTCTCCAGGCGTTCAGCTTCCTCTTTCTGGAAGTGTTTCTCTCTCTCCTGCCTCAGACGCTCCGCCTCCTCCCTCTGTCGACACTCGTCCTCCTCTCTCTGAAAGACACACACACACACACACATACATATACACACACACACACACACACACACACACACACACACACACACAGTTTCATTGCGCTGCATCACCTCCGACACGCTCACGAGCGTTCACGTGAGAAGCGTGTACACCCTCTGACCTGTTTCTGGAGTCTCTCTGCCTCCTCTCTCTCTCTCTCAAGTCTCTCTTCCTCCGCCTTTCTCTCCTCCTCCTCCTCTCTCAGTCTCTTCTCCTCCGCCTGCTGCTGCGCCTCCTCTTCTCTCCTTGCTCGCTCCTCAGCCTTGCGGCGAGCCATCTCCTCCTTGGCTAGCCTGCAGCGAGACACACAAACACACACACACACACACTTAGGTTAACGAATTCACATAGTTCACAGCGCATTACATTCACACATTTCCCCACATTTCCCCCATCTACCTCTTATTTTATATTTTACACTTCATATTTTATATTTTATTAAGTGCTCTTATTGTACATATTGTGTGTTGCTTTATATAAGAGCTTTACTGTAATTATTGTATTTTTATATTTCTTTCGCACTGTAAATATTGTGCTGGTTTTTTTACTGTTAAATATTTTGTACTATGCCCTTTTGCACATTCCCGTGAGCACTGACACTTTGCATTTCACTGCATGTACATGTATGTGACGAATAAAACTCTTGAACTTGAACACAAACACACACAAACAATATAAAGAATTGCAGTTATTTGCGGAGAGGTACACATTCTCCACCTCCCACTCAACGTACCTCCCCTGCTCCTCGTGTTGCCTGCGCTGCTCCTCCTCTCGCTCCCTCTGCCCGCGGGCCAGCCGTCGTTTCTCGGCCAGGATGCGGCTGGCCTCCTCCGGGTCCGTGGTGCCCGTCGATGGCTTGTGGGCCGCGGGGCTGCTCTCTGGAAGGCAACAGAAGCCATGTAACGACAATGTGATGGACCCACGTCCTGCATGTTAAAGGGGGGTTGAGGTTGCGGCGACTGACCGCTGGCTGCCGGCGGCGTCTTGCTCTGACCCAGCGGTTGAGGTCGAGGCTGCGGGGGGCTCAGGGCCTGCTGCTGCTCTCCCTCCTCCTCTTCCTGCGGGCCCTCCGGTGTGATCCTGGCCGGGCGGAGGTTCCCAGGGTCCTCGGCCCCGGGGGACTTCAGCAGCTTGGGGGTGGGGGGGGCGCGCAACCATTTTCTGTGGAGGTCTTAGCAAGAGACAAAATAAGAGCACGCATGTTTTCAAAGAGTTACTAGTGACATTTTGAACGTGTTTCATGGAGCAGCAACTTGGTTTAGTAATGAAAAGCTGTCAAGACTCTACAAAATCAATGTCTCAGCCCTCTTATGTCTCATTGAAAACTTTGTGGTGGTGTGAAAGGTTCAAGGTTCAAGTTTTTTTTATTGTCATATGCACAACGTTCACAAGAAGCAAAAGTATGTAATGAAATTCTTGTGTCTCTTGTGTCTTCTTGTGTCTCTTCGACACCTAACATAACACACCTAAAATAACACCTCTCACACCGATCCGTTGTGTCTGTCTGTATACGCAATTTTCAATTCACGTGCCCAATCATGTACTTACGTCCACTTCGAATCGCCACGTTAACAGAAATCTACTTGTGTGACTAATTCATCCCGGTGGTCATCGGTGTGTGTCTCTCACCTGCCAGGAGAGGGCGCTGCTACTTTACTCTTCTTGCCTGGCGATTGGGAACGCTTGCTGAGGGGCAAGGTGAGTGCGGGAGCCAATGGGAGTGACAGGTTGCTCCACGACTTCCTGGCAAAGTCGCGATCCTTCTGCCGTTGACCAAAGGAGGGGAAAGAGGGAGACAGAAAGAGTGAGTGACGGAGAGAGAGAAAGACACAGAGAAGGATCGGGAGTGAGAAATGGAATGAGAGAGCGAGAAATCCATAATCACACATATGCAGTACCAGTCAAAGGTTTGGACTCGCCTGTTTCTGTTTCTCATGATCTTAAAGACATTTTGATATAAAGGCTTGATGCTTAAATGCTTGAAATTTTCTTAGACAAATAGAGAAGTTGATGCCTGTGTATGAATTTATTTTCAAAACTTACATTTTAGTTCAATTGAAATGCACCCCCAACAAGTAGTTTTCATTTAGACTTTAGAGGTGGAGAATGTTGAACCACAATGATTAAATCATCATTTTAAACACTCACATAGTGATTGTGGCCTTTAAAAGTTCATTTGTGGAATTTCTTTGCTTGTTAATGCCAAAGGGTTTCTACTTTGAAGAATCTAAAATATAAGATAGTTTTGATTTTTTTTTTTTTTTGGTCACTGCATAATTCCCTTTGTGTTATTTCACAGTTTTGATGACTTTACTATTATTCTAAAATAGTGGAAAATTGTAAAAATAAAGAAAAACCCTTTCTATGAGTAAGTGTGTCCAAACTTTTGACTGGTACTGTATGCAATTCAAAATGTTTTCTCACAGCAGCAGCTTTGCACTTCACATCCTTAGGAACATACAAAGGTAATCAGCTACCTTCACTGCACTCAGGCTGGTGTCAGGCTGTCACGCCAACATCAAGAAACGTCTGATCATCATTACCATAAGCAAAAAGGAAATCAACCTTCTTTAACTCAAAACAAGCTTGCAAGGAATTTATCCATATCCTGTTTGTAGGTGAGGCAACAATCTTGGCGGTTTCATGTACGAGGCACCAAGCCAACAATAACAAACCAGTTACAGACATTATAGTCAACCTACAACCATAAAAACCATAATGGGATAGAAGTGGTTGTATAAGTGGCATAGAACTGGGTTATGTGTCTGTTATGTGTGTGTGTGTGTGTGTGTGTGTGTCTGTCTATGTGATATCAGACAGCTCAGAAGATGCCCTCTTTTAAGACCTTAATGGCATAAGCTGTGACACGGAGGCAAACAGATGGACAGTAGTGTGTGTGTGTGTGTGTGTGTGTGTGTGTGTGTGTGTGTGTGTGTGTGTGTGTGTGTGTGTGTGTGTGTGTGTGTGTGTGTGTGTGTGTGTGTGTACAGCAGAGCTAGACAGACACTCGGATATATTTTGTCTGACTGATCTGGGACTTGGCTCGTCGACATCAAATAACTTAACCGGAGAAAAAAAAATTGCAAACATCAGTGAGTCTGAAACACACGATTGAAAGTTTGTGAATCCCTGGTGCAATTACAGAAATCTTGAGTTTTTACCATGCAATACTTATTTAATCAATTTTTTAACACTAATAAAGGATCTATATTTAACAATTTCATATGTTTTTTTTACAGGAAATAAAAACAGATGAAAGGGAATTAGTGCAGGTGCAAAAATAAGCAAACCTCCGCTCATTAGTTAAATCAAATAGTTAAGTAGAATCAGGTGGGTAAGTAATTGGGTATGACGTCAACCAATCAGAGGTCAGATCCTTGGGGAGGCGTTTGCGTGGCGCTCCCATAAATACTGGTGGGAAACCTGGTCAGTTTGGGGTTACCCATGCAGGGGAAAGAAAAGCACTACGCTATGATCAAAGTGACCTCGGAGGACCTCAGGAAGAGAGTAGTGAGTGAGTGAGCATCAATCTGGGGAAGATTAGAAAGTCCTATCAAAAGGATTTGGGCTCCATCAGTCCACTGTGAGGCAAATAATATACAAATGGAGAACATTTAACATGACAGCGACTCTTCCTAGCAGTGGAAGTCCTTCTAAAATATCACCAGGAGCCGTAAGAAAAATCATCGTGCATCCATCTACAATTTCCATCAACAGGAGAACGCTGAAGAGAAATGTCATTCATGCAGGGTAGCCAGGAAGAAGCCTCTTCTGCCTAAAAGAAACAAAGCCCGTCTTCAGTTTGCCAGAGACCATCTGGACAGACCTGAAGATGTCTGGACGTCTGCTCTCTGGACAGATGAGTCCAAAGTTAAAACGGTTTGGTTGCCGTCCAAAATGCCGTGTTTGGTGACAACTCAAAACTGGCCTGACGCCGAAAGCAGAAGTGCGTCAACGTCAACAGCACAAATATCACACCGAACCGGTTGGAGGCAACATTTAATCTGAAAACAGCAACGATGACACGGACACACACAAGCAGGCAGCCTCCAGTTCCCAGCACGTCTAGTGTGAACACACGGACCCCGGTTGATGCCGCCACAGCTTCGGGGTCTCAGCATATCGCAGTTGTCTTGGACCCAATCCCAACTTTTTGAACCCTTTATGCACACTTTCCGTAAGTCCGCATCGATGCAGACTTTGCCTGAGGGAATTACCCACAGTTCATAGCGTTGTGACGATAAATACGGGTTTACCAGGGGAAGCCCGGAAGCGGTAAAAAACACGGTAAACAAATGTAAGGACAAATGTTTATTCATCGACCATTTATTTAAATGTTTGCTTGATGATGCTGTTTTGACAAAATGAGTCAATTGATTATTTGACAATTACCTCTCGTCTACTCTGTAAGGCGAGAGCCTGGGTGAAGAAAGTGAAAAACGTAAAATAAAAAGGTCCCAAAACCCACAATCGTACATTCATTTTTTTTTGGTATCGTATATAGGCCTTAGGGGGGGACATTGGGATTGGGCCTTGATGTCCGTTGTGGTGACATCGTCCCCTAGAGGTTCAGCTGAACACAGGCGCAGGTTGATGACATCACATACCTGCGTGGCTCCGGTGGTCTTCCTGCGGGCAGCGGAGGAGGAGGAGGAGGAGGCGGCGGCTGGTCGTCTCCCTGCCGAGGCTCCTGTCGTGGCTGCGGCAGTGAGGCAGCGGCTGGGCCTGCAGGGCCTTGAAGGACATGGAGCCCGTGGGGTGGCAGGACACTGAGCGAGGACACACAGGCATGGCTACGGTGATGTACGGGGAGAGAGAGGTGGGAGGAGCATTTTGTGGAAGGGGGGGGTGGCGGGGGGGGTTAGATAAACGGGAGCACGGAGCGATGGATCGGGAAGATGGAGGAGGAAGATGTTACATAAGAGAATGAATGGAAGGAGAAAGCCACGGGTCGGGTAGGAGGAGAGGTTTGAAGAAAAAGGGTTTTGGTGGAAACGAGAGAAGAGAGAGAGAATGCATTAGTGCTACTGATTTGAAGTACAGCTACTGAAGGATACTGCGACCATCACTGGGGCATCAGACGTGATCAAATGTAATATCAATTAATGGGTTATTCTTTTGAGAGGAGCATTTTGTCAGTTCAGGGATTAATGGACAACACATGAAAAAAAGAAGCAATGGTCTGGTAAGTTATTTCCCACTAAAAAGGTCCCAGTGTTGGAAGAGTTCCTAAGGCATCAGACCCATTAGTCACCCAGGTCAGTCCCGACTATTGATTATCGACTATTGACACATTAGACCCGACACCAATCACCACAAAGAGAAACTAAGCATGCAGCGAAAACACAAACACGCATGCACAAACACACACCTTCACACACACGGTAGTGGATGTAGAGTGTGTACGTGTGTGAGCGCAAAACACAGGAACAGAGATAAAAAGATAAAAGTGCGAGTGTGTTAGTGTGTGTGTGTGTGTGTGTGTGTGTGTGTGTCAGTGTGCGCAGCAGGCACAACTCTGTATTCGTGCGTGAGAGTGAGTAAGCTCAGGCAGAAAGCACGAGGCAGAGGAAGACAAACATCCCCTGAGCAGCGACAAGTGGAAACAGTTCAGAGTTGCAGGCCAACAAAGCGATCGGTTCAAGAACATCTGTCAATATCTGTCATCAAACATGATCATTTACTTACTATTCTATATTCATTTGCAATTCATTTCATACTGGACAGGCCCAAGACACACATCGCATTATCCCTGAGGTCTAAGCTTAAGGAGACAGTTCTGTATGTTCACGAGTATTGATCGGTCTGTTCTCGGACGGATCAATTCATGAGCAGTAATACTCCTTTATCACAATCAGCACTGAAACACAAACACACACACACACACTGTGTAACCATCTGAAAATTCAACAAGCGCAATGTGACACTGTTGCCGTGGTAACAAAAAGAGTTTCCTGAACAGCTCACACTGTGTCTGTGTGTGTGTTTGTGTGTGTGTTTGCGTGCGTGCGCGTGTGCGTGTGTGTGTGTGTGTTTGCTTGTGTGTGTGTGTGTGTGTGTGTGTGTGTGTGTGTGTGTGTGCCAGATACAGGCTGGTGAAGGGAGTTTCAGACGGTGTAATGCTTTAAGTCTGGCCAAATCTGATTAACACCCAAAATCGTTCTGGTATCAACAGTTCAAAAATACCAACAGCATACATACTTGCAGCACTATGAACTGTGAATTTGAGCGTGTGTTTCCCCTGGTCTACTGACTACGAGAGCCAGTGTGTGTGTGTGTGTGTGTGTGTTACCCTGTTTGCTCTCCAGACAGACTCATGGCACTGCGGCTGCGGGCCAGATAGGAGTGTGTTGGCTGCTGCAGGCGGTTCACCATCGTGTTCTCCCACGGCGTCAACGGCAGACGGCGCAGGCCTGTACACACACACACGCGCGCGCGCGCGCGCGCGCACACACATACACACACACACACGTTAAAAGTGAGCAAAGCTGAAATTTGTGATTTGATATCAAGCAAAACGACATTAACCAGCTGCTGATGAGCCAAAACAAAACGGGCAAAGCAGACGGTGAAATAATGCGCCATTGCTGTACATTGCTTCCCCTCATACTGTACATCACAGCAGTGTGGGTGGGTGCTAAATTTAAGTCAACATGCAACAGGCTGCTGAGCTGCCCTTACACCTGCATGCACCAGTCAGTTAAACAAGAGAGGAAGCAAACAGCCTGGAGTAAAGTGCAAACCAGAAGCAAACACAGGGAGGAGCGCATTCAAAAGGAGAGCCTCCCATCTGTGTCTTAAGAAAACAGTCTCACGGGTTTGGCTCATAGTTTGGCTTTGAATTAACTGAGCAATTTAGGAATGAATGAATTGGGCAAGTACTTAAAGCTTATAGGCAAGTCATTTCAAGTCTCTTATATGGCCATGCAGAGTCCTTAGCACCTGATTTAGTACATAATGTTGAAGTAACTTATTGACCAGGGCTGGGCAGCGCATTCATTTGTTGGTCTTGATGACATTTTGGTAGAAAGACAATTTGTCAATCAGGCTTAATATGTGCAGCATTGCAAGCTCTGGTGAAGAAGCAGATTACAAGGTTGCAGGTTTTAAGACGACGGTGGGAGAAAAAGATACAACTGGGCTGGAAACTGTAAAGAAGGACAAATCTATAACCTACAATCCACCGCTTGGTTTCACGGTTTATGTGTTGTGTGTAAGAGTGCACAACATTGTGTGTTTGCACGTCTGGGTTGTCTCCTCCTCATCATCATCATCGCGGGTACTATGTTTGTGTATTACGTCTATAATTATATGTAGTTATAAAATGTGGGTGTCTATCTTTCAGCCGGGATAAAAACAGCATACAGTGTTCCCACAAAAACAGAAAGATTATCCTACAGAGGATTAGAGAAAGGGGTCACACTAGTGTAAAAAAAAAAAAAAAAAAACTTGATCCCTCTGCTGAAGCACACAGAAGCACACCACACACACACATCCCATTAGTATCGTGTTACTGACACACACACATAACACTGGAATTAATGATCACATTCAAAATGTCACAACGTTCCATAAAATAGCACCGTTTCAAATGGGATCAATGAAATGTCTGAAGCTCTGCGGACATGTATAGACTAGAAAGACACAAAGCTAGTGGATCTGACATTTCTTTTAGACAGTATGAAGGATAGGAGGGATACAGGGGGAGACACAGCAGAGACGTTTCTTATGAACGTCTGATCCAAAGTCAGCCGGGGTGCACGTATGTCCAGAGGAGTGGGGGTTTTTAACCACCGCACCCCAAACTGTGACCCCCTTTTCCTTTTAAAACTCCTCCAGTTTCCAGCCCGTGATCTGTTGGGCTCGCGGCGTGATCAGCGATGCGTAATATAAACGGACCAAACGGGCGACATTCCCCAGAAACACCTGTGGCTTTGTGGTGGGCGGTCTTCCCCTGGTGGAGGCGGGGTTTGGACTGAGCTTTGCTAATGGCGGGGGTAGAGGCTGTTCTCATCCGTAAGGCTGCCCGCAACATATGGACATCGAAGAATACATATAAAAAAAAATAAACAAATGACGACCAAAAGGCAGACCGTCACCAGCGGATATCATCATGGATCATCGTGGTGCTGTGTGTGTGTGTGTGTGGGTGTTGCGTTCATTTTTGTTACCTCGGTCTGGCGAGTGTAAGAGCGTGGCGGAGGAGGAGGAGAGGCGCTTGGTAATGACTGGGTCTGCATGTTTGGACAGATTCATCGTGGACACTGACCGCCTGTCGGCATCTACGAAAACAAACAAGCAAACACACAAAATAAAAACTAACAACATAAAGACGATGGAGGGATGCAGAGGCAAAGAAAGGCGGGGGGGGGGGGGGCAAGAAGAAGAGAGAAAGAGAGAACTGGAGCCAGCGTTTTCTCTGTGAAGGGTTAGACTAGTCTAGGTCTAGGTTAAGTCGGGTTAGGGCCCTGTCACACTATTGCGTATCGTACTAGCGTATGCCAGCGTATGAAAAAAAACACTCATACGCTGGCATACGCTGACATACGCTGACATACGCTTGGGGTACGTTAGGCATAGGTTTTATACGTTTCAAGCACAGTCACATACGCTGGCATATGCTGAAAATTTTTAAGCATGCTTAAAAATGTTGTGCGTATTCGGACGTATGGTTTATACGCAAAGCATACGCTAGGTATACGCTCGAGTTACGCTAGAGGTACGTTACTCATAGGTGGAGTACGCTGGTCATACGCTGGCATGAAGGTGTACCGTACAGCTAGCGTATTGATAGCGCATGAGTAACGTACTTCTAACGTATGTCTGACGTATCTGCAACGTATATATAGACATCTCGGCGTATGCCTGACGATTGAGTAACGTATTTAACGTACAACTAGCGTATCCCCAGCGTATTGCCAGCGTTTTGATAAAGTGTATATATAGGATCCCATTTCCCACTTCTTGCCTTTTTCTCGGCCCCGGGTAGACGATGTCTTCTTCTTGGGAGCCATGTTGATAGCTCTACGTCTACTGCAATAATGCTGCAATGTGGAAAGGCCGCAGCTATCACATGGACATGCGCAGTTCATACGCTACTCATTCGCTAGCCATACGCATACTACGCTGGCCATACGGCATACGCTACTCATAGTGAACCTATGAGTATACGAACAATTCTGTATTTTCAAGGGCTTTTTGTGCGTATGAAATGAATTGTCATACGCAACTAATACGTTTCTCTCATACGCAATAGTGTGACAGGGCCATTAGGTGTGGAAAAACTAGCAGTACGGCGCTAAACGGAGAAAGACCGAGATAGGGGTTAGTACTAGATGGGTCCTACGTCATCAATAGCTAAATGGATCCTAAGTTTTGGGGGAATTAGTTCAACTCACGTACTGCATTCCTACCTAATCATGCCATTCGCAGTAACATTTACACTATGTGCTAACGTGGTACCATACTGCTACAGCGCTAACGCCAGCGCGCTAACTCTAGCTGGCTAAACGGCTACCGTGCTATAATATTCACATTGGGAGGTCAGTCGGTATCTGCGGTAGAGACTGAAAGCACCCTGCATGTGCTCCAGCCCGGCAAGGTCGAGTGGATAGAGGAAAGCCGACTCGACAAAACCTGGACCGGGAGGGGGGGGGGGAAGGACAACCGGAGAGAGAGAGAGAGAGAGAGAGCAGAGAGAGAGGTAGAGGGAGATGGAGAGCAAAGGGGAAAGAGAGTGAGAGAGAGACAGAAACAGAAAGTGAGTCAGAGAGAGGGTAAGGGTGAGTGTGAGAATGAGAGAGAGAGGTAGAGAGAGGTAGAGAGAGAGTGGGGTGTGAGTCAGCATTAACAACAGTGTAAGTGATATAACATAAACATGGCAGACTAGCAGAGACACGTGTACCAATGAAGACACACCCCTGGACAACACGGAGATGAGGTCTTAAAAATCATCACACAATAAACCCATCGACACTAAGGCAGCAGAAACCCGACAGTAGTGGTGAGGAAAACTGGAACGGGAGATGAATCAGTGTATTGTAGGAAAAAGGGAACGTTGTGTGTCTCAGCATAAAGACGTGAGCGTGCGCTACATGTACGCCGGGAATGCACGAGCGCACACTTGCATAGGCGTGTGTACGCGACGCGGGCGAGGTGCATGTGTACGTGTGCACGTACCGGCCGGCGTGCTGGCTGTGTTGGTGTGCAGAGCCCCTCCCCAGGACCAGCGGTTGGGCTTGGGTCTGGCTCTCTGGCTCCTCTCCACCGTCCGACGTATCACCACCTCATGACGAGCCTGCGGTCACAACCATAACGGCATCAGCGTCAACACCGATTCTAAACACACACACACACACCACACACACACGCACACACACACACACACACACCTGTCTACAGTGTGGCTTGTCTGTGTTATATTACAGTTTGTCCTGCACTTAGTGTCAGTGCCATTTTGCGTAGCCTTATAATGTATCAGTACAAATGAACCAGGCCAACTTCCTCATGCACTAGTGAAGACACAAAACAGAAGCAAAGCCATGCAGAAAACATATATATATATGTGATACTATACCAAACTGTAAATATGACCTGCTAAGTACTATGAATTCAGTGCAATGCAAGGTCTTACATATGTATCTGATGGCAATGTGGTTTGAAAATGAAATGGTTATCAAAGCTAGAATCACACACATTACCTACCAGCGATGTGTGTGTAGGGGTGTGTGTATAAACGGACCTGCTACTTGAGTTCAAACTCCAAGAGACAGGGAAGGAACTTGGAGCGTATCAACAGTTCACCAGCCACAGACATTTATTAGCCTCATCATGAGGATATTTATTAGTGGCAGAGTCTGGAACAACAGTTTGAGAGTACAGCCACCACGCTGCATGAAGCCTCTTGTACATAGGTGTATGTGGCCATGTGTGTTCACTTGCACATTCAAGTATGCCCTCCCCCCCAGACAGACAGACAGACAGACACCTTGTCGTCCTCCAGTTTCTGCCGTCGTTTCTCCTCCACGGCGGCTCGTCTCTTGTCCTCCTTCATCCTCTGCCCCTCCAGCCTCCTCTTCCTCTCCTCCAGGTGCTTCTCATAGTGCTGCTTGGCTCGCTCGTTACGCTCCTGCCACTGGGCCTCCCTGACAGCTGAGGCACGGGCACGGGCACGGGCACGGGCACGCACGCACGCACGCACGCACGCACGCACGCACGCACACACACATTTAGTTAGTAGTGAATTTGTGCAGATACTAAGGTAGATTTGAACAAAAGTAGAATAGTTTGACATGAATACAATATACTCAGTGAAAGCATCTGTGCATACAAGGACACACTCAAAATAAGTGTACATAGCAACACACACACACACACACACTCATGCACACACACATTCACACGCACACACAGGCTTACAGCAGCAGTGTGATGGGTCAGCTGTAGGTCATGTGACTAGGCTTTACTTCTCAACACAAAGTAAATCCCTGGGCTGGGAGTACCACCGCAGCACAATGCTATGAACATACAGACACACACACGCACACACGCGCGCACACACACACACACACACACACACACAATGCTCTAATAAAGGCAACAAAAACATACAAACATGCCAACACATTCTCTCTTGCTGTATGTCACTCACAGGCTCGTACAAACACACACACACACACACACACTCACTCAACGCACTAGCCTCTCTAAACCCTGCCCAATGGCCTGACCCATTATGCAACTTGGGCGCCATGGCAACAGGGGTGGCCTGGCTCGGGCCTGGACTTTATGTAACGGCTCGGGGCACGGTCACCGCAGCTACCGACCACACTCAGCCGGGATGGACAGTGGGGAGGAGGAAGACGGAGAGTGAGAGACGCACCCCAAGTCTTCCAAACACACAAACACACTCACACACACTCACACACACACACACACACACACACACAAACACACACACCCTCTCAGAATACACACCAGCCTGTTTCTCACGCTCCCCGCGGCGCTCGCGGGCCATCCTCTGTCTCTCATCGATCTTGTTGTAGAGCAACGAGTCTGCAGCACAAACACAACAGTTAAGAGCAGCGAACGCAACTCTGCAAACCGACGGTCTCACTCCTATTACTGTATATTGCATTACCTGTTTTGGTGGCAGCATAGTTGCTGGCGCTGGAGCTGGTGTGGGTAGGGGTGGGGGTCAGGGTGGGGGTGTAGGTGTGTCCGGAGCCCGAGGAGCTGGGACGGGTGGCCGAAGACGGTCTGCCGTCCTCCGACTTATACTGGGAGTAAGACGCTGGGGGGAGAGAGAGGAGAGAGGGGAGAGACAAGCGTTAACACCATAACACCCGGGAAGAAAGAGAGTGGAAGAAGCCAAGACAGAGAGCGAAAGATTTCACACACCTCTCACACTCACACACCTTCACACACCTACACACACCTACACACACCTACACACACCTACACACACCTACACACACCTACACACACCTACACACACCTACACACACGCGCAGTCACTTTATATTCAACATGGCAGACGACGTGATGCTGCAGACACCGCTGAAGTGTCACACCACGCGGAATTTGACCCAGCTCTCAACCCTGATCCTGGTCCACCCATACGGACATGAGGAGGCTCCATCATTGAGGACGTTTCCACGAAGACTCCTAATTCTAATGCAAAAATCAGGATAATCACCCCGGGATGTAAAACAGGTCTTACTGCAAAAGTAAATTTACTTTCAGGAAGCTTGTCTACTCAGCAGCACCTCCACGGGCTGGATCTGCTGGGAGGAGGTACGATGACAGTTGCGCTCGTGTCGGTATGAGACTGACACTCGAATCCAAATGGAAGAGGGTGTTCCCCACAGAATACACACAAATCCAATTCATCTCACACACACACACACACACACACACACACACACACACACACACACACACACACACACACACACACACACACACACACACACACACACACACACACACACACACACACACACACACACACACACACACACACACACACACACACACACACACACACACACACACACACACACACACACACCTAGAGAGGCTACATCCCACAACAGTATTCTAACACAAAGTAAATCAATAAGACGTTAAAAGGGAATGGGTACTGTGGCCAAGTATGTAACAACACCAATACACCAATACACTACTGCAGTATACTACACAGTTTTACACCTCTGGTTATGTGAAAGATATTGGTTTGGTGGAGGTAGGGGAGAGGAAACACAAGAAATATGGAGTAAACTATCTGCACCATCAGCTCGGGTGCCTGCCTGGCTGTGCTGGTCTCCACTGGGGTGAAAAAGAAAAGTGTATTTTGCAACTCATGTTCCATCTATTCTCATATGTTCTTTCCCAGGGCAGCGTTTCAGAGCAAGGCTATTGATTAATGGCACTCCCTCCAGCCAGGGTGACTCAGCCCTTTGCGGTCAGCCCCCTTTTGCCAATAAATGATGACATTATCACCTTACCGATCAAGTCGACTTGTATACACAGTCCTGTGACAATGCACAAACATACAAAACGTGAACAATATCCTCCAATACTCCTCCTTTGTGTGTGTGAGAGTGAGGTACAGCTAGAGGGAGGCAGGTCTCCACAGAGACCAAGCTGTCCCAGAAAGTTGCAGACAAAAATAACTGTGGCCCCCTGACCCAGATGGGCCCTACACACAGACTCCAACCATCAACAGGACTAGGTGGACTCTACCTCTTCCTCTTCCTCTTCCTCTTCCTCACTCTGTGGCACTTGAGAATCACGTTAGCTCAGTTGGTCGGTTTATGGTACCGGTGGACGAGCGGAGCAAAGTACAGATTTCGTTCTCGGTATTGTGCGAGGACTCTCCGATGCTAGTGGTGCTCAACTGGTGCTTTGTGGAACGAGCTCAAGTGCGCCTTGAGTTTGAAATAAAGGCCAAATATACTGCAGGTAACAATCAAGCATCAAACTGCATCATCCTAATCTCACGATCCCACGCCTCCGTTTCCATCTCTTCTCGTACCAGACTAGCCTGTGTGATATTTACACTCATTTAATAATCTGGCAGTACCATGAATTCTGAGGGGGCACAGAAAGGACCACTGCAGTATGCCATATGTGCCATGCGAGTTCACAACCCTCAACCTCAACCCTTCCCGTACCTTTGAAACTATTACAGGAATCCTTTAAACACCAAACACACTTAACAGGATTATTGTTTCACTATTACTTCCCTATCACTGAGGAACATCTTGTTGCTAGGACTTAAACAGACATTTAAATAGATTCCTGACAGTGTGGCTCGTGGTTTTGCTTGTTCCAAGAAAACGTTTTCCCATCTACACTGACCAGAAAACACATAGGGGCACTTTAACGCCCATGAAGACATGCTAGACAAAGGCACGAGGTCAGAGCGGCAGGGGAATTGTATGTCACAGTCTATGGGAAGTCCATGGTTGTGCGTGCAGTAGTATTAACAAGCCTACATTGCCTCAGGTGCAAGAGCACTGTAGCTGGTTACGTAATGGCTATTGTAATAACAGGGCTGGTCTGGGCCAGGTTACAATACGTCTAGTCAATGGACTCCTTCTCCACCCAGTCGCCTCATATAAAATAGCAGCTCAGTAAGAGAGGAGCTTGAATCTTTTCTAATCTACTACAGACAAATATTTACATAGGTTTGTACATGTGCACAACGCCTGTGGCAAGTTGAAACACAAGTCACACAAGACACAGCACCATATCAATGCAAATGACAGGAAGCAAAGATAACACTATGTGTGTGTGTGCATAATAAGGAGGTCATATGACTATACATTTGCATTAAAAAAAGTCCCACACGCACACACACACACACACACACACACACCCCCCGTCCACACACACACACTAAGGAGCCTTCTCCAAGTTCACTTCAAGCTAGTGATGCAGTGGAGTCTCTGACATGCTGAGTGGATCACTACAATAAACCAGTGGTGACAAGACCAAGGGCAGGGAAACTTGGCTTTTCCTCACTTTGACAGCTGAAACTGGGACGCCTCAGTGAAAAGGGCTGGGAGTGCTCTGAACCATGCAAATAAGAAACAGTTCCCTTTCCTTAAAAAAACGCCTGGCACAGAAAGACAAAGACACAAGAGAGAAATGGAGAGAGGGAGAAGGACTGACGGGGAACAAGACCAATTTGTTACATATACAACAAATCACTTTTAATACTGTGGAGTATTAAAAGTAAAGTTACCAGTTACCAATATCTAGAATGTGTTTTAAACAAAAAGCTGAATACTGTCCAGCACAGGAATATATGGCAACCTTAAAAAAAATACATAAAATGAAACTTAAATGACCCATGTGGGGGTTTGGGTCACTGCAGCAGCAAATAGTAACAGGATACAGCAAAGAAAATAGAATATTAACAAGAATATAGCAAAAGGAGGTTTTACAGACAATTTCAACACTAGAATAAGTAGAACGTTTGAATTAAAAAATAATTGGAAAAAGTATTAATTACAGCATTAGAGCAAAGAATAAGAGATATGCATGATATGAAACGACAAAAATGATATGTATAACAAGGTAGAGGAATATGAAGTTTACAATGTAAAACTTACAGAAACATACAACATACATCTCGCCGTGTGGACATGCCCCTCCTCCTCCTATACATCCATACATGTGATATGGGACACACTGCTAGGACAGCTGGATGTGTGGTCAACTGATGCCATGTCAGAGGTGTGTGTGTGTGTGTGTGTGTGTGTGTGTGTGTGTGTGTGTGTGTGTGTGATGCAGCACTATCTAAAGCCCTGTGAGAGGCACGTGGATATTTCTGACTAACTGGGTTAAGGCGGGTTTAGCATCGCATCCTCCGTCATCACTGGATATACTGATGGTACAATGAGGATACCAAGAGTGCAACACACACACACACACACACACACGTAAATACAATATAGAGAATATAGACCTAACATTTTTTAGAATAGCTTTAGTAGCTCTTCGGCAGCTCCATCAAAGCTCTTCAGCAGAAAGCAGGGATACCGGGGTCATCCTGCACACACAGAAAGGTCGGTGGAGGTCAAAGGGCATGCCGGGGTGGGGGTGTATGCAGATCAGGGCTTTAGTTGGGCTAAGCAAGCGTCGCCCTCCAGCAAGGTTATTTTACTCTTCCAGAATTGTCTCAGTCAGTATTTTCAGGGTTCAGTAGGAAATGAGGACGGGTCAATGCACCCTATACCCTTTAACCTTTAAGGTCAGGATTCAACTCCCACACTAGGAAAAAAAAAGTGCCACGGACCATCACCCCTTTCTCCCTCCTCTCCTCCCTGCCTGCATCAGTAATCTGGAGGGGGTTTTAAAAAAAATAAAAAAAATAAAAAAAATAAAAAAACCACTTCACTGTATGGGAAGCTCCTCTCTGAGGTGCTGAAGGCTCCCCTCCAACCAGCAAACCTCCATAGAGAGCCTAGACTACCACAACCCCCCTGCCATCTGTCACACACACACACACACACACACCCTACACAAGTTTGAGCCCCATCCACCCAATCCCCAAAACTCAGTATTGTGGCATTGCTCCTAGAGGATAGTAAACTCTTTTCAACACTGATTGGTTACCTAACGAAGTGGCAGGTAGAACAGACAAATTTACCAGCCACCGACAAAATTACCAACCTTTGTTCTGGTGTTCATTTTTCAATTCAATGATGAAATACACCGAAGTCCTGAGGCCAAAGTGGAAGCCGTTACCTGGATTTAGTTTCATGATGCCAGGGGTGTAATCCCAACACGGGACCTGTTGACCCCCCTGGCTAGCGTCCCACTCCAACTAGTCAGATCAGAGGGTCGGAAGAAACGTTACCACTTCCTGAAAACATCCCACACAGAAGGAGTTGAGCTCAAATCCTACATTCATGGTGCAATGAGGGGATGGAGGGGAAAAGTCCCAAATGAAAAGGTTGACTCCCCAAAACTCAATTGTTTCCAGTGAAAAGGGGAAAGCAGGAAGGGAGAGGGAGGTCAGCTTTGGTTGGTGTCTCTGATGTTGAGACCTGACTGTGTGTGAGCCAGGCTGTGGCTACTCTCCAGCACCCCCTCCTTTTCATTGTGTGTGTGTGTGGGGTAGGGAGACAGAGTGAGACAGAGGGAGAGTGTGACTGTTTAATCTGCCCCTCCCTCCTCTGCTGGTGTGTGTGTGTGTGTGTGTGTGTGTGTGTGTGTGTGTGTGTCCATAACCCCCCCCCCCACCTCATCTATCTGCATTCATCGGCAGTCAGATTAAATGGTCAGAGTTAGCGATTAGCGCTGTGCTGTCTTGGCCAGTGGGTAGCAAGCTAGCAAGGGGTGTGCCTACTGCCTCCACTGCAGCCTGAGAGGATTAGCCGCCGCTAATGCTAAGCTAAACGCTAAGCTCCAGCCGGTGGAGGCAAGGGGCCAGGAGCCAGGGGCCTTCCCCTCTAGTCCCAGGGCTGGCACTCTGGCCTGGATAACAGGTGCCCGCAGGCTGGGTGCTACGGTCTAGTATACCAAACTGCATTTATTGCAGACTGCAGGTAGACGATTCAGCTGAAACTCAGTTCACCACTTCCTACAATTTGATGTTTCTTGGGTAGGAAGTGGCTTGGTAGAGTAAGTCTACTCAATTGAAGGGTAATAAAAGAGAAAGGCAACTCATGAGAAAATCGTATAGAACATGATTTAGTGGTATATAAAAAGCTTGCTGACTATTTCACATCTTCCATACACTCTTGACATTTGTGACACAAACACAGGACAGTATCACAGCACCACCGTTGCTTTAAAGTAAAGAGAGGCGCTAAAACACCTCAGACGTTACCTGATACTTTCAATCACAGTTGCCCCAAGAGCTCCCATTCCTTCTCTTCTTTTCTCTCCTTCTCTTTGACCATTCCTCTGTATTATGTATGGTTTAAGTGCGCTGCTTTTGAATGCTTGCCCCCTCGAGGAAAGCCGTAAAGGCCTCAGCACGAGAGCAGTAAGCATCTATAACAGCAACATAAACCTACAGACTTGCGGCATGTTCAGCGCAGGACAGAAAAAAGAAAATTCAATACACCATAAATCATCAGTCCACCGTATTTTAACTTTTATAAAACTGTTGTAGATACAAAGCGTGATTTCAGCCAGTCAGTTAGATGGAGTAAGGATGCCTCAATATTGAGTGAAGGCGACATTAAGAAAGATCAGTGGAAAGAATCAGTCTGCTTCACTACATACAATTTACAACCAAAGAGCAAAGACAACTAGGCTAACTGGGAGCAACTCTTACTGCATCAGGGTAAACCTATCCAAGCTGACAAAACCATGATAAAACCAAACAACACTGACAACAATGCTCACCTGTTCTCTACCACTGCAATGTTGCATTGGTCAGCTGAAACAACAAACCCGTCTCATAGAAATCTTTCTGAATTCAAAAATCACCCAGATTTCTGTCTCTGTCTCAGTCCACCCTTGTTAGATGGCCCACATTTGGCCAGTAACTTTCAGATTCACTCTGTACTACACTTAATACTACACTACCCATAACACCCAGCTTCTTCCACACTGCCCATAGTTCATTACTTGGGCAGAACCAGACACTAGCATCAACTAGACTGGACTTCAGACAGAAGACAACACTACACCAGCCCTCATGACTATTGAATGGGGAACGTTTTGAACCGTGTAACGTTTTGAACGGCGTAACGTTTTGAACCGCGTAACGTTTTGAACCACGTAACGTTTTGAACCGTGTAACGTTTTGAACCATGTAACGTTTTGAACCATGTGTTTTGCAAAGAAATAAAATATAAGAAGAAGACACCGAATAATCTAATGGGGCTTTCAGAGTCCCAGTGAGCAGCGGATGTGAAAGTGACTGTGTTGCACATTCACAACTGCTGTGACTGCAGCCAACACATGCTGTCTTGTTGAGTGACTGCTGTGCTTAGCCATGCATTACACCCACATTTGTGAAGTGGACTGCATCTTCACGCTCCTCTGCTGCCCTTGTGTTGACCAAATATTGCCTTGTCAGCTTGTTTCCACACACACACACACACACACACACACACACACACACACACACACACACACACACACACACACACACACACACACACACACACACACACACACACACACACACACACACACACACACACACACACACACACACACACACACACACACCTTACTTGTCAGACCTGTCAGTCACCGATCTCTAGAGGGGTGATGGATCAACAGGGCGTTTACTCATCAAGAGCAACAACTGCTTAAAAATATGCGCACACACACACAATTACTACTTCACTGTCCTACTACATGATTCGTTCACCACCATTACCATCAGGCAAAGGAGGAGCTACCACACCGACACGACACACACACACACACTTTTCTCTTTCATGCTCGACCATCTCTTAAGTATTTTTCACATTGCTATTGTCTGTTCTATTTCTCATTGTCTATTGCTGTGACCCTCGAGAGGCTGGTTAAACATTTCTCCTCCCCAGTGGCTCTTCCCTGTCCCAGATACTGCCTGATGCCCCACACAAACACTCTCTCTCTCACACACACAGTAATAAAGAGTTTAAACATTGCTAAATATCTATATCTAATATAATAAGTATAAAAATCACCTACCAGAGCATGCAATTAATCTTTATCTATCCTCTCCCTCCATACCTCTTTTCTTCCTCCTGCATGCCTCTCTCCGTCTTTGTCCCTCTTCTTCCTCTGTGATGGTGAAGAGGGCAGGGATGGCTGAACGGCTGCCTCCCTTCCTTAGCCTCTCCCTGCCCTGCGGGCACCCGCCTCTACCTCCTCCACCTCTTCCTCCTCCTCGCCCTTTACAGTCTGGCATAGCCTGCCCTGTTGCTAACCCTCTAGCCCCTGGCTAACTCACCCAACCCTGCCCATCCCACCCTATGGTGGGGGGTGGGATGGGGCAGGTCAGTGGAGGACACCGGAGGAGGCTGGCGGAGGACGGGGTCACCCCTAACCCTTCTTATCAATGGAGACCTGTATGACTAACGGCTAATGCTAACAGAAAATACTCCTCTGGCTGCACAATGCTCCTCTGTCTGGGAGACAGGAGAGTGTAGAGAGAGCGAGAGAGAGAGGGAGGAGAGAGCGAGAGAGTAGACAAAAAAAAGAGCAGCTCACTGTGTCATTTTCATATAGTCTACGACGGCAGTGCCAGGCGAGAGAGAGAGAGAGAGAGAGAGCGAGAGAGAGAAAGTCAGAGAGCGTCTCTGAGGATGAGCTCTTGTCGTCAGGCTTAGGAAAGAACACTTAATCCACAAGACCGGATCGGGCCGAGAGATGGAAGGATCGCATTCCTCTTTTCCAGTCTTGACTCTTCTGTCACTCCCAACGAGATGCTGCTGCTGCTGCCGTTACTACTGCTGTCTGTCTGCTCCCCTTCTCCTTCCTGACTGTCCCCTGCTAGGTCTGCCCTGTCAATGCAAACTTGGCGGTGGAAGCACCTCACACACACACACACACACACACACACACACACACACCCTGGCTGTACGCACGCACGCACACACACACACACACACACACACACACACACACGCGGCCCTGCAGACACAGCGCTCGTAGAGGGCAGCGGGGCCGTTAAAATATTCAGTGCTGATCTAACAGCGGAAGGTGAGCCGGTACCGGTAAGGCGTTTCCCTGGCGACAGCAAGCGTGTGGACCAACGACATAGAGTGGGAGAGTGCAGGCTAGGCTTCAACATAATGTACACACAACGATGCATACACACACACACACACACACACAACAAACCAAATAATGCAGTAAGAACACACCCCTTGCCTCCATGCAAGGGGTGTGTTCTTAGAGCACATGGTATATGGCTCCTCCCCCTTTCCCACTTAAAGGCCCATTAGTTGTTTTAAATGGAGCGGATCCAAGTATGAAAATGTTTCCATTCATGTCTGGCCGGCTCTCTGTGGGAAAGGAACGACACGGCGCGGGGGAACAAGCGTGCCGCGCAATCAGTGTTTATGTCTGGGGTGGCGGTTGCAAGATCAAGTCTATGACTCACACTTACAATGTCGGTGCTGCAACTGCACTGCAGCGGTGCAACCTGAGCCGCGCTTAGTCATAATATACTGACACCGCATATGCACATGCACATGCAGAATGCACCGAGCATGAGGCAGAAATAAATAAAAAAGGAGGTGATGTGCTGAGCTCTCAGTTTGACTTGGCGCCGACACATGAGAACAAGGTGACATGGGAGGGAGGGAGGGAGGGAAGGAAAGGACTGAGGGAGGGACTGAGGGAGGGACTGAGGGAGGGACTGAGGGAGGGACTGAGGGAGGGAATGAGGGAGGGGGAGGAAACCAAGAGCAACCAGTTCTTTGGAAAGACACACAATATGAGTACAAACACCAAACCTATAACAGCAGCCATGTACCATATTGCCTCTCCCTTTATCTCTGTGTGCTCGCGCTTATCTCACATTTGTCTAGATACACACCGAGATGAAACAACTTCCACCACGACAGCTCAAAATGTCACCGTCACCAAGACGTTGGGGTCAAAAAAGAGAAGCAGCATCATGACTAAGGTGGACTCTGTGACCGCTGGCAGTCATCTTGGCTCAAAACCACTACAGCTGAACTCTGTTGCATGTGGTTGGCCATAGATTCAGGAAAACCCCTCATGGCCCGGCTGATTGGGCTCAAAGATATTTATTGTGCAAAGGAATTCTTCCTCAAACGTTCCAGACCTCTACTTGTGTTGCCTCACCTCCAACATGTACACACTTTCTATACAGACACACATATTCATGAAAGAGCAATCTGATCTTTGTCCCTGCAGCAGTAATACTGTAATCCTACACTTAGACTTTAACCGGATAGGCTAGGCTACACACCCTTCTCACACGCCTATTCAGTGTGTGTGTGTGTGTGTGAGAGAGGGAGAGAGACGAATGAATTAATTAATTCAAAATTAAAACTGCTCTATAAAAGAGATGAAATGAGTATGTTAGAGCCCCAATCTGGATTTAAACTTTAAATCAACTTTTTGTTTCGCTCCAATGTTTACAAGCATTAACAACGAAGACAAATAGCTTCAACATGCACTCATAAATTCATTGTCATCATCATTAGTGCCCAGATATACTCAAGTGGTGGAGATAGGCATCATGGCAGGGTGCACAATTTCCCCTCTTGCTTTCACTATGGCTACATCAGGGCATATATGAACAATATGAGTACTGTGACTACTGCAGCACCTTGCACCAAAAGATTGCTGAACAAATTGAATGATAACGTAATTTCAGCTAGGATGAAAGTTAAGCTGGGTAAGTCGAGGAGCATCTCCATTGTTAATTTAAGGGGAAGCTGGCAAACGAAAGATTATACAAAAGATGACGAGTTTCAGAGAAGCCTGTCAAAATGTAGGAAGGCGGTATGAGTCGACCCGAAATGACAAGGGGCAGATTCAGGAGATAAGGCAGGATGTCGTTAGATGCAGTGAAAGGTTAGGTTATGTGGCGCTTTAAGGTAGTGAAGTTAGAGAGGCTGGTTAGCTTGTATGTCAGCAAATGGCTTAGAGTGGCACAATGTCTTACAAGTGTGGCTTTGGAACTACCTATATTTAGGAGAGGAGTTGAAAAGCACGACAGAGTCTAAAGACACAACAGTTAGGAGTGTAGCGACTACTGTATCAGCGGGCCTACATGGGAACCCAAGAGAAGAAGAAGTTCAACAGGAACAGTCATTGCTCAGACGTGAGGATATTGTAGTGCAGGTGCAACAAGTGCCAGGGAGGCCTAGGCAACCTTTATGGAGTAGGGCAACTCCACTGGAGAAAAGAAAGATGGTTGTGGGACGAATATGTCAGCAGGAAGGTGTGCCAAAGCTGTCTCTTGTGCAGTGCATGATCAGTGGATAAAAAGGGAACGTGTAGAGAGCTGCTGGAGCAGCTGGAGGAGAGCTGTGGGGTATGGAGGCAATCTGATTGAGATTCACACCTGGAACCAAAGCCAAGTGCGCTGGCTGAGGTGTTTGGCAGCAGCAACTGAGAGCAGCTGGTTAGAAATGTATTTGTCAGCTGATAGGAAGGCAAATATTAAAATGGGTTTTGTCCATGAGGAAGAAAAGATTAGGAGGGAAACGTATGAAGGCATACTGTAGGGCAGCTAAGGGAAGACAGATTTGCAAATGGCAACAGATTTGGGAAAACAGCTGATAATCCTATGGGAACTAGTAAGCGCTACCTTAAGACCAGACTTGGTGTTGTGGTCAGAAGCGCAGTGGGATGTGTATTTTGTTGAGCTCACAGTGCCATGGCAAGGCACGATAAACAAGGTATATGAAAGGAAAATTATTACAAATATCAAGTTAGCAGCAGGGTTGGAAAGCTAGTGTGCGCCCCATAGAAGTTGGATGCAGACAGTTTGTAGCGAAGTCAACTGAAATTCAAATGAGGTATTTGACAGTGGAAATAAAGCAGGCAGTAAAGGAGAAAGCATACTGACTGGTGCACAAAGTTGCTAAACTAGTGCTATAGTGCTGAATGTTCTAGGTTAGCTAAAGTGGGCTGGTGTACTGGTTTGTTAGCATTTGTTTGTTAGCAGAATGCATGTGGGTACAGTATATTGTCTGTTAGTGGTCTAGTCCCTGGTCCTTTTAGTCTATGGTTGTTGATAAAACCGCTGAGCAAGCTGTTTGAAGCCAACAGGGTCAGCTGTCCTATTATTATGATGAAAACAGTGGGAATAGCATCCTAGGTAGTCTTCAGTTCAGCCCACAAACTACTTAAAATATCATAGACGTGGGGTATGTAGTTTTTCCTAAGGTTTTATTAAGCCTATTTGATTCTTTTTTGACTTACAAAAACGCTACTGTAATGTTGAGAACAGCTAAGAGGCGTTGTTAGACACTATGAAAATGATGTGTTTGTTACAGCGGTAACATCATTACATGGTAAAGTTTAATAGAGCTATTAATCGATAATTAGCAGATTAATTTACGTCATTCTTCCACCAAACAGCCGTTGAACAGTAGCTAGCTGAGCAAAGTGTTAGCTAAGCCCGGTCACTGCGTTTAACGGCTATTTTACACCGGCTTACAACCTGACTCAGCCAATCAGAACCGACGACCGGAACTATCCGTTAAATAATAAATGTCAGGCCACAGTAGTGCGAGTTGTAGCCTAAAAACACTTTAAACTTTAGCTCCTGCCACGTCCAGGACAAACCCTCTGGCCATTTCCACTAATTCACCTGTCACGTCAACTGCAGCTCAAGGGTTTTTTTCGACAAGTTCACAAAATGTCAGCAACAGGTGTCTACCTGCGCAGGGACAGCTGGAAAGGTTTGGAAACAACTGACAAAAGTAAACGGAAAACGTTTCAAAGTAGTTTGACGAACGGGAAGTGTCTGATAAATATAAATCAACCGGTTTGATGACTCGGTTGATAGTTAATCCCATTCCCGTGACCGGCTTGCGCTACTTGCAATCACTCTTAGTTCTCGTCAGCATTCAAACGTTGAGAAAAATAATTACAGTCCCTTCGCCGATCGGGATCTCGCTATTTACGCAGCACTTCATTCCTCAAAAGAAAAGTTTGTTCGAGTAAACTTTCCTGTCGATAAGAGCTCACCTTGGGACTCGGGAGGAGATGAGTCGCTGCCATCCTGGTCCGCCATTTCTCCTGACGTCAGCTGAGAGGGATCAGCAGCAGGAACTCAAGGGACCGGGAATGGCCCCTTACACAGACTGGGCCCCTCCTACGGACAGGTGGGGGACGGCACACACACATCTACATGGAGTATAGAAGAAACTTAACAACAGCAACAATAATAATAATAATTGGCATATTAAACTTCAACACTCTCACTGTTTCTCTCTCTCTCTCTCTCTCTCTCTCTCTCTCTCTCTCTCTCTCTCTCTCTCTCTCTCTCTCTCTCTCTCTCTCTCTCTCTTTCACACACACACACACACACACACACACACACACACACACACACAGAGGGTGAGGCTTCTCATCAGAGGTCAATTTGCCTTAATTTGGGTCTTTGTGCCCCATGAGACAACAAGCCAAAGCTATTTACCTGCAGGCTTTGCAAACCACACCTGACTTATTTTTGGAACTGTACATTTTTTCGTTGGCTCCTGTCATCACTGAGTAGAGGATTTCTAATGTGTTTAAATGGACTGCTTTATATGTGGAGATGGAGGCATGGCTGGGAATTGCAGCAGACAGGTCTATACAAACTATTATGTTGACATCTACTGGTAAACTGATCGTATTGCAGTTTTTCTGAGTCGTTTACACACTTAACACTGGGACTTGAGACACGATGGCTGAAACCTGACATTCAGGCACCAAACCTTTAAACCAAACCCAATGCAAGCACATTTTTGCAAAACACTACACACAATGATGTACATTTGGCACAATCTCCACCACTAAAATCTCTTTTCAAATCTCTATTCAAAATACTAAACTGATATGATCATTTGGCCACATTGACAAATCACAGGTAGAAACACTAGTTGCTTAATTGTTCAATTACAAATCAGAGCAGAGGGTCAAAGGTGACTCTCCTGTTTTGGAGTTGAATGGATGAAACATGGCAGAGAGAGGAACAGGAAGAGGAAGGTGAGGGTAAGTAAGCTACTGTCTACACTATGCTACTGTTTTTACTGTAGTACTACATATATGGTATTCAGTGAATGCACTATTGCAAGTGAACCACAGTACTATAAACAGCAAGTATGTTCCATGTATCATATGAAATTGCAGGCTGGGTAGTATTTTTCTGTTACTTTATTATTTGCAGTATTTTAAAGTATTTTTGGAGTAAAAACCACTAAAAATCCTTTGTACCTGAGATCTATGGAAGCTGATGAAAGTTTAAAACACACTTCCTTTTTCCTTTTTCCTTTTTTATTTTTTTATTTTTTATTTTTATACATCTGATGACAAACAAAAACAAATGAGACCAATACGGATGGCTAAAGTAACACAGTTATTATGCACAGTTATGCTCATACATTGTGTAACATTACTTAGTATTATCATCACAAAAAATATGTTGTTCAAACACACACTCACACCTAGGAGCTGCCCAGTATTACCACTGTCTTGTACTTTTGACCACCAAGCACCTCCACTGCAACAGTAGTAGACTTCTGACAGTAGCTGTTATGTGAGGGTGTTACTTGTTCACCTCCCCCAACAAACTTCCCTGGGGATTTGAGCCGGCAACCCACCAGCCTCAAGAGCGCTTCTCTACCTGTCATCCGATATAGTTGCATTTGTTACCTGTGAATTTTGAGACCTCCCGGGGAGTGCTGACTTACTGCGCTATTGTCCCACACTACCAGCAGAGGGAGCACTACTCCTACAGTGAAACTAAATTCTGAATGCCATGTCTTTCTGTTGAATAGGATCATTTTAACATCAAAATCAGATTCAGCTAATATGAAAAAATGTCTAAAAGATAGAATGGGGT
The DNA here is from genome assembly GCA_034670385.1 of Hoplostethus mediterraneus. NCBI lineage: Eukaryota > Metazoa > Chordata > Actinopteri > Trachichthyiformes > Trachichthyidae > Hoplostethus > Hoplostethus mediterraneus. Next base: position 4,123,493 of record JAXDDW010000021.1, on the reverse strand, counting down.
TTAATGGTCATTGATGCAGGTCTACATATATACAACCAGTAGCTAGTAATGGTGCAATCATTAAATCACATTGTAATCAATCAGCAAAATCCTTCTGTGTATCACAAATATCAATAAAAATGGATTGCATTTCAATGTAACCCTTCACTACTCCCAAATTACCGAAAGCTGATAATGTTTCGATGTCCCCTCTGTGTGTTTCACCTCACAATTACCCTTCCACAAAGAGGCTTATCAAGCGAGCAAAATCAAAAGTGAGACAGAAATAAAGGCCAATGTTATTTCAACTAACCCGATGATATTTGAGCAAGGATTTAGTGTTCCTGGCTGAATATGTATGCTAATCTCTGTTCATATCGCTGTCATTTGCCAGGCTGCGCAGGCTTACCCCCCCCAGACCCCCAGTATGATGGCTGCTGATTGGTGCATGGAAAACAGTAACCGGGGCAACCAGCTGTTTGGCTATTCCTCTGGTGGAGGAGGAGGAGGACTCGACTCGATGTTGGTCTGTAGGTATGGGGTGGAATGTATTTCTCCATGGCTATTTGACTCACATACTAACACACAAACACACACACACACACACACACACCTGAGCACCTCTGTGGGGCTTGTAAGGGAAGGCAGATGGAGAGGATGGGAGAATGCTGATGGCTTGGATACTCTCTTTTGTGTCTTGGGATATCACGCTCATAAATCTCTCTCCCTTTCTTTCTGTCTACCCCACTTTTTTTAAATCTTTCTTGGGAGGTTTAACCCCCTTCATCTCCGTGTTTGTTTTCCAGAGAAAAACACCCCCTGCTCCTCTTTCATGAATTTACTGTCTGGTTCTGTGTGTGCTTGATGTCTGGTTTTTGTCTTTATTTGTTGGGCTCCACAAGAGCTAGAGGGTTAAGTCAGCGGGTAGCGCTTAGGCCTGAGGTGAGGTTCAGGGTTGTGTGTGCATGTGCGTTTGGCGCCCTCAGGATGACAGCCTGCTCAGATTGCCTGTAATTGGTTCCCAGGGGAAAGGGATCTTGGGATCCTCTCTACAGAATAACGATGCCTTGATGGCTCATCAATAAACCCACACCATAAAAAACACTCTCTCTGCATCGCATGCATTCACTCCCGCTGCCCTGGTGTGAGGGGGGGAAACGGGAAGATGGGAGGGGGGTCTCCTTGACCTAAAAGGGTGCACGATTTGATGGGAATAGATGTCAGACATGTCTAATTTGACAGACTGATCCTCTGGTGATTAATGTCCAGGGCTCTGCATGGAAGACCATAATCAGCTTAGAGGGAAGGAGGGAGGAAGGGAATGAGTGGATCGAGGATCTGATTGATTTTGAGGACAAGACCCCTCGCTGCACCTCAGGAAATGTGTTCGGATTCATTTGCGTGTGTGTTTGTGTATGCACAGGACCCACAACGGGGTCAGTAGGATATCAGGGCAGAGGTCAGATAGGTTTCAAGATCAAGTGGGCAGGTTGAACGAGCAGGGGAGGGTCTCAGCAGCACCAATCCAGGGACGAATAGCGTGTTTTTCTGACCAGACGGTTTACATCAAGGGCACAGGAAGTGATGTGTTGACATTTCTGGCAGCAGCGACAGTGATTTGTTTGAAATAAATAGAACTGGGAAGTCAGCACGAGCAGCGATAGCATCATGACGCAACAGACAAAGAGAAAAAGCATCATGATCTCCGGGACACGCGGTGCAGAAACACAGTGAGCAATGAGCGCTTGGCACTAAAGATGTCGCCAAAACCCAAACGAAACAAAAACCAGGATCTGGCAGACTACCGCTTTAACTTCATACCTCGGCTGTGATGTTTTTCACAATTCCCATCATTCTTTTTTTCATGAAAACCATGACATCTCACGGTGGGAGAATGAGTACTTCTCCTCATTCATCCAGTTTTCCATGGACCGCTACAAGACACTGATGTATTGCATGTAGAGCTACAGTAAATCCTTTAATGATGGTTTGATGATGAAGCACATTGTTCTATAAGCAGTGCTTCTATATATGTTTACAGTGCAGCTGCTGACATTAACTAGCGCTCGACGTAGCCTAGCGCTGTATTCTTATAGAAGACATGCTGCTCATTCATTCTCATTAGGTCTATGTGTCATTTCCACAAAGGTACTGTGGGACTGAACAGAACCTGCCCTCGTTTTTTTTAGTCTGTTTTTCTTGTCACTTTTCCTTTAAGGCTTTTCCTTCAAGGCTGACTGCATCTATTTAGCGCTCTCTCTCTCTCTCTTTCTCTCTCTCTCTCTCTCTCTCTCTCTCTCTCTCTCTCTCTGCCTCTCCTCAGAGTACCTTCCAAGCAGCACACAGCAACATAATGTCACTCCTGTCATTCGTTTGACCGAAGACCAGCCAGTTCATTTCCACATCTCATTCATAAACCAAAGGCACCGGCGAATCAGATCGCTCGCGCTGCGTTAACCTGCCCGGCAATACCGTAGCGTGGCGTATCATTGGTCACTCTTTTTTGGTTATGCGGAAATATAGGTCAATTTTTTTTGACAGAGATTATTCTGTGTGTTTGAATCCTAATGGAGTTTCAACTCTTGAATATCAGAGGCGCAATCAACCCCCCGTCGCCAACTTGTTGTTGCTGTTGGAACACGTGTGGGACAAAGCATGTGTTGTTTTGGTGGCATGATGATGAAAACCTGTTTAATCATCTCTGTAGGATGTGATTCACCCGAAGCAGATGGCCTTATGAATGATCCGAACACGCCCCCACAGACAGACAGACCCCCCACCAGGACAATTGCCCTACCCTGCCTTACACACACACACACACACTCACACTGACATCTCAATTATTTACACTAAGCTGTCATGTTCATTCAAGAGAGGTCGTATTCATTATTTTTCTTTTCACATGCAGACTCACACACACTCACTGAGCTGTACAGTGATATATTCACGCTGTATCTCGGTCTGAGACCCTTTGCGGCCGACCAATCGCATCCCGTCATCCTTTCCGAGGGCCGGTCGCAACAAAGAAACCTCATAAACAACCGCTTCATATACAAACAAGGCAAGCAGACATATGGCTGTGCGGTGGCCCCGAGTAAATAGAGCTATTAATTCTAAATCCCTGCGATAAATCCCTGGGATAGTCGTGGCAGTATCTACACGATCTTTGTAATAGCAGCGTTTCCTGCAGGACCATGTAGGACCTAAGACATTTAGTTAGACGGTCTCTGTGTGCATCCTCGGCGATATTGTTTACTGACAGGACTAACAGGGACTATACTGTAATGATTTCTGGCTTCCATAGTATCTATATTTATGTGCTATGTTCAAATGGAACAAAGGGGGAAGTGAAGTCCCTGAAAATGTACAGTTAATTAGGAAAAAAACTACAATATTTGGGGATTTGCAAGACTATTCTCCCTTCATCCACTCCAGGATGATGGTATAGTACTGCTGAAGTGAACGCAGGCATAAAGGCCTTGAACTCGCTCTTACTTTGACTGGCTCAGACAGCACCGCACAAAAAAAGCTATTCTCGTTCTTCAAGCCACATCTGTGTCTTTGCCTCAAGCGGTAGTATTGGTAATAGTAACAGTCAGTGGTGGTAGCAAAGCCTTGCGCACGCCTACATCCCTTTTTTTTTTATGCTTGAAGAATGAGTTGTAACATTTATGTCTGGAGTGCTGGAACATTGAATGGGCTCAGTGGAGTGAAAGTAAAGAGATTCCCGGGAGATAAACTGTACATTCTGCGCACGCACACACACACACACACGTATGCCATGTGAGTGTGGTGCGTGTGTGTGTGTGTGTGTGTGTGTATTATATAGTATTTATACAGTCTAGAAAGGAGGATGTTCTTGAGGTTGCAATATTCTTGATTCTTGATTTTGGGTTTTTGGTCTTCTTTGGATTGCGTTATCTTTCCTGGTGATATGGCTGATCAGTTGCACGTCAGGATAACGACGGCGCGGAGAGTCTAGCGTGCCACGTCCTCTTTACCCACAATGCAGCAGGTCTACCGCTGCAGGGTAAACGGGGTAACCGCGGTGTCGCTGAGGTGATAGAAGAGGAGTGGCGCTGTACGGCCGAAAGTGCCTGTCATGTGAATGTGTGAGCGGGGTGCAGCGGCGCGACACGATGCCATTAGATTCCACAGCGGTGGAGAGGAGATGGGATCGTTCTGCCAGCTGAAGGAAACAGGGATACCACTGGTGTCACCCTGTATCTCATCTCTCTCTTTACTCCCCCTTCATCTATCTGTCAGTGTCTTTCTATCCCCATTCTGCTATCTCTCTCTCTCTCTCTCTCTCTCTCCCTCTCTCCCTGAAACCTAAGTACTGGCATGATGGATCACTGAATCCACAGGGAAGAGGGAGAACGAGGGAGAGGGGTTGGGAAAAATGGAGCGGAGCGGCGGAGGAGAGTGGGGGATGGAGTGAGGACGCTCGGGGAGATAGAAGATGAAGAGAGAATGGCAAAATGAAAGGGGGGAGGGGAGAAATTAAATATACAGTACAGTCTGATTTATATGCTGTTTTCCCCGGCAGAAGAACGGGACGTGATAATAACAATACGTCAAGAACAGCAGATCGACCCTGCTTCCTATTTCATTTCGCTTCTATACACCCGTTCAATTTCCTTTTTTTTTCCTTCAGACAACTCCTTCCGTTCACTGTCACTTCTGATACTCCGACACCTCACGGTTGGAAACATGACCGACACCAATTGTAGACTGTGCTGGTGTGTGCTTTGCTGGTGTGCAGCCAGCTGACTGAACCAGGCGCAGGCACGCTGTGTGGGTGGGGGGTGGGGTGGTGGGGGGGGGCTCCCATCCTTAGCTATTCCCCTCACATTCACCTTGCAGTCCCAATTATTCAAGGCGGTGTGCACGAGCGCTCCCTGCCAGCCAGCCCCAGCTGTGAAAAGTGGGTCACGGAATTTAAAGGCGCAGGCTTGTTGCGCTGTACATTCACTGTTTGTCTCCCCCGACATGCAGCAACACCGCTTGTGCAGTTATATTTCCTGCAGCGAAAAGCCACAAGGGCTGCTTGGGTCTGTAGTGTCTGTGTGTCAGTGAATCAGAAGACGTTCGTGATGACGTTCTCAGCTCCAGCACAAGCGAGTGTGTCTCTCCTCTATTACTGGCCCGTATTCTTCTGCACGACTGCCCTTTATAAATACAGATATGTGCTTTGATTTATAGTGATGCTGACTTGTTCCTTCACAGATCAGTGATTTATGTAGCTAAGTTTTATTATGATTACTCAGTGCCTTCACAATGACACTTTAAATAACAGCCTTACATGGTCTCAGCGATCAATGAACACTTTGCAATGAACAGTAGGCCAGTAGGTTAGAGTTCATATGCAGCTAGACGTGCTGCAGAGTGAGCAGTAATGCTGCGGTGCTCCGATGAGTTTACAGAAGCAGACGACTCCCCGTTCAGTGACTGGACTGCTGCTGAGCACTGACAGGGACCACACTGGCAAACAGGGTGGAAAGAGGTTGCCCCAATATGCCCCTTGGAAGCATGTTCACATGACCCCTCCCCTCTCCTCTACACACACACACACACCGGTACATACAAAATCAACATCTGGATAAATTGTAATGCACATGAACCCTCCTCCTCCCCAGTCTAAATAAAGCACACAGACACACCCTCCCCTATCATATCTGTTACAGATCATAACAAGACACCGGGAGCGCTTCTGTTTAAACAGTACAGAGTCATTCTGCATTTTTATTATCAGCAAAAACAAGACCACACACACATTACATTTTAAAAACGAGAACGCTTGTTGTGGATGTACAGAAAAAACATAAAACTGCAGAAAAAACAAATATTTTATTATTAATAATAATCATAATAATAATAATAATAATAATAAGGTATAAAAAGGAAAGTGTTTATTTCGTGAAATAAAAACCTTTGGGTCAACAAAAAATGTTCCCCTCAACATGCGACTATAAAAATACATGCAAACGTAAAGCTTTCTAATATGGACGCCATTGAAATACTCTCCACATACTCATGAAATCCCATAAATTATAAAATATCGGCCTATTGCCCCTGAACAGTCTCTCGACAGAGGAAATCCCGTTGAGTACCTAGACACGAACGCCAGTATATCTTGGATGCATCTCAGTCTCCTGTAATAGCTTCCTCTCCTCAACTTTCCTTTCACTTCACTGATCCGGAAAACACAAATCAACCACCGCTAGCTCAGTACGGTCACGCCCATCCAGCTCTGTTCAGATCAAGGAAAGGAGATGCAGGGAGGAAGCTAACTTTAGACTGTGAAGATGCACCCCTAAATATCTGCCTCAGACAGATTCTTACAGACACACTCATTTCTGGCGTCAACCGACAGAGAAAACGCCTTTAAACAACCAAAACCTGGGAAGAACAACAAAAACAGCACCGTTTTTTAAATGTCCTGGTTTCTCTCCAACATGACAGTCACGTTGTTTCAACAAAAAGGTTCTACAAAGTCATAAATGGTAGCTTAGTCAAAAAGTATTTTTTGCTTGATTATAAGTTCATAATATTTCTACTCTTTATCAATGTTTTCTCTGTTGTTAGCATGCAAGACCAGTGCTTTGAGTGTTACGTTAAATCAAACATTGCCCTGTTTTGTCTTTGGCAGCTGAGGGTATATTACACTGCAGGTTGAGGTCTGCTCCGTTCCCGTCGTGTCAGAAATGGAACCGGGCCCAACCCCATTACAGAGTCATGATTGTACCAGAGCGTTTTGAGTGTGTTGGTGCACAGAATAAATAACTGAATCTTCTTCCTAAATCCGAGCTTATGCAATAAGGGAACTTTAACGTTAACAAGTATCAGCTTATACTTTATACTTTTAAACTTCCTAGAGTTCTTCGCAAATATTACAATCCGGGTGAAAATGTTGTGTCACACTAATGCCTCCTGGACCTTTGACATTTAGCATGTAATACTCCTGGTTTGGCACTCCTCCCCTTCCTACAGGACCTGACTGGATGGCTGATGCCTTTAATTAAGGACCTCAAAGACCGCCTTTATTTAATTCCCAAGACCTTATTTGCCTTTACGTTTATCAGTTAAGGTTCAGCGCTGGGAAAATGGTGACCTGATCCTGGATCTCCTTCAAGGCAACTTCATCCACTACTAGAGAGGCTATAGCAGAAGTAAGTAAACCAGGATTTGAGAAACAACTAAAATGTTTGAGCTTTGTGTTTTGAAGCGCACCAAAAACCTAAGCAACCAACTGATATGTATTCCTGATGAAATAGCTGGAGGGAGAACAATGGACATCATGTAGCATGATAAGCTAAAGGCTCCCAATCATACAGGTTTTGTAGTCTTTTATAGAGAACTACAACACCCATCATGCCTTGCTTTGGTGAAAGTTGTTATAGCACAAGGGGGTGAATGGTAAAACGCTTTACGCCATTTTAGCCTGGCTTGCTAAAATGTTGGCCTTGACTGTACTCTCCTCTCTTCAGAGTTTACAGATCACAAGAGGACTGATTGGCGTATTAAAGCTCTGAGATCTTGAATGAACTTCATCAAACTAAAAACGACAGAGCTCCCTTTGCAAACGCTGAAGGAGTACGAAAAGTTGAGTCGGACAGAAAACTCCCGAAGACCACATTTCACCAGACGCTAAACTGACTAGAAGAATCAGATGAGCGATGAACGGCAACGTACATTGGCAGAAGAAGTAACACCGAGAGGAAATGAAAGGAAATGATAAAACCATGAAGCACTGTGTGTACATAGCGCTACAACTAATGTCACAGCTAGTACATTTGTTTTTTTTACCCCTCCCTTTGGAGATGTTGGCTTGGTTGGATAGATGGCATGGCTGTTGGGTTGCAGCATGGCGGTAAAATAATGAGTATAGCTGTGGCATGTTCCAGGGTTTGATACTGTACTACTGTATTGTACGAGGTTATTTTAGCGTGTTACCTGTCAGGAGTTGAATATTATGACGCACCATGTCATTCTATGTAATTGTGAAATGAATGACTAGTGCTATATGCATTGATTTCATTGTGTTTTTTGATAAATTTGGGTTTGAGAACGTTGGGGTGGGGGGGGGGGGGGGTGCGATGACATATGGTTGGTCGGTGCTTGACGCTACAGCCATTATAGACCCTTCTTGGTGGGCGCGCTGAGTTTCCTCATCCCTCTTATCCTGCCCAGCAACTCACGGACGAAGTCCTGCGAGGAGGAGAGAGACAGAGTGAGATAGAGACAGACAGACGTACACAGGATTATTATTCATCTCCGTAATGGCCGAACGTGCGGTGAAGTCACACCGAGGCTGACGTTAGAAGAACAGCAGGAAAGGCCTGACGAGACCAAGTCAGTCAGGGAGGGTTTAGCGAGAGCTGGTATCAGAGACGGAGAGAAGATGCTGATGAACATCATCCTCGTTATTAGACCAGAGGTGATTCGGCTCATGACCTAATTACTACGCCTCCCTCCTCCCTCCCTCCGTCCCCCTGCACCTCTCCCTCCCTC